>WOXC01004599.1:0-443738 GCA_011680675.1 Gymnobelideus leadbeateri
ATTGTTCTCTAAGGTAATTAAGGATAACAAATGTGTGGACCATTAAAAAAATGAAAAAAATGACTTCATACAATAAGTTTGCAAGGTAAAGTAAACAGAATCATCAGGACAAGTATTAATCAAAGAAAAATGAATGAAAATGGAAATAATTGATGAGTTAGTTGTATAAATAGAAATACATTAGCAGGACCTGAATTGCTAGCAGGAAAATACTTTCTCTCAACAGGGTTACGTCTAGGACTATGCACAGGTGATCCTTCTTAAAGAATCTTGTGATAAATAGTTGCAAAGTGAACCAATCTAAAGAATAAATAGGTGTCTATACACCCAGGTGAAAGATCTAAGGTACTATCAGTGGAAGTTATATACACACTGGCATTATACCTAGCACAAGGGGAAAAGTTGGGTTAAAAAGGAATACTGTGAGCCAGATTCTAGATTCTTGATAAAGAAGGGATTCCTAGGGAATGGTTGAAAACTGCTAAGATCATATATACATATAAAATAGCAGGCCAATGCTATTTTTGGCCACACTGTCTATCAATATAGTTTCTGGATTGTCAAATCCTAAAGCAATGTGAATAGGTGTTTTCACAAATACTGCAACCTTTACCCATCCATAGATCCTGTGATGATGGCAGGAGCTTTGGGCTGAGTGACTTGTAAAAATATGCTTCATCAAGTCATTGCCACACAAGTATCATGTGATTATCACTGAGCAAGTCAATGACAGAGTAGTCAAGCAAAGACAATATTGGGGGTGTCTCCATACCAGCAAATCTAGGTTAACAAATGGTGACAACATTGTTAGCAACTCCTATTTCTATATTCAACCAAAAATGCATTTGGGAATAAAAGTTCACTGTTCATTTCTTTTTAAAAACCTCTCAATGCAATAGGTTATACATACAAACTGAATAAAGTATAAAAGGACACATTTTTAATCTACATTTTGCATACAAAATGAGCCTTTGTTAATGTGCCAGTTAAATTCCTTCTAGTTACAACACAGTGCCCTAATATTTTAAAGGCCTCCTAAAATTTATTCTTTTCAATAGGTTTCTTTCCTTTTTCAGCTAATTCAATTCTCCCATCACACTAAATTTATGGGGAATCAACTACACTCATTAAAAAAGGACTTTGAAAACATAAGCCTGGCTGTTGCTATTCTCTAGGATATTTTATTTTAAAGGATACACTATATTGTAAAAAATCTCTATTAAAGAAAGGGATATGTCTTCCACTTCATAAAGAATTTGGGCTTTAGAATTCAAAAGCAGAAGCTATTGAATGTGAAAAGCAAGAAAGCACCCTGTGGTGTATGTAAGATGACAAAAGATGAGGATTAAACTTTCGAGGACTTAGATGAATGCAGTGGGCATGTCTATTGATGTAATCTAAAAGTACACTTGAATTAACAATCCTTTGAAACATTGAGGTAGGCTATAGAGCCTTGGTAGAAGCAAATACAAAGCCGATACTAGGTAAAACCAAAGGATTAAACAAAAACTAAAAGCCTGTCTTCAATCACAGGGCTTAGTTATGATTTCCATTTTTGGATTTTGTTATTCAAAATTAAGTTTATTTCATAAAGTTATACTCCTCTGTTTAAAGGGAGGCAGGGATGGTTTCCATCATCATCAGGACATAGTGGAGCAATTTGGTTTAATTTTACAATTCACTTGTAAGTTGTAACTCACCACTCATTTTTTGTAGCAAGTAGAGGTAGGCCAAGGGTGATGGGATTTTTAAATTAGAGAAGATATTTCTAAGGATATATGAGAAAAATATTTCCTATTTTAAGCAATCCTAAACACCCCCACACACCCCTCCTCCAATCTCATAAGTGATCCTGAAAATTATAACAAAGATAAGGCACACATAGTCAACTAGTATTCGTTTCTCTGGAAAATCTGTCCCTTTATATTACACAAAGTTGTGGGGTGGGGCGCTTGTGGGGGGGGGGAGCAGGTGGGAGTTTTCTACCCAAAGGACAGAGTTTAGTACCTAAATAACAATAATGACCATGAATTTCATTCTTTGTTTTTTTGGTTTGGGTTTTGTTTTTTGTTTTTGTTTTTGTTTTTTTTGAGGGGGAAGGCAGGGCATTTGGGGTTAAGTGACTTTCCCAAGGTCACATGGCTAGTAAGTGTTAAGTGTCTGGGATCAAATTTGAACTCAAGTTCTCCTGAGTCCAGGGCCAGTGCTAAATTCAGTATGCCACCTAGCCACCCCGACGAATTTCATTCTTAAATGTTGCTTCACAAAACACTTTCATATGTTATTTCCTTAGTGTAAAGGTTTGTTTTCTCACAAAAGGTCAGAGTATCCATAACTCTAATGGTAATTTCTGAGAATAGAACAGAATTATAATTACGTGAGAGTGATCAGAATTGTTTCCCATGTTACCCAATTGAGAAGACCTTCATATTATTTACAGTTCTTCACCTGGTAGAAACAATAGGACTTAATATTTAGGTTGCAAAAGAACGATTGGTTTAAATCAGAAGCTGCCAGATATGACAATAGAATGACCTTCTACTCAATCTGTTTCATGTCCTACTTCCTGATAGGAACTTCAGGGAATATTTTTCCTTTCATGCTCCACCCCACTCCTTCCTTTATCACCATGGCAGTCTCCCCAACCAGAGGACTGGTTTCTCAGGGTCTCTATCCCTTACCCTGTCACCTTCAATGCCACTTGTCCCAGGAATGGTTTGTGGTCCTTCCCCAAAGTTTAACAATTCCCTGTAATGACTCTAGAGTAGAATGTCCAGATGCACTTGTAATGGTAATGTAATCTGAATTTGAAGACTGTTTTCTGTATTGGCAAGTAAGCAGGTACTTATTTGGTAAGTACTTGGTAACTTGGTAACTAATCAAACCTCTGTGAAAGAAACAGAAGGTATAAACCCCTCTTCCTAACTTAACAGGAAGTAGATAATGCTGTGTGTATAAGAAGAGCCGCAGAGAGGCACAGTCAGAATTTCTTGGAGCACCATGGAGGTGGAAGCAGCTGCCGGGAGGAACCCAGGAGCTGGGAGCCCAGGAACCAGGAGCCCAGGAGCCAAGAGCCCAAAAGCCCCCTCCCCCAAGTCTGGATAAGGTGATTCTGATTTTTTTAACAAACTGAAGAAGATTGACAAAGCATGACCAGGATGCAGGGAGTTTGTTTGTGGCTTGGTTGAGCCTTGAATTCCCAGGACCAGAAATTGTGAAGGATTTGAGATGGACAGGACCCTGTGAACTTCAGTGTGGAGCAGGACCTACCCAGAGAGCTGGACAAGTAACTGGGAGCTGTCTGCCACTGAACCAAGGTGACAGTCTGGTGAATCCAGGTAGAATCTGGGACCATGGAATGGGATCTAGGGAATCTGAAAACCTGCCCCAAGGCAAGATGAAAAAACCTCTCCATGGGTACTGAGTAATGATGAAACTTTAGTTTACTAGTGACCTAAGTGGAGGATTTGTTTATCTCTAATGATTGTGCTTAGTGCTTAATGATACTTAGTAATTGTTGAATAAGTGACTGATTTAGTTCATCTAGTGTGCCCCGTGAGTGACTATTGTACTTTGAGATGATTATTCTTTGTTCTAAATATTGAGACCACCTTGGTGAAAACTATGTGGCCATCTTAATGATAAGCTGTTGTGAAGACTATATTGTGATTTTCTGTGATAAGTTGTAGTATTGTGAATGCTGTATCTTGATTTTCTATGAATTTTTGCTTTAATTTTTTTTGGAATAAATAGGGTATTCACTATACTGTGTAATCAGAACCTTAAAAGCTGTTCACAGTAGTATTCTTCTGGAAAGCTGCTCTTGCATGGCATAACAATACAATAACAAAAATGAATTTATGTTCATTAGTTGAAGAGACAAAAATCAATTTCAAGGGGCAAAGGGCAAGAAGAGTGTAAATAAATAGGGATAATAGAAAAAAGATCATAAAGGAGGGGTCAGGAAACTGAACTAGGCATATATACATTTACCTTGTTAAAAATCTGACTGACTGATTTCACTTGGTTTTGGGTCTAAAATTCAAGTGGGAAATATAACAATAAGGAGGAGATGAAGTTGAGATAAAACAAAACTCACATTTACCCCTTTGGAGAAATTGCAAAAATCACTTGAGAAAACCTATAGCATGTGCTGGTAAATGTTTAATAACTATTTCTTAGAGAAGAAAATAGATATTGCTAGATGTGTTTAATTTTAATCTACATTACCAGAACTTTCTTAAATCTAGACATTCAATAAATCAAGTCCTAATTTGCTGATTTCTGAGAAGCAAATGCTCACACTGGAACCCATAGCAATTGGCTCTCACCAGCCAGTAAGAGATAATTTCAGCCTACCCTTACCTATATCTGTCACCGTCCTTTCTAATGCAAGATGAATGAAATCTTTACAAACTTCATAGAAACATATGAGAAGTGAAGCACTGGCATCTGTATCAAAACAGAATAATAGTTTTCATTAATAGTTGATTACTGAAAAGGAGACATAGGAGAATAGAGAAGTCTAGAACTTCAGAATGATAGTCATGGAAAGAAATCTATTAGTTGGTGATGCAGAGGTAATCCAAGAATGGATGTCAAAGAAAATTATTTGGGATTATTAGTTGCCTGTTTTATAGATGAAACCAAATATTGATAAATGATATTTTATGGTTCTATATGGTTAAATCTATTTTATGAGTCTCACAACAGTCCTGCAATTTCAAAACTATATCTATTATAACTCAAATTTTACAGTTGAGGGAAAGAGTTTAAATGTTTTTTGAACAATCCACAGGTAAGTAAATATAGGTGAGATGATTTTTAAAAAAATATTACTTCTAAGGGTGGCTAGGTGGCGCAGTGAGTAGAGCGTTGGCCCTGGAGTCAGAAGGACCTGAGTTCGGATCTGGCTTCAGACACAATGCACACACAAATAAAAAACCTAGCCCTGTGACCTTGGGCAAGTTACTTAACCCCAATTGCCCTCCAAAAGGCAAAAAAAAAAAATTTACTTCTAATTAGCAAAATCATCCTTCCCTCCCAACCTACTTTCCCACCCAATTGAGAGTGCAATAAATAAATTATATATATATATATATATATATATATATATATATATATATATATATATATATATATATACACATATATAATTACAGACATGCAAAGTTAAAAAAAAAAGTTTCCACATTAGCTGTGTCTGAACAAAACAATGTGTCACCCTGTGTACTGTCCTTCACCCCTTTGTCTGGGGATTGTGTAGCATGTTGTATGCTTAGTCATCTGGAATCATGGCTGATCATTATGCTGATAAAAGATCAACACAATAAGATACTATCAAATTTACACACCATAATTGGTCATCCATAGCCCAATTTATGGTCACCCCCTCACATTCTTTGTCACCTCAAAGAGCTATAATTTTTTTTTCATGTGTGTGTATATCCTTAGAATTTGTTTTTAGGGGCAGCTAGGTGGCACAGTGGATACAGCATAGTGGAGTCAGGAAAATGTAAGTTCAAATCTTACCTCAGACACTTACTAGTTGTGTGACCCTAGCAAAGTCAATTAAACCAGCTTTCCTCAGTTTCCTGAACTGGAGAATGAAATACCACACCACTTGGGTATCTTTGCCAAAAACAAAACAAACAACAAGCAAAAGCAATCCAGTAGCAAAGAGTTGGACAGAACTGAAATGACTGAACAACAACAGTTTGTTTTGTTTAAGATTAACCCCTCATCTAATCTAATCTCCTTCAAATTTTTCTTCCATCCTCTCCTTTTCCTCTTATTTCCCTTGAGTGGAATGTATTTGTGTACTTAACTCTCTATGTGTATATACATTCTTCCCTCTTTGATAATAGATTACAGAGAAGTTCAAGTGTGGCATTCACATCCCCATTTATTTGTATAGGTGTCTGCTTGTGCATTCTTATAACATAACTGTTTTTAACCTTCCCCTTCCTTCCCTCCTCCATTATTGTACTGCATTCTCCCTTCTTTCTATTCTTTTGCAACAATCAAGAAATAACAGAATTACTTTCAGATATCTAATTGAACTCCCTGGGTGATCCCTCATAGTGATAGTATCCCAAAGAAACACATATTATTTTCCCATATGAGAATGTAAGAACTTAACCCTTTTTTAGTCCTTTATCATTGCCAATTCATCTTTGCATTTCTATGTTTCTCTTAACTGCCATGTTTGAACTTCAAAGTGTCTCTGCAGCTCTGATCTTTTCATCAGGAATTCTTGGAATCGCTCCATTTTATTAAAAGTAATTTTATTCCCCTGTAGCATTAGAGTTTTGCTGAGTATGTTATTTTTGGTTGAAAACCTATTTCTTTTTGCCTTTTGGAATATTATATTCCAAGTTCTCTGTTTCTCTGTGGAGATGGCAGTTCAATCATGTGTGATTCTGATTGTGTGCTGAGTAGGTATTTATACCAGGGACTGAAGAGGTTACCCATAAAGAGGGTTAGGGTTGCTCTGGAAACCCCAAAATACCAACATGCTGGGTCCTGCCAAATGAATTCAACTCAAGTATTCTTTCAACCAAAGAAAAGTAATGTGTATTAAAAGTTAGCTTGTAGGAGCTGCTAGGTGGCGCGAGTAGAGCGTTGGCCCTGGGGTCAGAAGGACCTGAGTCCAGCCTCAGACACTTAACACCACAAACAAAAACCTAGCAGTGTAACCTTGGGCAAATTACTTAACCCCAATAGCCCTCCAAAAACAAAAACAAAAAACAAACAAAAAAAGTTAGCTTGTATTAGACACAGTAAGTCTGTGTCATTCATACTAGGTCATTCTATGGTGCTCTCACATGGAGACAAGATGGGGTTTTATATACAGAATATTGTGGGAGGAATCTAGGGGTGATCTAGAGGAGGAGTTTGGGGAGGGTCAATGAGTGATTAAGAGTAGGAAGTTGCTGGAGGTTACCTGGAGACTACAGACAATGGTGGGCTAGGCCAGTTCAAGGGTGGATTGATATTTTGATAGGCTCAAGGGTGGGAAGTCTAGTAACAGAGGTTTGGGCCCAGACACAATGTAAGGCTTATGGCCTCATGCAAATGCCTCATCATATAGGACGATTTAATCAGAGTTCAAGGGGGGTTCCCAGAGCCTCTACCTCAAAGATTCAAGGAGAGCTCAATGAAAAGATACTTGAATTCTTCCATTCAGTCTGCTTGTAGTATTTTTTTCTTTGACCTGAAACTCTAGATCTTGGCTATGATGTTTTGGAAAGTTTTCATTTGAGAATTTTTTTTAAAACATGACTTTTTTTTTTTAAATTTCTGTTTCTAAGAGCTTTGAGCAGTTTTCGTTTCATAGTTCTTTAAATAGGATGCCTTAATTGTTGGATTGTTTCCCTAATCTTAGTGCTCAGATTATCTAATGATTCTTAAATTGTTTCTCTTTGATCTGTTTTCTGGTCAATTATTTTTGCTATGTGACATCTTATATTTTCTTCTATTTTTTTTTTGTAATTTGACTAAATATATTTTGTTGACTCATGAAGTCATTGGATTTATTTGTTCCATTCAAATTTACTGGAATTTTGTTGCTTTGACAATGTGCTACTTGTGCCAAACTATTCTTTTTTTTTCATTTTTTTCTTCTTCCAGCACCCTCATTTCTTTTCATATTTTTTTTCCTCAAGCACTTTCACTTGATTTTTTTTTTCCATTGCTTTTGCTTTATATATTTCAGATACTTTTTTCTGCAAAAGCTGTTTTGTTGTTGTTTTCCCTGAGGCTGTGCTTATAGATATTTTAGAGATGTTTTCTTTTGGGTTTTTATCTTGAGTTTCCCTGCCACTAT
Source organism: Gymnobelideus leadbeateri (assembly GCA_011680675.1). Classification (NCBI taxonomy): domain Eukaryota; kingdom Metazoa; phylum Chordata; class Mammalia; order Diprotodontia; family Petauridae; genus Gymnobelideus; species Gymnobelideus leadbeateri. Next base: position 7,829 of record WOXC01004599.1, read on the forward strand.
AATAGGTATTTGTTATGTGATTATTTTTTGTTTGTTTATTCAATCAGTTTTTCATTTTATATCCTGATGTTGGACTTAATGTTAGGGATGTGCTGTGCTGCATTTTTGGAAGGAAGGTCTGAGCTCATCCAATTTCTATTTGTTTGTTTGTTTGTTTTTTTCAAATATTGAGGCTCTTGTCATAGCAGGAGCTCAGTGACATGTGGTGGGCTTGCAAGACTTCACTGCTTTCAAAGTGATCTAATCAAGGCAAAGTCTGATTTCTGCCCTGCCCTAGTCTTAACTGTGTAAGTTCATGACCTAGGTTTGGATCTGAGCAAGAGTAAATTGCTGCTAGCCTCTACCCCTATCTGCTAGGTGGAAAGCTCTATTGTCTCAGAGCAGCAGAATTGTAGGCTTTCCTTTGGTCTGGGATTCTTGCGCTGCTTGTTTTTCAGGCTAGTGTAGATGCTAGAGATGAGACACTGCTCTTAGCATGGGACCTGAGTTAGATTTTTGCTGTTGCTGGTGCTGGCTGGCTGACTTTGAATTTCCTCTTTTCTCACAATTAATGCCTTGCTACCTGGGAACACAACTTGTGTGCTAAGGTCCCCTTCTCAATCCACCCTTGGTCTATGACCTGGAATTGGATATTGGGGGAAGGGAGGAGAGCTACAGTTTGTACCTGTCCCCACTGCAGTTCCCCTACATGGATCTGGTGGAGCCCTGATACATTTCTGGGACATCCTCTGATACTAGTGAACAGCCCCTTCCTGGTAACTAGACTCCATTGTTCAATATGTTCCTGTCCTGCTCCTGTCTTCAGTTTCTGGCTTTCTCCATAAGAAGCCAAAGCTAGGCTGAACAAATTATTTACAGTAAATGTTTCTGGATTTACCTATTAGAATTCAGTCTGGTAGATTTTTTTGGTTTGTTTAGAGGGGATTTGTGGAGGACAACTCAACCATGTTGGTTTCTACTACTTTGTTATCTTGGCTCTACTTCCTTCAATGGCATAATTTGAACTCAAAGGTTCCTCACTGAAAGTTCACCCCCTCAATACTGAATGACACATTGCTTCCCTAGCAAAGATAGAAGGGCAACCTTGTCAAACAATACAATATGTTTTCCTGGTCCTTTTCTTCTATCTCTAAATTATGACTCATATTCAATTCAGAACAGTTCCTGTTTTGTATTTGTATAAGTTTCCAAGTAATCTTTTATGTTTGAGAGACTCAACATTCAAAATAGCACTGTTCCACATGCTAAAATGCCTTAAATCCAGAATAATGGATTTTTAGTTGATGTGAAAAATATTCATAATATATCTAAATTCAGATAATCATAAAATTTAATATTTCATTCTTTTCTCAAAAGGAGATGTTTTGTCAGACATTTAGTACCTTACAGTCTTTGGATCTATCATTTCATAGGCCATGGAGAGATTCTAGTCATATGGCATAATACAATACTCTTTATTTTTGAAAGCTATAGAATGTGAATGGAGCAGGACGGTATAATGGCAAGCAAAAAAGTACTTAGTACTTTGTGTCAATTGAACTTTGCCCATCATTATATCAAGTTTTTGTTAAGAAACAGGACTTGTGAAACCCACAGTGGGAGGGACTTGCCAAAGACAAGAATAGGAAGTATGTAAGAGGTGGATGGAACAGGTAGGAGCTAATGACCATATATAAGAAGAAGCCCAACCTGGGAGACATCAGAGCTGGAAGGAAGCATGGTTGTGGCACTGGAACTTTGTCTGCCTGTGCTGTTGTTACTTTGTCAGATCTGTCTGCTGATAGAGGACATTGCTGTTGTTATGGAAGCCCTGGGACTTTACTGTTGGTTCAGAAGCCCTGAAAGAGGATTTTCTTGTTGTCTGTTTACAGAAGTCCTAAAGGAGGGTTTTACTGATATTTTCAGAGGTCCTGGGACTTTATTGATAATTTATGTTGATTTCTCAGACAGAGACCCTGTCTTCTGGTCTGTGTTGATTTCACAGGCAGAAAGTGAATTGATGATGATGCTGGCAATGTGCATGAATGTTATTGTGACTCTGCTAAGCTTTGTCTTCCCAGAAACAGGAATTGTGAAGGCTTTGAGGTAGACTGGACACCATGAGCTTCAATATGAAATGGGAGCTGGATGAGAGGATCTGAGAGCTGCCTGCCTGTGAATCTAGGTGACAGTTGGGTAGAACCAAGGAGCTGGACCCATGGATAAAGAACCATGGAATTCAGGAACCAGCCTCTAGCCAAAATGAAAAGACTTCTCCTTGGGTACTTAGTGCTGATTGACAAGCTTATGATTTACTGTGATCTAGGGGTGGGATAACTTTGTACTTCATCCCTTGTACCCCTTAAGGATGATTGGAAACTAATCTCCAATCAAGAAGAAAGAAGACACTTTGACTGAGAGATTAAGACACTGTGACCTGGGGGTGGGAAAACTTTGATCTTTGTACTTTGTGTCACTTAAGGATGATTGTTCCTTAAGAATGATTGAGTTAAGGACTTACTGAATAATACCTTTTGTTTAAAACTATTTGGCCACTTTAAGTGAAAGCTTATTTGAGCACTTTAGTGAAAAGTTATTATGTTATATCATTGTGAATATTGTACTTTGGTTTCTGTGAAGGTTTTGCTTTAGTTTACTGCTCAATAAATAAAGAGTTCTCTATATTATGTGATCAGAACCTTAAAGATATTCACAGCAGCAGTCCTCTGGAAAGCTGCTCATGCTTGGTTTTACAGATGGGAGTGCCAGTCATTGAAGGCCAGTTCATGCACAGATACTCCATTGCTGGTTCTTATCTAAAGAACCACTTGGAAAATTGGGGGTGGTTGATGTTTTTAGTCACTTGTGAGAGAGAGAATGACTGTGTGTGGCAGTGACTTCTTCTATTTGGCAATTAATTTGAGGATTAATGATCCAGAATTCATAAGAAATGACCTGATCTCACTTTTACCTTTTCAGTTTTATGAAGGCAGGAGGGTTTTCTCTAAACATATAGTCTTTGTTTCTTTGTATTTGTTCATGCTTGCTCTTTTAAAAAAAAAGAGTATTCTATAAATGTCCAAGTGATCTTTCAAGTTTGAGAGATACAGAGCTCCTATTAGAGATATCACTAGTGGTCAAAGATGAGTGGTGGTAGTAACTGTGATAGCTACTGAAGTGGTAGTAGGTGACAGCAAGGGAGTGTCTAGAGACAAGGAATCAAAATAGTTATCTGAAGATTGCTGCTGCTGCTTTTTCATTCTTGAATAAGATCATGACATCATAAAGGTAATTGTGGGGCCAGGAGGTGTGACCCCTTCTGGAATAAAGAAAGGCTGGTTTTTTACTCTAGAAAAGCAAGTCCTGAGAAACTACATCATTAGACTGACTGCCACATCCAGAAGGTGAGCATGCTTTCTAAGGACTCCATGAAAGAAGGAAAAGACTTCCAGAATCAGAATTAGAGAATTATCCTTTTTACTCATATGTTCCCTACATATGGCTCACACTACCATTGTTTAAACCCATTCTCCCAATAACTACTGTATATAGTCATAGTCAAGTACACTCTAGTGTTTTAAGGAACATTTTTGTGCCAATTTTTCTCTTATTATATCCTTTTAGAAAATACATTTTATTAAATACCAATTGTTCATATGTACTAAAAGGGGAACATACTGATGGGAGATCCTTGAAGAAATGGGAATACCAGACCATCTTACTTGTCTCCTGAAAAACCTGTATACAGGCCAAGAAGCAACAGTTAGAATTAAACATGGCAAAACCAATTGGTTTAAGATTAGAAAAGGGGAATGACAAGGCTTATTGTTACCTTATTTATTTATTTAAGTTCTAGGCAGAGTGCATCATGTGAAATATCAGGCTAGAAGAATCAAAACTGGAATTAAAGTTGCAGAAACAAATATCAACAATCTCATATATGAAGATGATGCCACTCTGATGGCAGAAAGTAAAGAGGAATTAAGAAGTCTCTTGGTAAGGGTGAATTCATTGCCACTGGTCCCATTACTTCCTGGCAAGTAGAGGGATAAGAAATGGAAGAAGTGTCAGATATTACATCCTTGGAATCAAAGATCACTATAGATGGCAACTGCAGCCATGTAATTAAAAGACACTTGCTCTTTGGAATGAAAACTATGGCAAATCTAGGCAGCATACTGAAAAGCAGAGAAATCACCTTGCCAACATAGGTCTGCACAGTTAAAACTATGGCTTTTTGAGTAGAAATGCATGGCTGTGAAAGTTGTCTATAAAGAAAGTTGAGCACCACAAAATTGATAATTTTGAATTGTGGTGCTGGAGAAGCCTTGATAGGCTCTTGGACAACAAGAAGGAAAATGTAGACAATACTTAAAGAAATTAATTCAGGCTATTCATTGGAAGGTCAAATATTGAAGCTGAAGCTTAAAGACTCTGGCCACATAATGGGAAGATGAAACTCATTGCAAAAGACCTTAATGTTGGGAAAGATTGAAGGCAAAAAGAAAAGGAGAAGACAAAAGATGAGATGTAAAGATAGTGTCATGAAAACAATGTACATGAACTTGGACAGACTTTGAGAAATAATGGAAGATAAAAGGGCCTGCAATGCTATGGCCCATCTGGTCACAAAAATTCAAGCAGATCTGAACAACTTAACAGCACTGAAGGTATCCAAGGAACTAAAGTAATTGTCATACAACCATTCTTGGAGAATCTCAGAGAAACATTAGTTAGTTGCACTGATTCTAAACCACAAATACTAGGATGAGTTGAGGGAGTGGTCTTGAAAGTGGTACAACTTTAAAAATAATAACCAATTAAAATTTTGTTAAATATACTTTCGTTATTAATAATTTTTAAAAGTTATCTTTAAATACACTAACTTTAAAATGTACACCTCCCTCCTTTAAAAGATGATTCTGAAACATTTTATAATTATTGCCAAGAATGACAAGATGTGCATCAGTTCCTCCCAGATATATGTTATCTTAAATAAACATACTGTTGTGTATTTTTTATTCTTCACAATTATCTTATAATTTTCATTAGTTATTTCACAGAAATAGTTTTGGGAAATAGGAGAAAATCTTATTTTTAACTATGAAAATGACCAAATATTCAATAGGTTACTTTCAAACAAGAAGAACTTTCCAAACTCTAATGATTGAGTTAATTAAAGGCCCTCAGAACAGTTTTCCCTGATTTTTTTATTTTGGGACTTGACAAATAAGAAAACCAGATGTCCTTATTCAAGGTCTCTCTTAACATTGTTTATTCAATTTAATTCAAAATGTATTAAATGACTAGTCTCTGCAAAGTACTGTGTTAAGTGCAGGGGAGATAAAGCTGGAAACCAAATAACCACCATACTGCAGGAACATGCTATCTTCCCTAATAAATTCTAAAAAGACTATTTTAAACCAGAGCTAACTGTCTAGTATACAAAAATAAACTTAAAAAGGTGAATGATACAGTCGAAAGAGAGCTAATTTTGGACTCTGAAAGTCTGGGTTCAAAACATGTCTCTGACACATCGCCAACTATAGCCCAGGGAATAACCTTTACATTTAAATGTTGCTGACATGTCTTTAAGGTTTTAAGTTATGTATTACATATTGTTCTGCAGTGGTAGATAAAGTTTCCTGACCAGAAATTGCTTGTAGTATGGGGTCTATACCAATGAAATCATATTTCATTTAAAGAAAACAAAAACCAAAAATATTAGAAGAATCTATGGACTTATGAGGTCTTGCCCATTGTCCACAGCAGATATTCTGTATCAAGAGAGATTCTTCCAGAATACAATTTACTATATAGACAAATGATATTAGGTGTCATTTTATGCTGAAAAGAGGTACCTTTTTATCATCAGTAAATAGTATAGAGATTGGGAAATCCAATAAAACAGATTTGCTCCCTGAGCTCCAAATGCCTATATTCTAAAATAGACAATAGTTTGTGGAAATGCCTTTTAGAGGACATATTAATTTACATTAATTATATTAAAGGGAGAGAAATGAAAGACACAACAGACACGATAGATTGAATGGATAAATAGATGCATTGAATATGTATGGATAAGTGGATATACAAATAAATAAATGAATGATAGATGATAGGTGGATATAGACACACATGGAGATATATAGATAATGATACAACTATAGTTACAGATATAGATTCAGATATAGATATACATTGTTAATAGCCTTTAGTTTTCATACTTTCTTTAGAAAACTGTCAGGTGTTCCTTGTAATCAATTGATTCTGCATAAATAAGACTTCCTGGTGGGGGGTGGCTAGGTGGCGCAGTGAGTAGAGTGCCAACCCTGGAGTCAGAAGGACCTGAGTTCGGATCTGACATCCGACACTTAACACACACAAACAAAAAATTAGCCGTGTGACCTTGGGCAAGTTATTTAACCCCAATTGCCCTCCAAAAAGCAAAAAAAAAAAAAAAAAAGACTTCCTGATGAAATATGGATTTACGAAGAATTTGGAAGGAAACAAGTGACAAAGAAAGTCAATAAAGGTACACAGAGTAAGATTATTAGGGATGGGAATCACATCCGATAGAGAGAGAAAAAGGAGAAAGAGTTATATATTATATATATACATATAGTTATAGATAAATGGATAGATATGCATGTATATATTTTTATATGTATATATATAGATATATGTGTATATATATAGATAAAGGGATAGATTGCATATATACATATATATATTTACACACACACATATATACAGAAGAGATAGAGTGATAGATATGCATATACATATGCATGTATATGCATATCTATCACTCTATCTCTTCCAAACATCCAGTATATTGCTTTGTAGAAGTTAGCTATTTAATGAAAATTTTTGACTGACTTCCACTAGTAGGTATTCTAGTGGAAAATTTAAGTAAAGATGATGTTAAGAATAAAGAGAAGATCTGAAAGAGATTAAATGGTGTCAGTGAAATTATGAAGTTTGAAGAAATTTGAGACTGATATTTAAAGTGAGACTTTTAGCCATGTTATTGAAAGACAGCCATTAAGACTTATAAAGATTCTTACCTATAAATTCTTTTAATGCAGTGGGACAAAGCAAACAGAAACCTGTATCAAAGTTCTAAACTAAGGTTTTATAAGAAGGAAAAAGGGAGAAGTATAAGTCTGAAATTTATCTGAGATTTCCCAACAGTACATAAGAAGAAATGACAATAAGGGTTTACGACTTTCTTGTTTATGGTGGTTAGAAGCTTGTGAAAAGATAACATAACCAGTGAGTTATCTCCTCTCAGAGGAAAAAGAAAATGACAACAGTCATTTTTATTTTTTTTAATTTAAAGTGATCACAAGCAGAAAATAAATCAATCAACCAAATTGGGAGGGAGAGGGATCACATGCACACCTTTATTAGAGTGAACCAAATGTATATTGCAACTGTGAATGCTATTTGAAAATACTTCATTTAGTGAGTCCTAATGAAATGAAAGCAAAGAGAACTAGGTACATTGAGCATTTACATATGCAAATTATTTGCATTTCAAAGACAAGTTATGTTGGTTTTCCTTTCCCATTGGAAACTGAAGGACATTTTTCAAATTCAATTATGCCAGATTTGATGCATGCTTCAAAGTAAATTTTATTTCACACTGTTAAAAGATGTCTAGAAGCACTGTGCTATATTTTATATTATTACAATGGTTTTGTTATATTAAAAGAGGTATTTGTTTCACAGCTGAGAGAGAATTAATGCAGAAGAAGACAGAATGACAGAAGCAAGCAACAACCTCATATTCCATTCAGGAGAAAGGGAAAACTTATTAGGAAAACATTTTGAAGAAATAAGGGTGGGTGAGATTAGTGAAGGATGTTTTGAGATTTGAAGAGAAAGATGCAAAGATAGGTGAGTTTTTGTCAAGTATAAGGAAAAGGGAACACTTACAAGGACTATTAGATGGAAGATACATAAATTCAAATATGAATGTTCTTTATCCAATATCAAAGCTTTTAGAAACAAATTGTGTGATTTTTTAAATACTTGCAAAATTTCTAGGTACAAAACATTTAACCTGAAAAAAAAATCCCAATTCTTCAGAAAAGCTGACATCCCAATTCAACTGAAATCAGTTTATTAAAATTAGTAACTAGCAACTCCCTGTGTCTAAGCATTGTTTTTGAGAAATAAAAAAACCTTTTAAGGTGCAAACTGATACAAAGGCAGTACTTGATCTAACAAATACACTTGCTGTTGGACTCAAGGTGTTTGTGCATTATTCTCTCTGTCTCTCTCTCTCTCTGTCTCTCTCTCTGTCTCTCTCTCTCTCTCTCTGTCTCTCTCTCTCTCTCTCTCTCTCTCTCTCTCTCTCTGTCTCTCTCTCTCTCTCTCTGTCTCTCTCTCTCTCTCTCTGTCTCTCACTTTCTCTCTCTCCTAAGATGGGTCCTACTCCTCTGGATTCACATATTTGGTAATCAAGTCTGTCCTTGGAAGGACACAGTATCCTGTCCTCTAATGAGAGGGATTGGTATCTTTTTTCTTATGTTCACTGGCTGCACTCTAGGGGAAAAGAATTACTCCTATCTTCATTTTTGTTCATATCTAGAGTATACCCAATGGAGGCTTATATAGGTATTCAATGTGCAATATGAATTAAATATGGGTCACTTCCTCTATACAAAAGTGCTTCATACACATAATACTCACTAAAACTAATTGAAAAAAAAAAGAAGCTTAAAGTAGAATACCTAAAACTTGTAATTGCTGATACACTTTCCTGGAAAGTTGACTGACTAAGGAAATCCATACCTCTTGATCTCTCAACAAGCTCACAAATTTGCACACATAGATAGCATCATGTGAAGGTTATATAAAGTTGGAAGATATCTCAGAGCACATTTTGTCCCCCTCCCACATATTTGGATGAGGAATATATAGAAAATAAAGTGTTTTTGAATCAACAAGTCATTCAGAATTAGAATTCACATTTATAAGTGTAAGGGTGCATGTATGAGGTCCATGTGTGTCTACATATTTCTGGCTAGATGTAGCTCACAGTGGGAATGCATAGAATATCCAGATTCATCTTGGTCCACTCTTTTCAAATGGAGACTTGAGTTCTGCTGGAAGGGAAAGAGGGAGATTGAAACCAAAGGCTAGCCATTTTGTTCTCTCTACCCCCAGCCCAAAAGGTTGTAGACTAAAATTATATATATATTTGCTTCCCTTAATATTATTAGGTTAGGGGAAAAATTATCTTCAATTTGTGCTCCTGATCACTATCCACTAATTGGAAAGGAGTGCTCCAAGCCATATATCCTAAATTTGACTCCCTTTTCAAGTAATGCCATTTCCACAACAATAACATGTAATGAATATCAAATTATTCCATTTATCCAAGTAATGAGCAAACAAAAATCAGAGAATGCATGAAGATGAGAATGTACTGGACAACACACAAAGTAAATGAATGCTCCAACTTGAGGGAAATATGAAAAAGAGAGAGAGATGGAGAAAGAGTTTGATAAGTTGGGAATATCGAAAAAGCATCAGTTTGTTTATTTTAGTAGTTTCACCCTACAATTTTACTCTAGTGCAATTCTGAATATTAATCTTAGGTATAGCTTCCCTCAAGGTCACTCCAAAAATGAAAAACAGGGTCCCCAACTACTTCATAGATACCCAATGTTTTATGAAATTTTGTATATCTTTTGATTCAGGAATACCACTGATATCACAAAGAGATCAAAAAAGGGAAGAAAATTATTTGTACAGAAATATTTATAACAGTTCTTTTTGCAGTTACAAAGAATTAAAAATTGTGTTGATGTTCAGCAATTGGGGACAGGTGAATAAATTGTGGTACATGATTGTATATGAATACTATTATGCTATAAGAAACAACATGCAAGGGGCTGGACTCAAGATGGAGGAATAGAAACAGGACTTCCCCAGCGCTCCTGAACCCACCTCCTCCACTTCATGTAAAAGGTGACTGAACAAACTTTGGAGCAAGAGCACCCACAAAATAACACAGAGAAGCTAACCTCCCACTGAGTACAGCCTGGCAACAAGAAGGAAGCAGCCAGCACAGTGTGTTGGGAGCTGAGCCCAGCCATGCTCAGGGCTGAGGTTTTAGCCTCAGGGCAGCCACAGCCAGCTGCCAGCTGGAGGGGACTTCAGATCACAAGCAACTGTGGCAGTTTCAAGAATTATCAACCCATAGATGCTAAGGACAAAGTGAGAGGTCAGTACAGTGTGGACTTTGTGAATCAGGAGTTTGGGAGTGCGGTCAGACCTTTACCCACTGGAGGCAGAAGCAACTAAGGCACTGTGGCTGTGCAGCTGCTGCCATGTGGCTGCTTCAGAGCTCCTGGTTTGCAGACTGTAGGGGGACAGAGCAACCAGTCTCAATGGTAATTCCTCTTGTTTTAACCTGCTTGGATCTGCATTGTGGTCTAGGGGAGAGGTCCTGGTGTGTGACCAGTTTGCCAGAGCATGTGGAGGCTTCAGAGAAGGCACCCAACTAATAGCTCCAGCAGCTGCAAAAAACCCAGCAATTGAGACAAAGCACCCCCCTCCAAAAGTCAAGTAATTGACTGGCAACATGAGCAAAAGAGGGAAGCAAAGGAAGCACAGTGGTCCACCACTGGATTCATTTTTGGGGGACAAAAAGGTTTGGGGCATGGAACAGGACAAAGACAGCTAAGTCAGAACTCCTGCACCAGAAGCTTCCAAGAAAAGAGTAAGCTACTTAAAGGCCATAGAGGAGCTTAAGAAGGATTTTGAAAACCAAATAAGAGAAGTGGAGGAAAAACTGGGAAGAGAAATGAGAATGATGCAAGAAAATTATAAAACGAGAGTCAATGACCTGACTGAAGAAAATAACACCTTAAAAAATAGACTAATTCAAATGGCAAAAGAGGCTCCAAAAGCAAATGAGGAGAAGAATGCCTTAAAAAGCTGAATTTTCTAGATGGAAAAAGAATCTCAAAAGCTTACTGAAGAGAATCATTCCTTCAGAATTAAATTGGAGCAAATGGAAGCTAGTGACTTTATAAGACATCAAGATACTATATATATATATATATATATATATATATATATATATATATATATATATATATATATATATATATTTGCTTTTTGGAGGGCAATCGGGTTAAGTTACTTGCCCAAGGTCACACAGCTAGTTTTTGTGTTAAGTGTCTGAGGCCAGATTTGGACTCAGGTCCTCCTGACTACAGGCCCAGTTCTCTATTCTCTATGCCACCTAGCCACCCCCAATATCAAGATACTATTAAACAGATCCAAACAAATTTAAAAATAGAAGGCAATGTGAAATACAGCATTGGAAAAACCACTGACCTGGAAAAATAGATCCAGGATAGATAATTTGAAAATTATTAGACTACCTGAAAGCCATGATCAAAAAAAGAACCTAGAAATCATCCTCCAAGAAATTCTCAAGGAAAATTGTCCTGATGTTTTGGAACCAGAGAGCAAAATAGAGGTTTAAGGAATCCCCCAATCACCTCCTGGAAAAGATCCCAAAAAGAACACTCCTAGGAATATTATAGCCAGGTTCCAGAGTTCCCAGATCAAGGAGAAAATATTACAAGCAGCCAAGAAGAAACAATTTTAATACTGTGGAAACCCAATCAGAATAACGCAAGATCTGGCAGCTTCTATACTAAGGGATTGAAGGGCTTGGAATATGATATTCTGGAGGTCATAGCTGGGATTAAAACTAAGAATCTCCTACCTAGCAAAACTAAGTATCATGTTGTAGCAGCAAGCACCCCAATATCCCCAGGGTGGCTGCCAGTACAGGTTCTTAGATCTGCTTCTCAAAAGGAAAGCAACTCAAAATCAGTTAACAAGCTCACTTTAATCAATCAAACATATATTACCTAGTTCAGGGTGAAAAGGTCAGCACCCTGAACGTCAGAATATACAGACAGATCAAAGAGACAGGCTTCCAAACTGTCCAACCATTATAAATACCAAAATCACAGTTACCAGAGAGGGAAGAATCAACATCTGGGTTTTCAAAGCTGGGGGACTCTCAACAGCTACCCAGAGTCTCATCTGGTCAAATCACACAACACTTCTCAAAGTGAGCCCCAAAGCAAAGCCTCATATCAGGAATTATGTAGCCTTCTCCTGGATCAGAGAATGTAACCACCCTCTTGACCCACTGCCCAATCACACAGCATCAAGGTGTGGTCATTCCTGAATACCAAGCCTCCTACCACAGGCTCCAGGTGACCACATTCAGCCCATTAGGGGGCAGAGTATATTTTCAAATTGAAGAAGGTTCTCAGAGTCACTTAAGCCAATCAAAGGGCCTAGGGGCAGGGAAGATCTTCAAATCTGCATGGAATATTATAGCCAGGTTCCAGAGATCCCAGATCAAGGAGAAAATATTACAAGCAGCCAAGAAGAAACAATTTTAATACTGTGGAAACACAATCAGAATAACACAGGATCTGGCAGCTTCTTATACTGAGGGATTGAAGGGCTTGGAATATGATATTCTGGAGGTCAAATGAACTGGGATTATAACTAAGAATGTCCTACCCAGCAAAACTAAGTATCATGTTTCAGGGGAAAATATGGTCATTCAATAGAATAGAGGACTTTCAAACATTCTTGATGAAAAAACCAGAGTTGAATAGAAAATTTGATATTCAGATACAAGAACAAGAGATACATTCTGAGAAGGTAAACAGGGAAAAGAAATCATAAAGAACTTATCAAAGTTGAACTACTTACATTCCTACATGGAAAAATGATAATTATAACTTATAGAACCTTTCTCAGTATGAGAATAATTGAAGAGAATAGAAATGTGTATTTGTGTGTGTGTGTATACACACACACACATACATATATATTTATATATACATATGTTTAATACATACATACATATGTCTATATAGGAGGGTATAAGGGTGTATGAATACATGTATCTATATATATGTGTGTACAGGTATACATAGACAGAGGGTACAGGACCAGTTGAATAGGAAGGGATGATACTTAAAAGGTGAAATTCAGAGGTGAGAGAGGAATATAATGAGAGGAGATCAGGAGAGATAGAATGGGATTAATTATCTCATACAGAAGAGGCAAGGGAAAACTGGGAGGGGTAAAACAGGAAGGCAAAAGAGAATGAGTCAATCTTATTCTCAATGAATTTAACCTAGGGAGGGCATGACATACACACTAAATAGGGTATCTCACCCTACAGGAGAGTAGGGAGGAAGAGGATGAGGGGGTTGCTGGAAGGAAGAGCAGCCTGGGGGGAGGGAAGTTAGAAGCACCCACTTTTGAACAGGGACAGGATCAAAGTAAAGAATAGAACAAGTGGGGGGGGGGTGGGATGGGATGGAGGGAAATATAGTGAATCTTTCACAATGTAACCACTATGGAAATATTTTGCATAGCTACACATGTATAACCTATATTGAATAGCTTATCTTCCCACTAAAGGTGAATGATGAGGGAGATAGGGAAAGAATCTGAAATTCAAAGTTTTAAAATCAAATATTCTAAAACATATTATTATGATGATTATGATTATGATTATTTTACATGTAACAGGGAAATAAGATTTATAGGCACTGGGGCATAGATATCCACCATGCCCCACTGGAAAGTCAGAAGGGGTATGGGGGAAGATATAGGAGAGAGCAGATTGGGGGAGGGGATAGTCAGTGGGATCACTGTTTTGAGGTGGTGGATAGCGGAAAAATGGGGAGAAAATTTGTAACTCAAAATCTTATGGAAATGAATCATGTAAACTAAAAATTAAAAATAAAAATCAAAGTGATCTGTAGGCAAATGGAAAAGTGCTCTAAATCACTATTGATTAGATAAATACAAATAAAACCAACTTTAAAGGACCAGCTATAAAGAAAAATGACAAATATTGGATGGGATTTGGAAAAATAATTGGGAAGCTAATGCACTTTTGGTGGAGTTGTGATCTATTGATCTAATCATTCTGGGGAGTAATATGGAACTCTGCCCAAAGGGCTATAAAACTGTTCATACAATTGGACACAGCAATACTACTCTTTAGGCTATATCCCAAAGAGATCAAAGAAAAAGAAAAAAAAAAGACACATACATACAAAGGTATTTAGTAACTTTTTTTGTTTGTTGTTGTCGATAGAGAATTGGAAATTATGGGGATGCCCATCAGATGGGGAATGCCTGAACAAGTTATGGTATATGATTATAATAAAATGCTATTTTCCTATAAGAAATATGAGCAAGATAGTTTCAGGGGTAAAAAAAAACCTGGGTAAACTTATATGAACTGATATAAAGTGAAGTGAACAGAACCAGGAGAACACTGTACACGGTAACAAGCGCATTATACAATGTTCAAATTTAAATAGTTATTCTGAGCAATACCATTATCCAGGAAAATTCTTAAGGATTGATGATGAAAAATGCTAACCAACTCCAGATAAAGAACTAATGAATTTTGAATGCAGATCGAAACATACTTTTTAAACCTTGTTTTTCTTCTTTTCTTGTTTTTTTCTTTCAATTTTTGGTCTGTATCTTTTTTTGCAACATGGTGAATATGAAAAATATAATAAAATATGAGAGACCTAAAACAAAAAGAGCCAACTATAGTCATGATAGATAAAATGTAATTTTCTTGCAAAGTAAATATACTATCTATGAAGCTACAGACTCTGTTTTTATTACATGCAGTACAAAATCAAATCACTTTGTTCTTAGACGTGACCAAATAACAACTACATGGCACCTTTGCACATAGTATCTAATAAAAAGGATTCAGAAGAAATACAAAACATATTATTTGCCCTAAAGGGCCTTGGGGAAGTAAACAGTTTGGTATATATTTTTAAAAAGGTAAAACTAAATACTGAATGCGTGATCTGGAAAAATGATCTATGATCTATTGCTCTCCAACTGAGGCTTATCTATAATATTTTAAAAAATATAAATAACTTCAATCGGAACAATTTTATATTATCCATAAATGTGTTTCCCATATATGTGTATATGGATATACATAGATATGCACACCCATGAAAGTATGTGCATATATATATATATATATATAGAGAGAGAGAGAGAGAGAGAGAGAGAGAGAGAGAGAGAGAGCATATGAAGGGAGAAAGCAAGCATTAGGAGCTGGAGGCTCCAGGAAAAGCCTCCTATAGAAAATGAGATTTAAATTAAGTGCTGAAAGTAGCCAGTAAGACAGAAGTGATGGGATAGAGCATTCGAAGCATGGAGCACAGCCCATAAAGAGTAATTAAGAGGGAAGACAGCATGTCATGTTCAAGGAGCTAATAAGTAGGCCAATATCACTTGGATCATAGTATCCATGGAGGATAGAAAGGTAGGAAAACCCAAGTCTTGGCTGCACATGCCAAATAGAAAGAGTTTATATTTTATCTTGGAGGTAATGGAAAGCCATTCAAGCTCCTTAAGTAGAGGATGGTTTATACCACCAGTTTTACAATTTGGAAAAAATTACTTTGATAGATGAATAGATTATAGATTTAAATGGAAAAGGACTTGAAGCAAAGGGACCAGTTGGAAGGTTATTTTAATAGCCTAAGCAATGGGTGATGAAAGCCTAATATAGAGTTTAGATATATGAATGACAAGGTGAGGGCATTTGTAAGAGATGTTGGAGAGGTAGAAATGATAATATTTGGCCAGAGAATAAATGTATAGGGTAAATGAGAGTACAGAGTTGAGAATGGCCGTGAATTTTCCAGTCTTGGAAATGAGAATGGCCGTGAATTTTCCAGTCTTCACCAACCTGGTGAAATTAATAGGAGGGAAGGGTGGGTTTTGAAGGGTAAATAATGAGTTTAAGGTACCTACAAGGCATACAGCTTGAGATGTTCATGAGGAAGCAGATGGATGCAGGGTGGGGGTGGGTGGGAAGGCAAGGTTGTAAAGGGCACTAAATGTCAAAATGAATAAAAAATGCAGAAAACTGTGAAGAAGACAGCAATGAAGGAGGTAAATTAATTCAAAAGAATGATTTTGAATTTTCTCCTTTAACTGGAATCTATACCAAAGTGTTAAGTAAGTTGAAGAAAATGAATATGGAAAATGAGAGGAGAACAAATTTCCCTGTCCTTTTTAATACTGTATCTCCTCTTGGATTTTGCTTATCTGTCTATCTTTTTGTTTAGGAAATTTGAAAAGTAAAATTTCATTTTTGTAGCAGCGAGCAACCTAACATCCCCAGGGTGGCTACCAACACAGGTTCTTAGATCTGCTTTTCAAAAGGAAAGCAACTCAAAATGGGTTAACAAGCTTACTTTAATCAAACAAACATATATCATTTACCTAGTTCAGGGGAAAAAGGTCAATACCCCGAACTTCATAGTATACAGATAGTAGTTTCAAAACAGAGAAACAAACAGATCAAGCAGACAGCCTTTCAAACTGTCCAACCATTAAATCAATACCAAATCACAGTTACCAGAGAGGGAAGCATCAACATCTGGGTTTTCAAAGCTGGGTGGCTCCCAAGGGCTGTCCAGAGGCTCATCTGGTCAAATCACACAACACTTCTCAAAGTGAGCCCCAAAGCAAAGCCTCCCATCAGGGTTTATATAGCCTTCTCCTGGCTCAGAGAATGTAACAACCTTCTAGACCCAGGGCCCAATCACAAAGTACCAAGGTGTGGGCTTTCCTGAAAAACAAGCCTCCCACCACAAGTTCCAGGTGCATTTAACCTAGCAGCAGGGAAGATCTTTAAATTTGCATTTCCATTACAATGTTCTATACATATCTTAGCCCTCTATGGGATCTATGAATTATTTTTCTGGGCACTTCAAGAGCTGCCTTTGTCATTCAAACTAAATATGCTGATGAATTAACCCAAAGATAATAGTTGCCATGGATAAAATGAAAGAATATGAAAGAGGGAATCACACTGGGTTAAGTATTCAGATGAGATGGTGCTGAAGGCCTACTGTGACCTCTGACACCATTCTGCATCCAGTAGCCACAGGTAAAGATGGAAAAAATATTATTCTCTCAGTGATATACAGCATTGACTGGATTAATAGAAGGAGGGGAGATTAGACAAGTTGTCTTTGTAGGGGTTACGATTATGCAGGTTTAAAGTTAGAAGAATTTTTCTTCTATATTTTTTAAAGCTATTTTGAGAGTTAAGAAAATGATCAGAGGAAAGAAAAGTTAAGAGAATGATCAGAGATGAGAAAAGTACTCAAAGTTGAATGCAGAATGTTAAATGATATTTAGTACAGATAAGTTTTCAATTATAATCGTTTTCAATATCAATAAATAATAATAATAAAAAATAATAAAAAGTTTTCAATAATAAAGTCATTTCCCTCTTTTTCTCAATCAAGAATTGAAGAGCATACAAAAAATCAATTAAAATGTAATTAATGTTCCAGACATGAGAGTATTGTCTTTTTTCCAACCATTTACTTTATTTTTTCATAACTACATGAAAAAATGTAAATTTTTTGGTAAGTTTTGAATTCAGAATTCTCCCTCTCCATACCTTTGTTTCTCCTTGAGAAAAAAAACAAAACAATTTGATATAGATTATATATGTGAATTCATGCAAAACATTTTCATGTGACCTATATTATAAAAGAAAATACAAAAATGAGAAAAATAAAGTAAAATTAATTGATTCAGTCCATATTCATGCTCTTTCCAATCTTTCTCTGAAGGTATAAATGTTTTTTTTTTCTTTTTTTATCATTATTTCTTCAGATTTGTCTTCAATTACTGTATTAGCTGTTATATCTAGGTCATTTACAGTTGATCATTGTATAATATCTGTTACTATGCAGAGTGTTTTCCTGGTTCTGCTCATTTCATTTTGCATCAGCTCATATATATCTTACCAGGTTTTTTTCTGAACCAATCCTGCTTGTCCTTTCTTATATCACAGTAGTGTTCCATAAAAATCATATACCACAACTTGTTCATCCATTTCCTAATTGATGGCCATCCCTATAGTTTTTTGTTGTTGTTGTTGTTGTTGTTGTTATTGTTTGTTTTGTTTTGTTTTTTTGCTTTTTGGAGTGCTATTGGGGTTAAGTAACTTGCCCAAGGTCACACGGCTAGGTTTTTGTTTGTGTGTGTTAAGTGTCTGAGGCTGATCTGAACTCAGGTCCTTCTGACTCCAGGGCCTGCACTCTACTCACTGCTCCACCTAGCGGCTCCCATCCCTACAATTTCCAACACTTTGCCACCACACAAAAAGATGCCATAAATATTTTTGCACATATAGGTTTTCTTCGCTTTTTCTTTGATCTCTTTGGGAAACAGACCTAATGGTTGCATTGTTGGGTCAAAGGATATACATTTTATAGCCCTTTGAGTCTAGCTCCAAGTTGTACTCAAGAACATTAGAAGCAATTCATTACTCCATCAATAATTCATTAGTGTGCCTATTTTTCCTTCATCTCCTCCATAATTTAGTCATTCCTCATAGAGGTAATCTGGCACATTCTCAGAGTTGGTATAATTTGCCTTTCTCTAAACAATGGTGACTTAGAGCTCTTTTATTTGACTGTATATAGCTTTGATTTCTCATTCTTATTCTTTGGACTCTTAAAATAAATTTGACTCAGTTCTCTATATATTGGTAATTGAAAGCTTCATTAAAAATGTGCTATAAAAATTTTCTGCTTTCCTGCTTTCCTTCTATTTTGGCTGCCTTGGTTTTCTTTGTACAAAAACCTTAATTTCAAATAATTAAAATTATTCATTTTGCATGCTGTAATGTTCTCTATATTTAGTTTGGTCATAAATTCTTACATCATCCATAAATCTAACAGTAAAATTTTCTGTGCCCCCCCCCCAAATTATCTTATGCTATCACCTTTTATATCTAAATCATATACCCATTTTTACCTTTTCTTGGCATACAATGTGAGATATTGGTCAATACCTATTTTCTTCCAAGCTATTTTAGAATTTTCCCAGAAAGATTTGTCAAAGAGTTCCTGTCATAAAAATTTGGATCAAAAAAACTAGATTACTATGACCATTCTCTACTGTGTATTGTGTATGTAATATATTCCACTGATCTACCACTATCCCTCAGTCAGTGCCAGATTGCTTTGATGATTGCCACTTTATAACACAGTTTAAGATTTTGTGCTTTTGAGTCAAGTTCCCCCACATTATTTTTCATGGCTTCACTTGATAGTCTTGATCTTCTGTTCTTCCAGATCAATTTTATTATCATTTATTCTGACACTAGAAAATAATCTTTAGTAGTTTGATTGGTATAACATTGAATAAGTAAATTAATCTAGGTAGAATTGCCATTTTTATTATACTGGTTCTGTCTACCCATGAGCAATTGCTATTTCTCTAGTTGTTATGATCTGACTTTATTTGTGTGAAAAGGGCTTTCTAATTTTATTCATGTAGTTCCTGGGTTTGTTTTGGAAGGCACATTTCCAAGTATTTTATATGGTCTGCAATTATTTTAAATGGAATTTATCTTTTGATCTCTTCCTTCTGAATTTTGTTGCAAATATATAGAAATAGTTATGATTCATATGGATTTATTTTATATCCTGCAAATTGAAGTTGTTTATTATTGCAACTAGTTTTCCAGTTGATTCACCAGGGTTAGATAAGTATTCTTCTTGTCATTTGAAAAGAGTGATGGTTTTGTTTCCCTACCTTCTATTCGATTTCCTACAACTTTTTGTTCTTATTGCTACAGCTAGCATTTCAAGTACAACATTGAATAATAGTGGTGATGATGGGCATCACTGATTCACCCTTGATCTTTCTTATTGGGAAGACTTCCAGCTTATCCCCATTACAGATAATGCTTATTGAGGCTTTAATATGAATACAAACTCATCATTTTCAGGAAAGTTCAATTTATTCCTGTGCTCTTAGTGTTTCTTTAATAAGAATGAATGCTGTATTTTGTCAAAAAGTTTTTCTGCAAAAATCATTTGATTTGTTGGTTTTATTTTCTATTGATACGATCAATTTCCCTGGTAGTTTCCCTAATACCGAATCAACTTTGGATTCCTGGTATAAACAACATGTGGTCATAATGTATGAACTTTGTGACAAATTGTTGTAATCTCCTTAGTAGGATTTTATTTAAAATCTTTTCATTAATGTTAATTAGGGAAACTGGTCTATAGTTTTCTTCTTCTATGTCTTGTCTTCCTTGTTGAGATAGCAGTATCATATATGTCTTGTAAAAAAGAATTAGTTAAGACTCTTACTTTGACTATTTTTTCAAATAGTTTATATAGTATTGGAATTAATTGTTCTTTAAATGTGTGGTAGAATTCTCTCATGAATCCATCTAGTCCTGGGAATTTTGTCTGGGGAGTTCATTTTTTTTTTTTTGGTTTATGTAATTTATCTTTATAAAATAAGATAAATTAAGTATTCTATTTCTTCTGTTAGTCTGAGCAATTTGCATTTTTGTAAATGTTTGTCCATTTGACCATTTCACTTGAAGGCATACACACACACACACACACACACACACACACACACACACACACACACACACATATATATATATATATATATATATATATATATATATATATATATATTCACAAATGTGCATATAATTGAGCAAAATACCTCCTAAGAATTGCTTTAATTTCATCTTCATTGGTGAAGATATCACCCTTTTCTTTTTTGTACTGGTAACTTGGTTTTCTTTCTTTATTAAGTCAAATTAACTGGTAGTTTATTTATGTATTTTTTCCATAAAAATTAGCTCTTACTTTCCTTTAATACTTCAGTGATTGTCTTGCTTTTGATTTCAATAAAAATCTCTCCTTTGATTTTCAGGAATTTGGATTTGGAATTTTTATTTTATTTTTTTTAAAGCAATTGAGGTTAAGTAACTTGCTTAAGGTTACACGGCTAGTCATTATTTATGTGTGGGTGCTCATTTTCTGAGGCCAGATTTGATCTCGGGGTTTGATCTTGGGGGATTTGGAATTTTTAATTCACTCTTTCTCTAGTTTTTATTTTAATTACATGCCCTATTTATTGATCTGTTTTTTTTTTCACTATTTTATTGATGTAAACATTTAGAGATATACATTTTATCCTAAGCACCATTTTTATTGCATCCCAAAAATTTTGGAATATTGTCTCCTTGTTGTCATATTCTCTTTAATGAAATTATCAAATATTTTTATGATTTGTTCTTTGATCCACTCATTCTTTTTGAATAGATTATTTGTGCCATAACACATGGTTAATCTTTGTCAGGGAAAGCTGAGAAAAACGTATACCCCTTTCTATTCCTATTCAGTTTTCTCCAGAAGTCTATTATATCTAACTTTTACAAACCTATATTCTTCTCCTTAACTTCTTTCTTGTTTATTTACTTTAATATTTTTTATATTTTGTTTTCCCAATTATATATAAAAATAATTTTTAAATTGTTTTTTTTTTAATTTCTAAATCTTCTTCCCCTCTCCTTCCACTCCCCTGCTTCATTAAGAAGGTAAGCAATTTTATAAAGGTTATACATGTGTATTCATAAAAAAAAATTTCCTTGTTAGTCATGTTGTAAAAGAAAACATAGACAAAAACAAACAAACAAGAAAAATAAATAAAGTGAAAGCATACTTTGATTTGCATTCTGACTACAACAGTTCTTTCTCTGGAGATGGATAGCATTTTTTTATCCTATGTCCTTCAGAAATGTCTTGGATCATTTTGTTGCTGAGAATAACTGAGACATTTCTGGTTGATCATCTGTAATGGAAATGCAGATTTAAAGATCTTCCCTGGGGCTAGGTTAAGTGCACCTGGAACCTCTGGTGGGAGGCTTGTTTTTCAGGAAAGTCCACACCTTGGTACTTTGTGATTGGGCCCTGGGTCTAGAAGGTTGTTACATTCTCTGAGCCAGGAGAAGGCTATATAAACCCTGATGGGAGGCTTTGCTTTGGGGCTCACTTTGAGAAGTGTTGTGTGATTTGACCAGATGAGCCTCTGGACAGCCCTTGGGAGCCCCCCAGCTTTGAAAACCCAGATGTTGATGCCTCCTTCTCTGGTAACTGTGATTTGGTATTGATGTAATGGTTGGGCAGTTTGGAAGCCTGTGTGCTTGATCTGTATTTCTCTGTCTTGTAAGTTCTGTCTGTATACTTTGATGTTCAGGATGCTGACCTTTTTCCCCTGAACTAGGTAAATGATCTATGTTTGATCAATTAAAGTAAGCTTTTTAACCCATTTTGAGTTGCTTTCCTTTAGAAAAGTAGATCTAAGTACCTGTGTTGGCAGCTAACCTGGGGATGCTGGGGTGCTTGCTGCTATATCATAATACAATATTGTTGTTTCTGTATATGGTGTTTTTCTGGGTCTGCTCATTTCACTTTGCATCAGTTCATGTAAGTCTTTCTAGGTTATTCTGAGGGCATCCAGCTTATCATTTCTTAAAAAAGAATAGAATTCCATCACAATCATATACCACAACTTGTTCAGCCATTCCCCAATTGGGGGGCATCCCTTCAATATCCAATTCTTCATCACCACTAAAAGTATTGTTATAAATATTTTTGTTCATATAGACACATTACTGTTTTTGTTTTGTTTTGTTTGTTTTTTATCCCTTTGGGATACAGAGTCAGTAGTGGCATTGCTTAGTCAAAGGAAATGCAGGGTTTTATAGCCCTTTTTAATGTCTATGTTATAGTCATAGCACCCGTGGCAGCTATGCAGCAGTAGTTGTGATTCATAAAATGTAACAGAATCACCACAGGGAAGACAGAACCAAAACATTGATTCAAACACCAGAAAAGCAAATCCATCATAGCAACCAAGAAGTTAGTACACATAACCAATGCAGCAATCACCAACTTTCCCAAGCCTTCACTCCATTAGGTCTTCAAAACAAAACAGATTCCCATAAGCAAAAATGTCCCTCTCTCACACTAGCTGCTCTACCTCCATGCTGCTTGCTCTCAGCTCTGTTCTAACTCTCCCCTGCTCCTTCCTGTTCCACCTTTCCTGTTTCACCCTTTCAGCAAGCTCTTCCCCCCACCGGGCTCCATGTAATTACATTTGGCCTATTAAAGGGGCAGAGAAGGTCTTTAAATTCCCATTACTATTATGTCTTTCATGTCCCTTGCATAGGTCAATGGGGCTTAAGAGGTAACTGGTGTCAACAAAAGTTTACAGCAATGTAATAAGGATAATACATAATAAACACAGGAAACAATATCTTAGGGTAGGATTTAAGCTTAAGCACTCCATCATCCCCCCTCAAATGAATGGGACCCAAAATCCTGGGGTAAGAGACAAAGGTCTCTTCTTCTATGGCTACTTCCTGCTGAAATTGGACATAGAACTGTACCTATCACAAGGCGTTCCATTTGAGAGATCAATTCTTTAGCCAGCATTCAGATTGTGGTTGATGCCAGGTCAAGGGGTGACACATCACAGTTGTGAACAGGAGTAACATCCAGCTTAAGCAATCAAGCATTTACAAGCAGAGTGTTCCAAGCCTGCAGGAAAGAAATCTAGCAAAAAAAGGTGAACAAGAAAAAAACTAAGAAGAAATAAGGAGACAATAACCAGAAAAAGGTAGATATAAGGTCAGCCATGCTTCTGGAGTCTATGAACCCACTATCATAGCCTCACGTACAGTAGAATATATGAGTTAAGTGTGCAATTTAGTAATCATCTCCTGAAAAAAAAAAAAACAACAGTTACAATATCATCCTTCCTGTGTGCTACAATTTCCAAAATTGCAGCTTTTAGCCTTTAGCTCCCAATTTCATTCTATCAGTAGAAACAACCCCTTCATTTTCTCTGATATTTATTTTGGAAGGAGGGTCAGATTTTACAAGTGATATTATTTCATAAGAAATAATCATCACGTGAACTATTCTATCATATTTACAAAATTGTATAGGCTCTTCATTGAATTTTGGAATGTCACAATAATTTCTTCTTTATAATTAGAATCTATTATGCCAGCCAATACATATATTTCTCAAGCCGCTAGTACTGATTTAGGTAAAATCTGTCCAAAGTGATTTTTAGGGATTCTCATAAATATTCCAGTGGAGATTTTTCTTATTTCTTTTTTATCCAACTAAAAGTCCTCTGAACAACGCAGATCACATCCTGCCAAACCAAGTGTTCCTAGATATGGTTCTGGGACATCTGGCCCCACAGTTCAATACTCAATATTTGGGATCTTATGTATTTGCTGTTTTCTTATTTGCAGTTTTGGGGTCATCATTCTGACAAGAGGTGTAGTTCTTCCTAATGGTCTGTTATTCAAACTACATAAAACCATGGACAAGTTATCCTTCCAATGTTGATGCAAATTATTAGAATTTAACTTTCTTAACTGTTCTTTCAACAATCCATTCTTTCTTTCAATTAATCAAGATGCTTGTGGATAATGTGGAATAGTATATGTCAATTCTATATAGTTTAATATACCTCTTCATTTCATTACCTTTGAAACGTGACCCATTGTCACTTTAAATCTATTTTGGGATTCCATAATACAGACTTATGATACCTAGAGTTTTACAGGTGTTTTTCAGGTCACAGTCTTATAAGGACAAGCCACTAGTACACCTGAATATGTGTCAACACAAGTACATATAAATTTGCATCCTTTATCTTGGGATAAGGGACCAATATAATCTATTTGCCAGATTTGGTGTGGGCCCTTTCCCCTTGCTTTTTCTCCAGTTACTACCCCGAGGAACAGTTCGTTCCTTCTTCAGTTGTCATATATGATATTCCTCTGCTATCTGTTTTAACAATGAATGTGAGATGCTAATACCTCTATCTTGTGCCCACTAGTGTGTGACCTGCACCCCTAAATGGCTGGCTGTTTGATAGACCCTTTTTGCTAATACCAGATAATCAGTTGGTGTTGAAGTAGGGACAATATGTTGAGTAGCAATATTTGCTAGTTGATCATAATGTGCATTGAACTTACATTCTGGCATGGTGATTGCCACATGAGCATCTAAATTGAAAACTGATAAATTAGTAGCCAAAGACATGTCCCATGAGTCTTCCCATAATTCTTTGCACCAGACTTGTTTACCATGAATTTCCCAATTTTGATTTTTCCACATGGGCATCCATGTAGCTACCCATTAGCTATCGCCCATGAATCAGTGAGTATATGACACTGTCCTCCTTGTTCTATTTTAATGGCTTGATGTACTGCCATAAGTACAGCATATTGTCAAATCTGCCTAGTATATGAGTTATAGGCTACCACTTTCCAGTGTCTTTTATGGCCCAAATATTTTGCCGTCCCATGAGTAAAAGATGCATGTTACTTTTGCTCTTCTATTAATCCATCACATCCTTCATTCCATTATACTGAGGACTGTACCAAATGTGGCTTTGGGTTAGGGTGTTTATTATTCCCCTCACTGTCTATCTGTTCTATAGATTCATATAGAGAAGAAACTAGTATTTTGGTTATTTTAACTCTATTTTGAATACACATCCATTTGATTATGCTAGCCACTTGTGCATGTTCAATTCTGTAAGAAGCTAGGGTACTCATTACCCAGGTCATAATTGGGATTCCAGGCCTTAATATTACTTCATGGCCCAGATTCAGTTGTTCAGTCTCTGACAAAGCCCCAAATGCAGCTGTCAAATCCTTTTCTTTTATTCTAATTTATTTATTTGTTTTTAGTTTT
Organism: Gymnobelideus leadbeateri; assembly: GCA_011680675.1. Classification (NCBI taxonomy): domain Eukaryota; kingdom Metazoa; phylum Chordata; class Mammalia; order Diprotodontia; family Petauridae; genus Gymnobelideus; species Gymnobelideus leadbeateri. Next base: position 33,517 of record WOXC01004599.1, read on the forward strand.
CAATATTCATTTCCAAAAGATTTTGAGTTACAGATTTTTCTCCCCATCTTTCCCCTATCCCCACCCCAAAATAGCAAACCTACTGAATGTCCCTTCCCCCAATCTGTTCTCTCTTATATCTTCTCTCATTCCACCCTAACTTTATTTTAAACATTTGTTTTTAAACCTTTGAGTTCCAGATATTTTTCCCTTCTTCCCTCTTCATCCACCCCTACTGGAAAGATAAGCAATTCAATATAGGTTGTACATGTGTAGTTACACAAAACATTTCCATAGTAGTTATATTGTGAAAAACTAACTATAATTCCCTCCATCCTATCCTGCCCCCCACTTATTCTATTTTCTCCTTTGATGCTGTCCCTTTTCAAAAGTGTTCTCCCCCAGTATGCCCTCCCTTCTAACACCCTTCCTCTTATATCCTTCCCCCTTATTTTCCTGTAGGGTAAGATACCCAGTTGAATGTTTATGCTATTCCCTCCTTAAGCCAAATTCATTGAGAGTAAGGTTGACCCATTCCCTTTCACCTTCCTGCTCTTCCCCTCCTTTGTAACAATTTTCTCTTGCCTCTTTTATATGAGATAATTTACCCTATTCTATCTCTGCCTTTCTCCTTTTCCCAATATATTTCTCTCTCACCTCTTAATTTTAATTTTTGTATATCATTCTTTCATTTGCAACTCATCCTGTACCCTCTGTCTATGTATACAGATATATACATATGCACACACTCATATTTGATAGATATACCCTCCTACACACACATATATAGCATATATATATACATATACATATATGTATGTACACACACACACATATATATACATATATATATGTATATATATATATATTCCCTTCAACTATCCTCATACTGAGAAAAGGCTTATGAGTTACAATTATTGATTTTCCATGTAAGAATGTAAATAGTTTAACTTCAATAAATTCCTTATGATTGTTTTCCCTGTTTACCTTCTCATGCTTCTCTTGCTTTTTGTATTTGAAAGTCAAATTTTTGTTCAGCTCTTTTTTTTTTCATCAAGAATGTTTGTAAATCCTCTATTTCATTGGATGAGCATATTTTTTTCCTGAAGCATTGTACTCAATTTTGCTGGGTAAGTGATTCTTTGTTTGAATCTTAGCCCCTTTGACCTCCAGAATATCATATTCCAAGTCCTTCAATCCCTTAATGTAGAAACTACCAGGTGTCCTATTATCCTGATTGTTTTTCTACAATACTCAAATTGTTTCTTCCTGACTGTTTGCAGTCTCCAGACTCCTTGGCCTGGCAACTCTGGAATTTAGCTAAAATATTCCTAGGAGTTTCCTTTTGGGGATCTTTTTCAAGAGGCAAATAGTTAATTCTTTCCATTTCTGTTTTGCCTTCTGGTACTAGAACATCAGGGTAATTTTGCTTGATAATTGAAAGATGTTGTGTAGGTTCTTTTTTTATCATGGCTTTCAAGTAGTCCAATAATTTTTAAAGTATCTCTCCTGGATGTATTTTTCAGATTGAAAAACCATTTCAGATGGTTTTTCCAATGAGGTATTTCACATTACCTTCTATTTTTTCATTTGTTTGGATCTGTTTTATAGTATCTTGATTTCTCATAAAGTCATTAGCTTCCATTTGCTCCAATCTAATTTTGAAGGAATTATTCTCTTCAGTGAGTTTTTGAAATTCCTTTTCCATCTGGCAAATTCAGCTTTTTAAGGCATTCTTCATGACTATAGATAACTTTGATTACTTTGTCTGAAAACTGTCTGTTCATATGCTTCAACCTTTTATCAATTGAAGAATGGCTGTACTTTCTACAAATTTGACTTAATTCTTTATATATTTGAGAAATGAGGTCTTTACCAGAGAAATGTGCTATAAATTTTGTTATGATTACTGTGTTTCCCACCATCCAATCTACCCCAATTTATTCTACACTCTCTTTCTGTCTCTATCTCCATCTCTCTCCTTTCACCCTGTACTTTATCAACAGTCTCTTCCTTCTGACTTTTAACTCCTTCAGTCTGCCCTCCTTTCTATTAGTCTCTCCCTTTTCTTGTCCTCTCCCCCTCCTAGTTTCCTTTATGGTAAGATAGATTTGTAAACCCAACTCAATGTGTATGTTATACCCTCCTTGAGTCAACTCTGATAAGAACAAGGCTCACACAATCCTCCCTCCCCACTTCCTGCATCCCCCCCTCCAAAGCAAAATTTCTTTTACACCTGTTTTACTTGAGATAATTTCCCCCATTCTATTTCTCTCTTTCCCCTTCTCCCAGAGTCTTCCTCTTTCTCACTCATTATTTTGTTATATATAATTCATCATATTCAACTCACACTCTTGCCTTCTGTCTATGCATATTCTTTCTAACTTCTCTGATAATGAGAAATGCCTTTTATTTTGCAAACAATATCTTGCTGGATTTCAGGGTTTCTTTCAAACTTTTCTGCTATCTATTTACATTTTATGGGTGAGTTTATCCTATTCACATTCACAGTAATGATTACTGTGTATTTCCTTCAATATTATTTTTCTCCTATTCATCCTTCTTTCTCTCCATTTTTACTCAGTTTTCCCTGAAAGGTCTTTTTTTTGTTTCTGACTACTTCCTCCCTTAATCTGCTGCCCTTCTGTCTCACCTTCCCCTTCTCACATTGCTTATCACCTTTTCCTCCTATTTCCTTGTAGGGTACCATAGATTTCTAAACCCAACAGAATGTGCATGTTATTCCCTTTTTGTGCTAATTTAAATGAGAGTAAGGTTCCAACATTGCCCACCACCTCCCCATATTCCCTCCCACTGTAAAATCTCTTCCTTTTATGCCTCTTTTACTTGGAATATTTTTCCTGTTCTTCCCCTCCTTTCCCCATTCTTTTGGTGCATCTCTTTCTCACTTCTTAGGTTAATTTTTTTGAATCTTTCTATCTGAGTCAACTCAAACCCATACCTTCATTGTAAGTATATTCCTTCTAAATGCCCTAATAATGATAGAGTTCTTAGGATTTACAGGCATCCTTTCCCCCCATATTTAGAATGTAAGCAGTTTAACCTTACAGAATCTTTATGATTTCTCTGTTACGTTTATCTTCTGATGCATCTTTTCAGTCATATTTGAAAGTCAAATTTTCTATTTAGCTCTGGTCTTTTCATTAGGAGTACTTGAAAGTCCTCTATTTCATTGAATATCCTTTTACCCTCAAAGAATTATACTCAGTTTTACTGGGTAGATTATTAATGGCTGTAATCCTAGATCCTTTGCCTTTCAGAATATCATATTCCAAGCACTCTGATCCTTTAACATGGAAGTTGCTAAATCTTGTGTGATCTCTTGACTATGCCTCCACAATATTAAATGGCTCTAGCTACTTGCAATATTTTCTCAGCGAATGGGGACTCTGGAATTTAACTCTAATATTACTTAGGGTTCTCTTTCAAGTGATTATTGGTTAATTCTTTTGGTCTGTATTTTTCCCCCTGCTTTTATGATACCAGAACCATTTTCATTGATAATTTTTTGAAATATGATTTCTAAGCTCTTTTTTTATTGTGACTTTTCAGCAGTCTAATAATTCTTAAATTACCTCCACTGGATCTGTTTTACAGGTCAGTTATTTTCCAAACAAAATATTTCACATCGTTTTGCTTTTTTAATAGTTTTTTTGATGCCTCATAGAATCATTAGCCTTAAGCCTCTCTGCCCCCAGATTCCCCACAAACTATGTAAAAAAGGACTGTGAACAACTTCTGGAGCCCCAGCACCCACAGAACGACACAGAGAAGCTAACCTCCCGCTGAGGACAGCCCAGCAGCCCTGCAGGAAGGACCAGTGCAGCGGTCTGGGAGAAGGCAGCGCACAGAGCGCAGAGCACAGGAGCTGAGCCGAGCCGAGGTTTTAGCCCCAGGGCGGCAGGGCCAGCAGCCAGCAGGAGGAACCCCAGAACACCAGGAGCTGAGGTGATTCCAGGATTATCAACATAGACATGCCTAGGACAAAGTAAGAGGTTAGTGTCCTATGGACTTTGGGACCAGTATTTGGGGAATGCGTCAGCTCCCTCCCCTGGGGGCTAGAAGCAGCTGAGGAGACACGCCATTTTGTAGTTTTCAGAGGCAGCTCCGGCTCCCAGCCTGCAATTATTGTAGGGAGATCCAGCGATCAGTCTTGGGGGGTAATCGCTCTTGCTTTAACCTCCCTGGATCTGGATTGTGATCTAGGGTGGAAGTCGTGGGTGGGTTTACAGCTTGCCAGAAACGGAAGTTGCCCCCCACACGTTCGGGACGAAAATTCCTCTAGCTGGCCTTAAAGCCATAGTGTGGCAACAAGCCCAAAAGTCAGGTAATTAAGTGGCAACATGCCAAGGCAAAGGAAACAGAAAAATGCAACCCTAGACTCCTATTTTGGGGGCATAGAGTGGGAAAAGGACTGTGAGGTCAGAAGTCCTGCTCCAAAAGCCTCAGGGGAAAACATGAGTGGGTTGCAGGCCATAGAGGACCTTAAGAAGGACTTTAAAAATCAAATAAGAGAAGTGGAGGAAAAATTGGAAAGAGAAATGAGGAGGATGCAGGAAAAGTATGAAATGAGGGTCAACAGCCTGACTGAGGAAAACAACACCTTAAAAAATAGACTAACTCAAATGGGAAAGGAGGCCCAAAAGGGCAATGAGGAGAAGAATGCCTTAAAAAGTCGGATTTGCCAGATGGAAAAAGAATCTCAAAAGTTCACTGAGGAGATTCATTCCTTCAGAGTTAGACTGGAGCAAATGGAAGCTAATGACTTTATGAGAAATCAAGATGCTGTTAAGCAAATCCAAACAAATGAAAGATTAGAAGGCAATGTGAAATATCTCATGGGAAAAACCACTGACCTGGAAAATAGATCCAGGAGAGACAATTTAAAAAGTATTGGACTACCTGAAAGCCATGATCAAAGAAAGAACCTAGAAATCACCCTTCAAGAAATTCTCAGGGAAAACTGCCCTGATGTTTTAGATCCAGAGGGCAAAATAGAGGTTGAAAGAATCCACCGATCACCTCCTGAAAAAGATCCCAAAAAGAAAACTCCCAGAAATACTATAGCCAGGTTCCAGAATCCCCAGATCAAGGAGAAAATACTACAAGCAGCCAGGAAGAAACAATTTCAATATTGTGGAAACACAATCAGAATAGCCCAGGACTGGCAGCTTCTACACTGAGGGATTGAAGGGCATGGAATATGATATTCCAGAGGGCAAAAGAACTGGGAATGAACCCAAGGGTCACCTACCCAGCAAAACTGAGTATTTTGTTTCAGGGGAAAATATGGTCATTCAGTGGAATAGAGGACTTTCAAGCATTCTTGAGGAAAAAACCAGAGTTGAATAGAAAATTTGACATCCAGATGCAAGAAGTAAAAGATGCCTGAGAAGAAAAGAAGAAAAGGGAAAAGAAATCAAAAGGAACTCATCAAAGTTGAACTATTTACATTCCTATATGGAAAAGTAATATCTGTGACTGATGATATCTTTCTCACTATGAAAATAATGGAAGAAGGGGGTGTGGTCATATGAATACATATGTGAATGTGTGTATATGGTTACAGTTATATATGGATAGAGGGCATAGGTTGAATTTGTTGAGAAGGGAGAATACTCAAGGGATGAAATTATGAGGTGAGAGAGGAAAGTGGCAAGAGGAGATGGGGAGAGACAGGGTAGGGTAAACTATCCCATGTAGAAGAAGCAAGGGGAAGTGGTTGCAAAGGAGGAGGAGAATAAGGAAGGCTAAAAAGGCAAAACCACATTCCCATTGAATTTGGTTCAGGGAGAAAATGACATACATACTAAATGGGATATCTCAACCTGCAGCAGGATAGGGGAAGGGGGATGAGAGGAGGGATGATGGATGGGAGGGCATCCTTGGGGTGAGGGGAGGTTGGAAGTACCCACTATAGAAGAGGGACAGGATCATGTAGGGAATGGACCAGGTGGGGGGTGGGATGAGTGGGAGGAATTATAAGCAGCCTTGTACAATATATCTACTATGATAATGTTTTGCATAGCTAGACATGTAAAACATATACTGAATTACTTATCTCCCAAGAAGGAATGGGTGACAAGGGAGGAAGGAAATGGATCTGAAATTTGAGGTCGTAACATTAGATGTTTCAAATATATATAAATACTATTATTAATACTCTTTTGCCTATAATTGGGAGATAAGATGTGCAGGCATTGGGACACAAAGATTCATCTTCCTCTAATGGAAGTCGATGGGGGTATGGGAGAAGGTATGGGAGAGAGCAGATTGGAGGAAGCGATATCTTGTGGGACTGCTATTCTGGGAGGTTGGGTAGGGGAATAATGGGGGGAAAATGATTGTAACTCAAAATCTGGTGGAAATGAATGATGTAAAACAGCAGTTAATAAAACATTTGTTTAAAAATAAAAAAAAAATTAAAAAAAAGAATCATTAGCCTTTCCTTGTTCACATAATATATTTAAAGAATTATTTTCTCCAATGAGCTTCTCCACCTCTTTTTTACATTTGGAAAATTCTTCTTTTTATATAGTTCTTTTACTCAGTGACTTTTGTCTACCTCTTTTACTATTTGGCTAATTCTGTTTTTAAGGTTTTATTATTTTTTTTAGTATTTTTTATGCTTCTTTCACCAAGCTGTTGACTTACTTTTCATAATTTTTTTGTGCCTCTCCATTTTCCTTTCCCATTTTTTTCTTCTACTTCTCTTATTTGATTTTGAAAACTCTTTTTGAGCTTTTCCAGAAAATGTTGTTGGCCTTGTAGCTAGTTCATATTTTCCTTTGAGGCCTTCCTTATAGCTGTTTTAGCATAGTTGTCTTCTGTGTTTGTCTTGATTTTTCTTGTCACTATAGTAACTCATTTGTGCTCTGTTTCATTTTTGTTGTTTCCTCTTTTTTCTAACCTATTTCTTTTTTTTAAAGCAATTGGGGTTAAGTAACTTGCTCAAGGTTACACAGCTAGTCATTTCTGTGTGTGGGTGATAATTTTCTGAGGCCAGATCCCATCCTGGGTCCTCCTGACTCTGGGGCCAATGGTCTTACTCACTGAGTCACCTAGCCTCCCCAAAAAGGCAAACTTTTTTTTTTTTACTTTTGGAGGGCAATTGGGGTTAAGTGACTTGGCCAAAGTCACACAGCTAGTAAGTGTGTCAAGTGTCTGAGGCCAGTCTAACCTATTTCTTGACTTTTAACTCTATATTAAAGTTGGACTCCACTCCCAGGTGAAGGGGGCACTGACACAAGCTTCAGATTTATTTTTGTGTTCTTATTTTCAGAGCTAGTTCTGGGGTTCTGGAAATATTCCATGCTTTAAGTGCTGTATTATCTGAAGAGAAGTGTGGTCACTGCTCTCCTAGGCTATGTTCTGGTCTTTATCCAGAAAGAGACTTTGTTACCCTGTAACTGCAAGTGCTATCACTCCTCTTTGCCTTAGAACTGCAACCCGGCTCTGCTTTCTCCTGCAGTTATAAAGACTAGTGGTCTTTTCTGCATTGGAACTCAAACCACTACTCTTACCCACTGTGATCAACTTCAAATACTCTTCTCTTACCGGGCAGGAACTGTGACCTGATCTCCTCATCTGCTACAATCACAAGTACTACTTATCCTCTATGCCCTGCAGTTACAACCCAGATCGTAGATTGACCACAGAGTGCTGATCCAAGTGTCAGCAAATGGTCCACTCCAGTTGCCTAACTCCTTTTTTTCCTATGGATAGGGATCCAAAAACTGCTGTTGTTGTTATAGCCACCTCCAAGGCCTGTTGTAGACACTGCCTCCCTGTAGCTTGCGCTACGCTTTAGGCCTAACTACCACTCTGGTATGACAGAATTTTCCTATCAAGACCCTCTAGGTAGACTTAGGCTTGAAAATTGTGTCCTCCATACTGATTGTTGGACCTGATCCTCCAGAATTTTATTTGGGGTGTTATTTTAAAGTGATCTGGAAGGGAACCTGGGAGAATTCAGGTGAGTACATATCTCTACTACACCATTTTTGCTGAGCTTTTGAAGGGATTTCTTTAAAAGATAATATAACCACCATGAACAAGTTCTCATCATTCAATATGAAGAAATTAAATCCCAGGGAATGCAAAGGTTTGAATGTTGAGGGAATGTGAATTACTTTTGAAAAATCCCGAAGAATGTAATGACCATCATGGTACAGAGAACAAATATTGTCCAGTTGTCAAAAATGGGAGGAGGGCAAATTTTAAAAATTATATGGGTCAGTCCATGCAACTGGATTTATGGTAAAAAAAATAATTAGGACATTCTATTAAGAAAGAATTTGATTATCATTTAGGAAGGGAAACTGATAATATAAAACAAGCATAGATTCACTAATCACAAGTTAACCTCATTTTCTTTTTCTAGATTGGTAGAACAAGATTGAATAGCACATATGGATTTTTATTTAGCACCCAAGGGCACCAACAACTTAGCAATAGGATCACCAGATAAGGCTAGCCAAGGGATAGATTTTCTATAGGTGTACAGCTACTCAAAACCATAATTTCTTTTTTTTAAAAATTAATTTATTAGTTTAGTTTTGGTTAAAAAGATTCAATTCCATAGTTCCTTGATTTTCAAATTTCCTTTACTTCCCTCCCCCCTCCCCACACAACAGCATATAGTCCAGGATATGATCTGCAAATGCATTCATATTAGACATTATTCCAATTACAAAGGCGTATTGTACTAGGTGGGATGAAAGATGGTAAGGAAGAAATAAAACCAAGCAATGAAAAGAACAAGATCATTTAGTTTGCTTCCATCAGGATTCAGGTTCAGTTCTTTCTAGTTATATCTCTGGATGGTGCATTTCTCACTTTCTTGAGTCTTTTGGGATTAATTTATATCACTGCATTGCTGAAAAGAGTCCAGTCTGTCATAGTTGGTCATCACAGATATGGTATGTCTGTGATTGTATACAGATTTCTTCTGATTCTACTCTTCTCACTCAGCATCAGTTTGTATAAGTCTCTCCAGGTAATTATGAAATCCGTCACCTCTTCATTTCTTATAGCACAATAATATTCAATTACATTCATATACCAAAACTTGTTTAGCCATTCCCCAATTGATGGGCACCCCTTCAGTTTCCAATTTTTTGCAACCACAAAAAAGGGCTGCTAAAAATATTTTTGTACATATGGGTCTTCCTCCCACTTCTATGATCTCTTTGGGATATAACCCTAGAAGTGGTATGGCTGGGTCAAAGGGTATGAAATTATTTATAATCCTTTGGGCATAATTCCAGATTTCTCTCCAGAATGGTTGGATAAGTTCACAACTCCACCAACAATGTATTTGTGTTCCAATTTGTCCACATCCTCTCCAGCATTTGTCACTTTCTTATTTTGTCATCTTAGCCAATCTGACTGGAGGGATGTGGTATCTCAGAGTTGTTTTGATTTGCATTTCTCTAATTAATAATGATTTAGAGCATTTCATCATATGCTTATAGATATCTTTAATTTCTTTCTCTGAAAATTTCCTGTTCATATCCTTTGACCACTTATCAATTGGGGAATGACTTGTATTCATATAGATTTGGCTCAATTCTCTATAAATTTTAGAGATGAGTCCTTTATCAGAGACACAAGTTGTAAAAATTCTTTCCCAATTTCCCACCTCCCTCTTGATCTTGGTTACATTGGCTTTGTTTGTACAGAAGTTTTTCAATTTAATGTAATCAAAATTATCCATTTTGCATATTATAATGCTCTCTAATTCTTGTTTTGTCCTAAAGTCTTCCCCTCTCCACAGATCTGTCAGGTAAACTATTCCTTGCTTTCCCAAATTGCTTACAGTATCATCCTTTACACCTAGATCATGCACCCATTTGGACTTGATTTTGGTATATGGTGTTAGATAATGGTCTATGCCCAGTTTCTGCCATACTGTATTCCAGTTTTCCCAACAGTTTTTTGTCAAATAGTGCATTCTTATCCCAAAAGCTGGGGTCTTTGGGTTTATCAAACAATAGATTGCTATATTCATTAACTGCTGGGTCTCCTGCACCTAATCTATTCCATTGATCCACTACTCTACACCTCTGCCAGTACCAAGCAGTTTTGATGACTGCTGCTGTATAATACAGATTAAGATCTGGCATAGTTAGTCCACCTTCCCTCGAATTTCTTTTCATTAATTCCCTTGATATTCTAGACCGTTTGTTTTTCCAAATAAATTTTGTTATTATTTTGTCTAACTCTAGAAAGTATTTTTTTGGTAGATTGATTGGTATGGCACTAAATACATAGTTTAGTTTGGGTAAAATTGCCATTTTTATTATATTAGCTCGACCCAGCCATGAGCGATTGATATTTTTCCAGCTATTTAGATCTGCTTTAATTTGTGTGAGAAGTGTTTTGTAGTTGTGATCATATAGATTCTGGGTTTGTTTTGGCAAGTAGATTCCCAAATATTTTATAATGTCTACAGTGACTTTAAATGGGATTTCTCTTTCTATCTCTTGCTGTTGAGTTTCATTAGAGATGTACAGGAATGCTGAGGATTTATGTGGGTTTATTTTTTATCCTGCAACTTTGCCAAATTTATTTATTGTCTCTAGTAGTTTTTTACTTGACTCTCTAGGATTCTCTAAGTATATCATCATATCATCTGTGAAGAGAGATAGCTTGGTCACTTCTTTACCTAATTTGATTCCTTTTATTTCTTTTTCTTCTCTAATTGCTACTGCTAGTGTTTCTAGTACCAGATTGAATAAGAGGGGTGATAGTGGACACCCTTGTTTCACTCCTGATCTTATTGGAAAGGCTTCTAGTTTATCCCCATTGCATATAATACTTGCTGATGGTTTTAAATAGATGCAATCAACTATTTTGAGGACGGCTCCATTTATTCCTATGCTTTCTAGTGTTTTTAATAGGAATGGGTGTTGTACTTTGTCAAAAGCCTTTTCTGCATCTATTGAGATGATCATGTGGTTTCTGCTAGTTTTATTGTTGATGTGCTCAATTATACTGACAGTTTTCCTAATATTAAACCATCCTTGCATTCCTGGAATGAATCCTACCTGATCAGAGTGTATTATTTTTGTGATAAGTTGTTGGAGTCTTTTGGCTAATATTTTATTTAGAATTTTTGCATCTAAATTCATGAGGGAAATTGGTTTATAATTTTCTTTCTCTGTTTTATTTCTTCCTGATTTAGGAATCAGTACCATATTTGCGTCACAGAAAGAGTTTGGTAGGACTCCTTTTTCACTAATTTTCCCAAATAGTTTGTAGAGTATTGGAATCAATTGTTCTTTAAATGTTTGATAGAATTCACTAGTAAACCCATCTGGCCCTGGAGATTTTTTCCTAGGGAGTTCTTTGATGGCTTGTTTGATTTCTTTTTCTGAGATGGGGTTATTTAGCTAATTCACTTCCTCTTCAGTTAATCTGGGCAACTTGTGATTTTGTAAATATTCATCCATTTCACTAAGATTGTCATATTTATGTGCATACAATTGGGAAAAATGATTCCTCATTTTTTTGATTTCCTCTTCATTGGAGGTAGATTCACCCTTTTTATTTTTGATACTCTTAATTTGGTTTTCTTCTTTCTTTTTTTTATCATATTGACTAAGGGTCTATCAATTTTGTTGATTTTTTCATAAAACCAGCTCTTAGTTTTATTTATTAATTCAATGGTTTTCTTAATTTCAATTTTATTAATCTCACCTTTGATTTTCAATATTTCTAATTTAGTACTAAATTGGGGATTTTCAATTTGTTCTTTTTCTAGCTTTTTCAATTGCATGTCCAATTCATTGACCTCCCTTCTCTCTGCTTTAATTAAGCATGCACTCAGGGATATAAAATTTCCCCTGAGAACTGCCTTTAGTGCATCCCACAAATTTTGGTATGTTGTTTCATTATTATCATTCTCTTGAATGAAATTATTGATTGTGTCTATAATTTCTTGTTTGACCCACCAATTTTTTAGGATTAAATTGTTTAATTTCCAATTAGTTTTTAGTCTATCTTTCCATGGCCCTTTATTGCATATAATTTTTATTGCATCATGATCTGAGAATGATGCACTTAATATTTCTGCCTTTCTGCACTGGATGGTGAGGTTTTTATGCCCTAGTACATGGTCTATTTTTGAGTATGTACCATGCACTGCTGAGAAGAAAGTAAATTCCTTTTTATCCCCATTCAGTTTTCTCCAGAGATCTATCATATCTAGTCTTTCTAAGATTCTATTCACCTCCTTAATTTCTTTCTTGTTTATTTTGAGGTTAGATTTATCGAGTTCAGAGAGGTGAAGATTAAGGTCCCCCACTAGTATAGTTTTGCTATCTATTTCTTCCTCTAATTCCTTTAACTTCTCCTCTAGGAATTTAGATGCTATACCACTTGGTGCATATATATTAAGTAGTGATATTGCTTCATTCTTGATGGTGCCTTTTAGTAGGATATAGTTTCCTTCCTTATCTCTTTTAATTAGATCTATTTTTGCTTTTGCTTTATCTGAGATAAGTGAGATAAGTATTGCTTCCCCTGCTTTTTTTTACTTTACCTGAGGCATAATACATTTTACTCCAACCTTTTACCCTTACCCTGTGGGTATCCCTTTGTTTCAAATGTGTTTCTTGTAGACAGCATATTGTAGGATTATGGTTTTTAATCCATTCTGCTATCTTCCTCTGTTTTATGGGAGAGTTCATCCCATTCACATTCATAGTAATAATGACTTTCTGTCTCTTCTCCTCCATCCTATTCCCTCCCCTGTTTATGTTTTTGTTTCTTCCTTCTCCCTTCCCCTCCTTGAAATTTTCCCTTTTGACCACCCCCTCCCTCAGTGTTCCCACCCAGTGATCCCTATTTTTAACCTACCCTCTCCCCTTATTACTGTTTCCCTCCCTTCTAATCCCCCCTTTAGTCTACTCTTTTTCATCCCCCCTTACCCTTCTGCTTTCTATAGGACAAAATAAGTTTTTATACTTATCAGAGTGAATTACTCCCCGTTTCATTCCAAACCAATGAGAGTAAATTTCATACATTGCTCCTCTCCCTCCCTCCTTTTCCTCTATTTAATGAATTTATGTGTCTATTCACATTAAAATCTTAAACTTCACTGATTTAAGTTGATCCCTCTTTGAACCAGAATCAGTGAGAATAGTGTGTAAATGATGTTCCTCTCCCTCTTTCTTTCCCCTCTTCTATAGTGTTTTAATGTCCCTTCAGATGGCATATTTTACCTTTTCCTATCTAATCGTTTCCTTTTTCCCATTACAGTCTCTTTGATCCCCTTAAGAGTTTTGTTTTGTTTTTTAGACATCAGGTTAGTGCATTCATACCCACACCCTCTATCTAAGTATAACCCTTTTGAAGGTCATGATATTCATAAAGATTTTGAATATTGACAGTTATCAGCTCCACATATAGGGATGTGAACATTTTGCTCTTGTTGCATCCCAAGTAATGAGAGTGTGTTTGTGGGTGTGGGTGTGTGCACTTATGCATGTGTGAGTCTGTGTTTCTCTTGTTTACCTTTTTATGTCTTTCTTGAGTCTTGTAATTGGAGATCAGATTTTCCATTGAGCTCTGGCTTTTTCATCAGGAACATCTGGAAGTCCCTTATTTCATTAAACAACCATCTCCTTGCCTGGAAGATTATGCTCAGTTTTCCTGGGTAGTTAATCCTTGGTTGTAGTCCTAGCTCTCTTGCCCTACGAAATATCAAATTCCAGTCCCTCCGCTCTTTTAATGTAGAAGCTGCTAGGTCCTGTGTGATCCTAACTGTAGTTCCTCGATATTTGAATTGTTTCTTTTTGGCTGCTTGTAGAATTTTTTCTTTAATCTTGTAATTCTGGAATTTGGCTACTATATTTCTTGGAGTTTTCAGTTTGGGATCTCTCTCAGGAGGAGTCCGTTGAATTCTGTCGATAGTTATTTTATCTTCTGATTCCAGGATCTCAGGACAGTTTTCTTTGACAATCTCTTGGAGGATATTGTCTAGGCTGCTTTTTTCATCATGGCTTTCTGGTAGACCAATAATTTTTAGGTATTCTCTCCTGGATCTGTTCTCTAGGTTAGTTATTTTTCCAGTGAGATATTTTACATTTTCTTGCAATTCTTCGATCGTCTTGTTTTGTTTGATTGACTCTTGCTGTATCATAGAGTTCTGAGCTTCAATTTGATTGTTTCTAATTTTTATCAAATTAAGGTCTTCAGTTATTTTTTGAAGTTCCTTTTTTAGGGAGGTATTTTCTCCAATTACTTCACTGAGACATTTTTCCAAGTTGGTTACTGCCTCCCTGATTTGGTCTTTAAAATTTTTCTTAAGCTCCTCCAGGAATGCTATTTGGGCTTGAGACCAGATCATGTTTCCTTCTGTGGTCTCAGGTGTGGGTAGAGAGTCTATATTGTCCTGTGTATTTTGTTGTTCTTGACCTGTATAGTATGCTTGAATAGACTTTCTTGCCTTCCCCTTCTCCTTCTCGGCTTCTTTTTTTCCCATTGTGACTTCCTGTTTCTTAGTTTCTCAGGCTATGAGTTTAGGGCCTGATCCTTGACTTTGAATACTTCTGGGTGGCTAGTTTATGGCTAAGTCAGGGAAGTCAATGAGGGATGTAGATGAGTAGGTGTGGGTGAGTCTGACCACTTCAGATTTCTGCCTCTATGCCCCTGGGCTATAAGTAGGCTTTTGTTGGTGAGGAGATGTGGGGCTTCTTGGGACCCCACCCTCTCTTCTCTTCAGACTCCTGGCTATCTCAGTTACACCCCTTCTTGGAGACTCTCAAGCCTGGGGCTATTTCCATTAACTTGGGATTTCAATCTGGGTGGGAGACTTATCTTTGGGTTTTCTGCTTCATGAAGGAAGGATGGGAGGATCAGAGCAGCTAGAATTTACTTTGCCATTCCAGCCCCTGTATTATACAGGCAGGCAGTTTGTAAACTTCCAGGCTGGGGGCGAATGCAGCCAGAGAAGCTGCTCTTTCCACTGAGGGCCCAACTCTCCTACCTGGCTCCAATGATCCTACCCGACTGATAGATGACTGTGATTCGTCCTCCATAAGTCTGCAGGCTGGGGCTTTTGCTCTCTCTGGTGTAGTCTGCTTGTCTGCTCTTAGGTCTGGGCTGTGCAGACCCCACGCACTCTGCGCTTGACCAGTCCAGACACACTGGGCCAAAAACCATAATTTCTAAAGCCCAATGTGTTTATTTTTACTGATCAAGAAGCCAATACAATTCATATAAAGCAATGGGAAAACAGGAGACATCAACATATTAACTGTCACCTTGTATGCAGTCATGAGTTGGGGTGCAGAGAAAAACAGCCAGATATTGAACCCATTAGTGTAGAAAGCAAATGATCTAGATGTCAATAGAAAGTGGCTACCAGGATATGGTGATTTTCTATCTATCTATCTATCTATCTATCTATCTATCTATCT
Source organism: Gymnobelideus leadbeateri (assembly GCA_011680675.1). Taxonomy (NCBI): domain Eukaryota; kingdom Metazoa; phylum Chordata; class Mammalia; order Diprotodontia; family Petauridae; genus Gymnobelideus; species Gymnobelideus leadbeateri. The sequence goes on from WOXC01004599.1 coordinate 48,945, forward strand.
ATCTATCTATCCATCTACTTACCTATCTAAAATAAATATTACATATACACATATTTATTTACTTTGTGTGTGTAATAGAGAATGCACACAGAGGGAAAGACAGAGATAGAGATAAAATCTCAAAGTAGAGGTTGGTGAGTGACAGTGGGATGGGCAGATCTGGAAACATTTGGGAGGATAAAAAAGCATGTCTCTGTCTAACCTTCTCCTGACCAGTTTGTATGCTTAGAGAATATCAGTAGGGAAAATAAATAAGTGATGCACATAAAGTACTAGACAGGGAAGTCAGGGATAATTTCCCCTCCTTCCCCCTGAGGGGAATCCAGTTTTATGTGATTACAAGGAAAAGAAAAGATTTAATATGAAGGTCAGGTTGTTAACAATAGAACTTGGATTCCAAAGAGCAGAGTGAAAAGGAAGGTAGAGGAGGATATGAATACTGAAAAGGTAGGAATGACATGTAAGAGTGTGTAGCAGTAAAAAATGGTGACAGAGAAGGAAAACCTCTAACTATGGATCACATGAATTTGTGTCAGTCAAAAGGACAAAAGATTGCCATATCCTTCCCAGTAACAATGGTACTGTTGATTTGATTTTAACATTTCATTGATTCAACATACAGTCTCCCTATCTGTTTTACTTCATTATTGCTACATAACCAGCTCACTTCCATATGAGGAAGATAGTAGACTAGATGACATTTAAGAAACTGTATTATTATTCAATATTCACAGCCTCTCCCTTACTCAGAAACCCCAAGTTAAGAAAAAATAGAAAAACATCATTATTCCCCTAGCAATGTTATATATGTATGAAGCATGGAAAAGTTCAGTATTGAAAGAAGTGTAATTGTGGACAAGGTGCATGTAAGCACACTGCAGCATCCTCTCAGTGATGATGTGCATTAAGTGAGTAGAAGGAATATCAGTCAGGTAATATGTGATAGGAAATGGAGTGTGAGCAAGATCAGAAATACTAGGTGGAGATAAATACTGATTTTAAGGCAAAGAGGAACACAGGTGAGGAGATTACATAGGATGGTTGCTGTTTTATCAGTGAGGTAGGAGGTATTGAGAGCAGATGTGTATTGGAGTGGACTTGTAGGCTTGAAGATATAAAGATTCAAAATAGTAACTGCAGCCTTTGGTAGGTAATAACAAGAGGTTAATATAAGAATTGCCAGGGAATATCAACAGCCCACTTGAAATAGACAGCCTGCATTTATATTGGACCAGGTCTAAACTATTCTGTGTTTTCCTCCAGTAGCACTCAATAGCTGCTAGGTAATGACACAGAAGCAAAATAGTGCTGATTTCAGTCAGTCAGTCAATAGACATTTATTCAGCACCTACTATCTGTTTGATAGTGTATTAGGAATTAGGAATACAAAGAAAGGGGGGGATGATCATCATCCTCAAGGACTTCATATTCTAACAGGGGAGATACCATGCAATTATGTACTTGCAAGACTTTTAGAGAACAAATTTTAGATAATCTTAGAAAGATGATACTTTTAATAGTAAGATCAGAATTTTAGAGAAACTCATTTTAATCTTAAACTTTGATATTACCATTAAAGTGCTAAATATATATATATATATATATATATATATATATATATATTGAAGTTGTTACATGTGATTTATTCGTTCATTATTTTGAAATGAACTATAAGTTATGTGAATACACTAAATATCTCAATGAAATTACCAACATATTTATTACAGCCTAGTGAAAATGGCAACTTACATTAACTTCTCAGGAAATTAAGATCTATGAAAAAATAACAGACATGTATTTGTATTATAATAGACAGTCAACAAGCAAAAAGCAAGTCATCCTTGACCTCTAGGAGTTTATATTCTATTAGGGGAAAATAACACATAAAAAGGGAAGTGTAAAGAGGGAGAATGGGGAAGAAAAGATAAAGTTCTGAGTAAAAACTAGGGGAAAATTGAAGAACTCTGCCCTTACTCAAAATGGAGATTCAAGAAGAAATTAACAAATTAACTAAAGAAACTTGAGAAATGAGGGATGGGGGCAGCTAGGTGGCGCAGTGATTAGAGCACTGGCCCTGGAGTCAGGAGGACCTTAGTTCAAATCTAACCTCAGACACTTATCACAAAAAAATCTAGCCTTGTGACCTTGGGCAATTCACTTAGCCCCAATTGCCCTACAAAGGAGAGAGAGAGAGAGAGAGAGAGAGAGAGAGAGAGAGAGAGAGAGAGAGAGAGAGAGAGAAATGAGGGTTGATCTAGGGTGAGAAAATCACAGAAGCTGAGGAAGTGAGAAAGGAGATGAAGCACAGCGGTAAAGTTCATGAAGTCAGAAGTAAAGCTAAGAGAGCAATCGTCTGGAGAAGAATAATGGCTGCCTTGACTCGCTCCCCAAAATAGAGATCCCTGGAAAACTCTTCAGTGGGTAATGGGAGAAAGGCACCAATGGTGCAAAGAAATGTTCCAGGGTAGGAAAATAACAGAAGTTGTACCAAAGGGCTAAAAAGATAATAATTTGCCCTGAGAAACAATAATGGTTTGGGAGAAATCAAATCTAATGTTTAAAAGTATAGCTCAAATTCTACCTCTTATAAAGCCTTTCATGATATTCTTTCCCCACCCAAGTTCTTAGCTACTTCTTTTCTGAAATTTTGAAAATTTTATTAATATACTTTCATAGGTAATGAAAGAGTAGTGAATAAATACCTGACCTGAAAGCTTAAAGTCAAAATGACCTGAGTTCAAATCTTGCCTCTGACATGTACTAATTGTATGATTCCAGGAACATCATTAATTTCTCAATGCCCTAGGCCTTTCATTATGTTTATAAATTACAAAGGAAGTGCAGATCTGCATTCATAGGAGGGTTTCCTCTCAGTTATCTCTCCATTTAGTTGAAATCACAGTTTTGGTAAAAGACAAAAATGAAAAGTCTCAATATTTTTATATATTGGCATGTGTGATAATCCTGTAGAAGAATTTTTTTTTTTTTAAAGCAATTGGGGTTAAGTAACTTGCTCAAGGTTACACGGCTAGTCATTTGATTTATGCGTGGGTGCTCATTTTCTGAGGCCGGATCTGATCTCGGGTCATCCAAACTCCGAGGCCGGCACTCTTACTCACTACGCCACCTAGCCGCCCCTTTAGGGCAATTGGGGTTAAGTAACTTGCCCAAGGTTACACGGCTAGGTTTTTGTTTGTGTGGATTAAGTGTCGGAGGCCGGCTCCGAACTCAGGTCCTTCTGATTCCAGGGCCGGCGCTCTATTCACTGCGCCACCTAGCCGCCCCCCTGTAGAAGAATTTAAGCACCTTTAGGGCACATATTATTTCCATTTTCATTTTGTTTTGTTTTATCCCAGCACAGAGTAAGTTTTCAACAGGCGTTTATTGAATGTCATTGACAAAATAGTGTGTCCTTTTGTCTATGCCTTGGAAATCATACAAAACCACATACTTTCCCCTCTAAATAAAATAGTTTTCCTAATTCCGAAGTCATTATCTTCCACAAATGACTGGATAAAAGTATGTTCCTCAAATGATCTGTCAAGATGAGCTTATTGAATAATGGTAGATTAGTGAAGGAAGGCAAAATCATGTATTATAGACATCATATATAAGTTGAGGGGCTGTGATCAAAGGCTATGCAAAACATTATTTCATCATTGAATAAGGCCAAAATGTAGTAACATCTTTAAATTTATCTTGGAAAAAATAACATTCATCGTGCTGGTAGCATGGCATGCACCTATACACCAAATCACAACAATTTGAGACACATTTCTATATTGAGATAAGAAAAAAGATAATAAAAATGTCAAAATCTGATGGGAAAAAGAGCAGAAAGGTTTGTTCAAGATGTTGACCTTTTGATTTCTGAATTGGGGTTGCTTACTGAAAAAATGAGATTTTCAGAGCAAACTGAAAGTATCAAGATGAAAACTGAATTGATTCAAAAGTGTGTGTTTAAAAAAGAGTGAGAGAGAACATTTTAGGCAGTTGCAGCTGGATATAGGATCCTTTTTTAGCTAGATTATAGACTGTATCATACTGGCATTTAAATTGAAATTTACAGCTGTGCCACAGCACACCTGCTTTTTAAATTCTGCATTTAGATTAATTCAGATTGGTCAAAACTTTCCACACACAAGGGGAAAATGGAGGCTCTTGTAGTAATTTTATTATATTCAGTGGCCCTGGCTTCCTGCAAAATGCCACAAAATTGAAGGTGAGAGATTTGCTTTAGGGGAAACCCTTTGAAATAAAAATTCATTCTCTTTATCAGCCAGGGAGAAAGTTGGGATTCCCCTATGGAAGACTCCATGTTACTGTTGAATTTCAGAAGTATTCATCTCAATGTCAAGCAAGGGCTGTTTGGTATCCTTCAAAATTTTTAGCTGGATGGAGGTTGTTTGAACAATGGGCTAATCACCTTATTGAATTAAAGCTGTTGTTTATAGTAGGGTTTTTTGGAGGTTTTTGATAAATTTACACAGTCCCCCCAAAATCTGTGGGTGAGTAGAATTGAGTTGAATCACAGTTGCTTCTCCCTAAATAACCCCCCTTATATTCTATTTTAAATTGTTGAACCTGCTGTCAAAAGTTTATTGCAAAGAGCATGACATTTCAGGAGTGGGCCTCTCTTAAAATTGAAGTTGTTTTCCCTTGGGTATGACTTTCTTTTGCCATGGCTGAAGGTATCAATAACAGTCCCTTTATTGCAAGGATAATTTAAAAACACATATACTCATTCTTGCAACCTCCCCCACAAGCCTCCTTCCTCCCACTCACATACCAAATGTTTCTCAGAAGCCAGGAAGAAAAGAGCAGAAGCTATATTTATTAATTAATGGACAAAGACAAGACAAATGTCCTTCTACCAAAAGGTGCTGTAGCTGATTGAACTTGTCCATTGATATATAAGAGATAAGCAGTAAATTAGGGCACTTTCTATAATAAATCTATTCTAGCATAGTCTCTTTCAATAAGTATAACTGCTTTCTGAAATGATCTCTGCCCTTTATTGTCAGTGCCCTGAGGTTAGAACCAGAGCATCACAGGCTCCTTTGGAATTCACTGAAAAGGAAGAAGAATCACAGATGATGATGAGTTTTGACATCTCCAATAGTACTTCTATGTATAAATTCAAGTTCTTTCCCCTGGTCTTCTCCCTCAAAACTCAGCTGTAGCATCACAATTTTATTAATAAGGTGTATAGAAATTTTTAGCCTTTTCTTTATGCTTTGCTTATTCTCAGGATTATACAAATGGAAGGGAAACTGTCCTTGATGAAATAAACTGGTCAAAAAAGCTAAAACTCTTATCCTAGATATCCATAAAATAGTTTTTGCTCTTATTTAACCATACAAATAAAAGAAACAATCTATGAATAAAAGGTGTCAAACACTCTTATGCTCTAGGGATAGAAATACAAAAAATGAAGTAATCCCTACTCTTAAGGAGCTCAAATTCTATTGGGTAAATTGTTACTGTTCCATTTTTTGCAGGGCACAAGTTTTACTATGTTCCATGGGCTTAGGTTTTGGGAACCTAAGCTTATCTACATCATGATCAAATCATAGAGAAGGATTTTTCAAAAGTTTTTGGGTGTTTTTTAGATTTTTTGGGAGGTGGGGGAAATTTATAATTCCATTTGCATAAAGAAATCCCAAAGGGCCTCCTTTTTTTACCAAAACAGAGCAACAATTTTTTGGCAACTGACACCTTTGGAAAGTTGCTTGGGGTACTTAGGGGTTAAGTAATTGTTCCAAAGTCAAGTAGCTATGATGTGACAGAGGGTAGAGGAAGGGGATGGAAAAAAAGTTTTTTTTTATAAAACTACTAGTTTCCAAGCACTCTAATAAACACTTTAAAATACCTCATTGTATTCTCACAATAACTCTGCAAAGTAAGTGATGTTATTATCCCCATTTGAGTAAACTGAGGAAAATAGAGGTTAAACTACATGGCTTAGGATTATACAACTAGTAAATATCAGAGACTATATTTGAACTCCTTCATGGCTCCTGGGGCACTGTTCTACCATTGTACCACCTATGTGCCAGGAGAGGCAGGACTTGAACCAGTCTTTCTGACTCTTAACCTGTATTTCCTGTTCACTATACAATACTGCTACTCTATTCCTATTACAATCTGGAAAATGTAAAACATGGACTTGGGATCAGACTACCATTTAAAGTATAGCTCATTACTCTTTCAATTTTGTATGGAGACCTCAGAGACCATTCATGGATGTGACATATTTGAGAATACTGTACAGAAATGTCAATTGTTTTGTTTCTGAGGAGAGAAGATGAATTTGTATAAAGAATGAGCACTTGGGAAGAATATATATTCATGGTCTCTTTGACAAAATTTGATGTTTTTATACTTAGGGATGAGTAGAAACACTCAAATTATAATTGCAGTATATAACCAATCAGTTATTCTAAAAAAGAGTGGAAGGATGGGGAGTCATCAAGAAATTGTACAAAAGACAGAAAAATTAGGCCAGTCAAGTGTCAAGAATGAGGGATGAAAGTGATCAGACAGAAAATTCCAGTGGTATCCCCATGATATTGGTATAAATCAAGTAAAGCCTTCAGGTTAGATGGACCTCAAATGGGGAGGTTTTAGGGGGAAATTGATTAAAATTTCAAAGGATGATCAAGTATGGAAGGATTACAGTCTACATTATTAGAGAGATCTCATCAGTGAGGTGACAAATCTGTTGGAGTATCTGAGAAACTATAAATTTCCAATGCTGGAGCTCATGCTTTAATATGTGAATTTTTTAACCAGTTTACTTCAGTGGTTTAAAAGCAAGCTATAGGAAACCAGCACGGAACCCACAGAATTCTGTGATAGCAATTGTGGTTGTGGTTGTTGTTAGTGATTCATATCTATCCTAAATTTTAGCCAGGGCATGACAAAGACATTTTAAAATTGAAATAAATACTTTAGACTAAAAATGTCCACCTGAGGCATGTGATTTAAAAGGCAGGCTCAATTGAATATCCCATCATTTCAAGATTATTCAGCACCTTCATCCCTTCTTGCCTAGGGAATAAAGCCAGTGTCTCATTTGGAATACACTCTTAGAAATTCCCAGCTAGGACTAAAATTTGAACTATGGCTATGCATATATATCTTACTGTCCTCAATATTTAAAGATGACAGTGCTGAAAATAATTGTGATATTTGTATCTATGCACAATGTAAACTAGAAAATGTTGGTCCAAAATATTCTTCATTTTCATGACAGTAACAAAACTATTTTTAAGTGTAGGGAAACTTCATGAGTACAGTAGTCTATGCACAAACAAAAGCGCTGCAGTCAAGAGTAGTGACTTCAATGGACTTAACAGCTATGTGTTGTAAGGGTTGTTGGATGTTAGATGAAAACCATGTCTAATATGTGTTTTCTTGAGAGAGCATGCTTTGAAAGTGTTACTTATTAAATGTGTGTGTGTGTGTGTGTGTGTGTATGAAAAGGGAAAACTTGCTTTCACAATCAATTTTCCACACCAGAACTATATTTTTTAATGTTCCAACAAATGATTGAGCAGGAAAGAGAATATAAGATCATATTACCTCTATTTATATTGATTTAGTTAAAGCATTTTATTTTAGTTGAATAAAATGCAGCTTCAAAGACTTACTTCAGGTAAAGATTTCTTCACATTCATTAAAATTAAACAAACTTCATTACAGATGCAACTTGGGAGATAACTTTGATCAGCAATCCACTGATATTGACATGAACACAAAGCTATATAGCAAAGAATCCAATGCTCACCCAATATATTTACTAGTGTCAGAGAAATTATTTTGCTCAAATTCCATACAAAAGAAGTAGTTCTAAAGGATAGTAAGTTTTCCAAGGCTCATCTCTGCATTGTACATTGTACCACTTATGAAAAACCTCCAATCATATAATGGCATATTGGTGTTAATCTATACAATTTTGAGAAGTATTCGTATGTTCATAAATACCAGGAAAACAAAGTGGATGTGGGACAATATTGTCTAAACTGTAACATGATAAACAACAGGCAGCCTTTTTACTCTCTCTCTCTCCAAATATGCAAACCAATGCAAATGTGTGTATATGTATATATATATATATATGTATATGTATATGTATATATATGTATATATGTGTGTATACACATATATACATACATATGCATATTCAGTGTATGCCTATGCATATGTGTATATATGCAACTAAAAAAGGAGACTGACTAATTAATTGTCTACAAGTACTAACAACAGAGCAAGAGTCCAATTGCTGCAATGGCATTTCTAAAATAATAAAAGAAGCAATAGCAGGCCTGCAGCAGATTAAGTGAATCCTGTGCAAAGAAACAAATGGAAAACAGGTTTGAAAAAGTATGAATGGGATGAATTCTTTAGAAAAGAATATTCTCATTGATGACAATATAACCCCATAAAATTTCCCAGGTATTAAGTAGGTTTAAAATTGATCACTATATTTGCTAATCAAATCTGATGATCCTCCAAAGGGTCAAATCTTGCCTATTATACATAACATTTTTCTTTTGTTTAAAAAAAAGAGGAGGTATGTAGATCAATACTTAGTGACCACTACCGTATCCAACTTAACTTTTTCTTCTAATATTACATAAATGCCTAGGGTCTATTTGGTTTAGAGATCTTTTGTTGCTGGACACATTTTTGCAAAAAAAAAAAGTGTGAAGGCTTTTCTGTGATATTCAGCTGTCATCACTATTTGCAGAACCTCTAATCTATTTTGTACAGGTAACCCTCATTTTGATTAATAAATCAATTCTATCAGAAAAACGTCTGTGAAATGAATTTCCAACATTATGGTATAGTGAAAATACTACTGGGTTAAGGCTTGGAATAACTATATTATCGTCTCAGTTCCTCCACTGACGAACAATCTTTTCTTAAAGAAATTGCTCAGCTTTTTTTGGTCCTCAGTTTCTTCATTTGTAAAATGAGTCACAGTCTAATCCATAGTCTTAGGGTCCTTTCCAGCCATGAGTATTCTAAAGATTCTAAGAAAAGACTGAACTTCCATACGGCTCTAGATTGAGAACTAAAAGGTCCAGACCTTAGAGTATATATAATTCAATCCCCTCATTTTACTAATAAAGAATTGAGGCCCAGTGAGGTCAAGTGACTTGCTGAAGTTCACACTTATAGAAAACAGCTGAACTAGAACTTAAACCCAGGTCTTCTTACTCACTGCAGAATTCTTTCTACTATGTTACAATTGGGAGGGATTTGGTAGCAAGGATTCATGGTTAGATACAGGCTGGATTGTGTGGTTTCTAAAGTCCTCTAATCATTATATTCTTTGGTGCTAAATTGAGAAACTCTAACTTTCCTATTCATAATTAGTATACAATTGGAAATGGAATCATCTGGGGGAAAATTTTTGGTCCCAAGAAAAAACAAATCTTTAAAATTCACATAAAGGAACATTTAAAAATCAATGAAAAAAATGAAAATCAGTATTTGCAGCTGATGTTAAGTATGAGAACAAAGTAAATACAATTATTTCATTCTTATCATTATAATGTAATCTTTCAAAATAAAAATGGCAATGAGAGCTTAGATGACCAAAACATTCAATTTTTCCTCCTTAGTAATATTCTAGATACATAGTGGACACACGGACATATTTATGCACATATACATATAAATATGAACATGGACATATACATGCATGAGATAAATGATACATAGATTTATGATAGATAGATAGATAGATAGATAGATGCAGTCTTTTTCATTTAAAGCAAACTTGAAAACAGAGTATGATTTTAAATTTTCCCGGCACATAGAGTTATTTTGTTCAGTTAATTGCTTTTCAGTGGTGTCTGACTCATCCTGACCCCATTTGGGTTTTCTTAGAAAAACTACTGGAGTAGTTTGCCATTTTCTTCTGTAGCTCATTTTACAGATTAGGAAACTGAGGTTAAGTAACTTGCCTATGGTCACAGAGGTAGAAAGTATCTGAGGCCCGAATTGAACTCAAGAATATAAGTCTTCTCATGATGGAAAGACATATCCACATCCAGAAAAAAAAACAAAAAACAAAAACCTACAGAGTCTGAATGCAGATTGAAGCAAACAACTTGCTCTTTCTCTTTTGTGTTTTGTTTTGTTTCATTCCTTCTTTCTCGTTGTTCACTCCATTGGTTATAATCCTTCTTTATAACTTGACTAAAGTACAATGTGAAGGTATTTGAAGAACCTATATCAGATTGCATATGGCCATGGCGGTGGAGGGGGGAGAAGAGGGAAGGGGAGAAAACTGGGAAAACAAAGGATTGTAGAACTGAATGTTTGTAAAGTAAATAAATATTTTTTTAAAAGGAGAAAAAGAATATGAGTCTTCCTGACTCCAATCCCATTCTATCCACTGTGTCACTTTTAACTACCTCTCCTGGCTTACATCAGCCATTTCAAAAGTGCTTGCTGGTTAACTGATGGAGCAGTATCATCATACAACTTTCTCTAGTTCCTCAGATTATGTTTCCTGTCACAGTCTGGAATGTGCTGGCTATTTGAGTTATTTGAATTAATATATTTTAGCTCAGAAGAGAAAAGAAATGCACTTGTTTGGGGCTTATGAACTATAGTTTTGAGTGTGCACTTACAAAGTCTGACTGGAAGAATGGTGCAGGTATACAGACAGTAACTTTCTGCCAAAACCCTTCTCAGTTTTCATTGGGCTGCAATGCTTTGGGACTTCTTTGACTTTTCCACCATGCTCCACTAGGCTCATTATTCAAAAAATCTCATCACCCTGTAAGAACCCATCAGCCTCAGCACTTCACCTTATTACCACCCTTTGCTCCTCTAATTGAAGGTGAAGAAACAAAGCACTAAAACCTCCTTTAAAGAGGCACCTCAGCTCAGAACATTTCATTTCTCACAAGGTTGCACTCTTTTGGGACTTCTCAGACTCTTCCATTGTGCTCTCTCTTTGTGTACTATACCAATCCATTCACCTTCTCCACCACTTTTTGGTTTGATTTTGTGCAATTAGATTGTAAGCTTTTGGAGGACAAGCACTGTCTTTTTTCTATTTGTATGCCTAGAATTTAGCAAAGAGTCTGGGACATAGCAAGTGCTCAATTAATGTTCATTGACTGACTACAACTTATTTAGCAATGATCTCTTCTTTCCCTCCCTAATACTGAACACTGAAATTGCAGTATCCTTCATGCTCAAAACCTACCACAAAACCCCCACATAATGGGCTCCCTATGATGGGCTTCCTTTTTTCTCCATCAAAAGCAGCTCCTACTAATTAACTGATAGCAAAGATCTCTTTTAATTGACCATTTAAAATGTTAAGAAATATGTCTTAAAATTAGCTGTAATTGCCCCACCCCAAAAAAAGTTTTATGCATCTTCCTTGCTGTACTCCCAGATACATAGAGATAAAATTGTTCCTTTGGAGCAGCTGGATGCAATGGATTGTTGTCACCTGTATCAGGCATTCCTGTTAAACTGAATTCTTATCTTCTAGCACCTGTAGCTATTATAATTTTTTCCTTCAGGCTTGGTGTCACTGCCACTAAGCTAATCAGCATGATGGGAGAAAAGGATTCTGCCTCTATGTTTGCTGTTGCAATTCTTCAAATGATGAGTTTTTTAAATTAGATTTCATGTTTATTTTTACTTTACATCATTCATTTCCACAAGATTTGGAGTTACAAATTTTCCCCATATTTTCCCTACCCATCACCCCAAAATAGTGATCCCACTGTATACTCCCTACAGCAATCTGTTCTCTCCTATATCCTCCTCCATGCCCCCTCCATCTTTCTAGTAGGACAAGATGGATCTCTATACCACAGTGCCTATATATCTTATTTCCCAGCTGCATGTAAAAATAATGATAATTTTTTTAAACATTGGAATTTAAAATTTTGAATTCTAGATCATTACCCTTCCTCCCTAATTACCGACACTTACTGGGAAGATAATTCAATATATGTTGTACATGTGTAGTTACACAAAACATTTCCATAGTGGATATATTGTGAAAGATTGACTATATTTCCCTCCATTTACCCCAACTCCCACTTGTTCTATTCTTTACTTTGACCCTGTCCCTTTTCAAAAGTGTGTGCTTCCAACTTCCATCCCCACCAAACTACCCTCCCTTCCATCATCCCAACTCTCACCTCCTTACACCCTACTCTCCTGTAGGGTGAGACACCTTATTTAGTGTATTTGTCATTCCCTCCCTAAGTGAAATTCAATGAGAGTAAGATTGACCCATTCCCTTTTGCCTTCCTGTTCATCCCATCCATTGTAAGTTTTTCTTTGCCTCTTCAATATGGGATAACTTACCCATTCTCTCTCCCCATCTTCTCTCATTATATTCCTCTCTCACCTCTGAATTTCACCTTTTAAGTATCATCCCTTCCTATTCAACTGGTTCTGTGCCTTCTGTCTATGTATACCTGTACACATATATACACACACTCACACACACATATGTATTCATATAGCCATATACCCCCTATATAAACATAGTATGTATGTATACATATATGTGTACATATGTATGCATGTATTTATATATATATATGCATGCATATGTATGTGTGTGTGTATATATATATACATTTCTATTCCCTTCAACTATTCTCATAGTGAGAAAAAGTTTCACAAGTTACAATTATCATTTTTCCATGTAGAAATGTAAATACTTCAACTTTGATAAGTTCCTTAGGATTTCTTTTACTTGTTTACCTTCTTATGCTTTCCCTGCTTCTTGTATCTGAATATCAAATTTTCTATTCAACTCTGGTTTTTTCATCAAGAGTTCTTGAAAATCCTCTATTTTGTTGAATTATCATATTTTCCCCTGAAACATGATACTCAGTTTTGCTGGGTAGGTGATTCTTGGTTTTAATCCCAGCTCCTTTGACCGCTGGAATATCATATTCCAAGCCCTTCAATCCCTCAGTGTAGAAGCCGCCAGGTCCTGGGCTATTCTGATTGTGTTTCCACAATATTGAAATTATTTCTTCCTGGCTGCTTGTAGTATTTTCTCCTTGATCTGGGGATTCTGGAACCTAGCTATAATATTCCTGGGAGTTTTCTTTTTGGGATCTTTTTCAGGAGGTGATCAGTGGATTCTTTCAACCTCTATTTTGCCCTCTGGATCTAAAACATCAGGGCAATTTTCCTTGTTAATTTCTTGAAGGATGATTTCTAGGTTCTTTTTGTGATCATGGCTTTCAGGTAGTCCAATAATTTTTAAATTATCTCTCCTGGACCTATTTTCCAGGTGAGTGGTTTTTCCCATAAGATATTTCACATTGCCTTCTACTTTTTTATTTGTTTGGATCTGTTTAATAGTATCTTGATTTCTCATAAACTCACTAGCTTCCATTTGCTCCAATCTAATTCTGAAGAAATTATTCTCTTCAGTGAGCTTTTGAGATTCTTTTTCCATCTGGCAAATTTGGCTTTTTAAAGCATCTTCTCCTCATTGGATTTTTTAGCCTCTTTTACTATTTGATTTAGTCTATTTTTAATGTGTCATTTTCTTTAGTCAGGTTTTTGATTCTCTTTTCATGATTTTTTTAAAGCAATTGTGGTTAAGTAACTTGCTCAAGGTTACATGGCTAGTCATTTTTATGTGTGGGTGCTAATTTTCTGATTCTGGAACCAATCCCAGATCCTCTGTACTCCGAGGCCAGTGCTCTTACTCACTGTGCTACCTAGCTTCCCCTCATGATTTTATTACATCATTCTCATTTCTCTTCCCAAATTTTCCTCTACTTCTCTTATTTCATTTTCAAAATCCTTCTCAAGCTCCTCTATGGCCTGTAATCAGATCATATTTTTCTTGGAAGCTTTTGGTGCAGGAGTTCTGACTTTGTATTCTTCCTCCTGTTCCATGTTTTTATCCTTTTTGTCCCCAAAAAAGGAATCCAAAGTCAGATTTCTGTGCTTGCTTTGCTTCCTTATGTTGCCACTTAATTACCTGACTTTTTAGCTTTTTGACACAGTAGAACTCTGCTTCAAGAGAGGAGAGCTTTGTCCCAAATTGCTGGGGTTTTACAGCTGCCAGAGCTATTAGTTGGCTGCCCTCTCTGAAGCCTCCACCATCTCTGGCACCTGGTCAACCACCCCCAGGGCCTCCACCCTAGCAACAATCCAGATCCAAGCAGGTTAAAGCAAGAGTGATTACCCCTCAGAATTAACTCCCAGTGGCTGTATGGCTGTCATGCCTTACTTGCTTCTCCCTCTGGGTGAGACAGAGGCCAGACCACTGTCCTGGACCCCCTGTTCCCAAAGTACACAGACCTCTCACTTTGTCTTTGGAATTTACAGGTTGATGATTCTGGAAACCACCACAGCTGCTGGTGATCCACTCTCACAAAGCCCCTCCAGCTGTAGCTGGTCAGGCCACTGGGGGGCTAAAACCACAGGCTCATGCAGGCTGGGCTCTGCTCCCAGCATGCTGCAATGGACCTTTCCTGCTGGACTGCCAGTCTATCTTCAGTAGGAAGTTTGTTTCTCTCTGTCACTTTGTGAGTCCTGTAGCCTTAAAATTTGTTTAGAGTCATTTTATAGTATTTGAGGTGGTTATGGGGTGAGCACACAGAGGTTTCCTGCTTCTATGCTGCTTTCTAAACTATCTCCAAATGATGAGTTTTACTTGCCCAGAATTAATGGTAACATCCATGTACTGCTCAAAAAATAGTGTTCAGCTGAAAACTTAGTTAATATAATACAGATGTATGGTGGTAGATTGCAACTGATGCACAGGCATGAAGATAAATCACTTGCCTAGCTTTAAAATATTATATATATGGAAGTTATATATTATTGTTGTTGTTGTGTTGTTAGACCACAATCACAAGGCTTCCTGTCTGATGATGATTTAATTTCCTGAGACTTCTACTACACTCTATCTGAGCTTAAGTAATGCTTGTAGGACAACAGAAGTGTATGCTTGTGTTTAACAAACAAGCTTTTAAAAAATAAAATGTGTACACATACTTTTCTAAATTTAATCTGCCTTATTAACATTTTTGTAAGTCTAAATAATCAACAATACAATGATTCATAGAGACTCCCTATGTCTGAACTGGAAATGATCACTCTAAATATTTAATAGTTGTATCTAATAATCCAGTGTATCAGCAAGCACCCCAATATCCCCAGGGTAGCTGCCAATATAGGTTCTTAGATCTGCTTTTCAAAAGAAAAGCAACTCAAAATGGGTTAACAAGCTTACTTTAATCAAACAAACACACATTACCTAGTTCAGGGGAAAAGGTCAGCACCCCAAACTTCAGTTACAGAACTTACAAATCAAACAGACAGGCTTCCAAACTGTCCCAACATTACATGCATCAATACCAAATCACAGTTACCAGAGAGGAAAGCATCAACATCTGGGTTTTCAAAGCCGGGGGGCTCTCAACAACGGCTTCCCAGAGTCTCATCTGGTCAAATCACATACCACTTCTCAAAGTGAGCCCCAAAGCCAAGCCTCTCCTCAGGGTTTATATAGCCTTCTCCTGGCTCAGAGAATGTAACAACCTTCTGGACCCACTGCCCAATCACAAAGTATCAAGGTGTGGGCTTTCCTGAAAAACAAGCCTCCCACCACAGGCTCCAGGTGCACTTAAGCTAGGGGCAGGGAAGATCTTTAAATTTGCATTTCCATTACATCCAGTTAAAATTGGCTCCTGTATTCTTCTGTTCCTTGGTTGAAGACATCCAGATTGCTAGGACCTTCAAGAGTTTGCACTCTGCTGACATATCTTTAGAGTCCCCAAGGACATGTCTATACCTCACTGAGATATTGGAGTTTATTGTTAGTGGAAGGTTTCACCAGACTAAAGATAAAAACAAAATTAAAATTGGAGTGGGTCACTGTTACAGCTGGTACTGTAGGACCTATAGCATCTGGGAAAATTCTAAGTAATACAGCTGAAGAAGTGTCTAAAGAGATTACAAAACCATTTCCTTGGATATAAAATTTTAAATAGGAGGGAAGTTTGAAATCACAGCAAAACTTAATCAATTATCAAAGGAATTTGCTGCCTTGACATCTTGCATCAGCATAAGGGGATGACAATTGTTTATGATATTTTCTGTTTCTGTATTTTTATTTTGCCCATTTGTTTTTGTCATATTAATATTTTATTACATGTGTGATTGATGGAATGAAATGAGGGTTCTGTTTCTTCTTGACAGCCTGTCGTGCCTGTCTACTCTGTGATAAGTTTTGAAGGAGTTGACAGTTTTTTTGACACAATTTGATATACAGCCAAGTGTATCCAAATGCATCCCAAGTTTGATTTGTGGTTGTCTGCCATTTTAAACAAAATTATGTCTGATAGCCTGCAAATGGTCATATAACTGTTCATGTCAATGGACTTTAATGATATTGGGCATGTAGGAGCAAGTTAGAGAATATGTATATGATTATACTTAGTAAGGTACACAGTTTGAAAAAGCATAAATCTAGAAATGCAATATTTCTGTTTTCATTAGAAATAAGATTATCATTTTCCTTTTAACTATATAATTTAAAAATGAATGAATTGCAAGTTGAAGCAAAAAGAATGCATTTAATTTCATAATAAAAATAGAAAATAAGATCCTACAATTATAATTGCATTGTCTTTTAAGTCACTTTTCACATATGGTTTTCTCAGGTACTGAAGGACCTAGTTGTTCTGCTGTGGGTTTCTGCTTCTGTCTCCTGGGGGAAGAGAAGTAGGTCAAAGATTTGAGTTGAAGAAGAAAGAAGAAATTGTAGATGTTCTCCAGTGTTTTGGAATGGGGAAAAGGCCAAAAATTGGATGTGAGAAGGGAAACATGGAAGGAACTAAAGGGAAATTGAGGAAGAAAGAGAATTCAGGATAAAGAATGAGGAATTCCAGAGCTAAAAGAGGGAGTCACAGCTGAAAAAAAACCAATAATTTGAGAACTCAAGTAGAAGTACCAAGAAGAAATGAAGGATGAACAGAAGAAACTGAAGGACTAATGGAAAGAAGAAGAAGAATGTAAAGAGGAGCAGCAGCAGGAGAAAGACAAGTTGTCAGTAATAAGTAAGAGATAAATAAGTAAGAACAGGAAAAGCAAATTTAATATGATTATCAAGGCATTGATGAAGTGCTAAAGAGATATTAAAATAGAGAAATTTGCAAGAGACAAGTGTACATTCTTCTACTTAAGCTAAAAAAAAATTTGATATGCCACTTGATAGTGGCAGCTAGGTAGTGCAGTAGATAGATCATGGAACCTGCAGTCAGAAAGACCTGAGTTCAAATCCATCCTCAGACACTTTTTAGCTGTGTGACCTTGGCAAGACACTTAACTGCTATCTGGCTTAGTTTCTTCAGCTGTAAAATGGGGGTAATAACAGCATCTACTTTGAAATATAGCTGGATGAAATGAGATAATATTACTAAAATCAATATAATGTAATAAAATGATAGAAGTTAAATGATATAATATTTCTAAATTCTTCACACAATGCCTGTCAAATACTATGAGCTAACTATTATTAGATAATAAGATAGAGATTGAAAGGTTAGAGAGCAATACATTGAAACAAAGATCTGAGGGTTTTCACTATCTAAAAGCTCAAGATGGATCCATAATGCCATATTTCAGCCAACAAACTCATTAAAATGGTAAAATTCTTCAAAAGAGTCATTTTGGGGCAGCTAAGTGGTGCAGCAGACAGAGCACTGGAGTCAGTAGGACCTGAGTTCAAATTTGGCCTCAAACATTTACTAGCTGTATAACCCTGGCCAAGTCAATTAACCCTGCACCCTCACTCCTCAAAAAAAAAAAAGTCATTTGTCCAGGATTAGGAAGGGGACAATCTGACAATACTCTGTCCTGTTCAGAATACAATGAATTATTGTGTTTCTTGTTTAGTTCTGAAGTAGGACTCATATTAGTAAGTTGAAGTGTTCAGAGGAGGACAAACTAGATGGTGAAGGGCCTGAATTCTACCTACCATTTTAGGATCAGTTGATGGAAGTAGGGATGTTTAGCCTAAAGAAGAAAAGAGTCAGGGTCGAGAAAAGTGCATGATAGTTCTTGTCTTACAACTGAAGGCTTGTTATGTGGTATAGAAATTAGATATTCTACTTTAGACAGGAAAAAAACAACAGTAGCAACAATACCCTTCTTAACAATGATAGCTACTCTGAAGTGAAATAGTTTCCTCAGGAGGTATTAGACTTTCTCTTCAAAGGGCTTCTTTAAGCAAAATCTGTATGATTGTTTACTGGACATTTTTGTGGCAATTATTTTATGGGTATGGTTTGGACTGGGAGACTTCTGGGTTGTCCTTCAGCTCTGCAGTTGTGAAACTGTAGTTTTTTTGCAATTTAGATTTGTCACTCAGTGTGATAAGAGGGCAGATCCTCTGACTACCAGAATTAAAGATTCTATTCTCACCATTTCAATTTCTGTACAAATATCTAAACCACTGATCAATTTCAGCACATATTTGACCCATCTGTAGTCCACTTGTAGTGCTGTAAAATCCATTCTCTGTTATGTGGTACAGTTTTTAAATTAGTCTTACTTTACACATGATTTATAAAAGAATTACCTAAAAAGATGATTATCTTCATTTAAAAGATGAGGAATCTAAGGCCTATAAAAATTTAGCAATTTTTATAAGATGATAAAGAAGTCAGTGGCAGATCTGGAACCACCATCCAGGGTTTCTTATGCTAAAGTGTTTTCTTTTCTTTTTGTTACATTTTAAGTTACGAATTTTCTCTCTTCCCTCTTCCTCCTTCCCTCCTCACCCCACACTAGAGAAGGCCACCATTCCACATATGTGTCTGTGTATGTATATGTGTGTGTATATATATATATATATATATATATATATATACATATATATATGTGTGTGTGTGTGTGTGTGTGTGTCTGCGTGTTTGTGTATATCTATTTATCTATCTATATGCATCTATGAACCATAAGATGCATACTTCTAATTATCAGTTCTTTCTCTGGAGGTTGATAGTATCCTCCTTCATAGGTCCTTTGTAATTGATTTGACTATTTATAATACTCAGAATAATAGTCATTCACAGTTATGTTTCTAACAATATTGCTGTTCCCGTATACAATGTTCACTTGGTTTTTCTCATTTCACTCTTCATTATTTCATGCAAGTCTTTCCATGTTTGTCTAAAATCAACCTGCTCATCATTTCTTCCAGTACCATAATATTCCAACACAATCCACCACAACTTGTTTAGCCATTCCCCCTTTGATGGGCATCCCCTCATTTTCCAGTTCTTTACCACTAAAAAGAGAGTCATTCTAGATATTTTAGAATATATAGGCTGTTTTCCTTTCTACTCTGATCACCTTGGGAAACAGACCTAATAGTGGTATTGCTGGGTCAAAGAGTTTACATAATCTTAAAACTTTTGGGGCATAATTTCAGATTGCTCTCCAAAATGGTTAGATCAGTTCACAATGCCAACAGCAGTGTATTAGTTTCCCAGTTTTTCATATCTCCTTGAATATTCATAATTTTCCCTTCAATCATTCAGACCTGTATGATACATATGAGATGATGTTGTTTTCATTTGCATTTCTGAAATCAATAGTGATTTAGATCATTTTTTTCATATAGCTATATATTTTTCCATATGACTTTCTTCCTTTGAAACTGTCTTTTTATAACCTTTAACCACTTATCAGTTGGGGAATGTTTTATATTAGAAGTTTGATAAATTTCTCTATGTATTTGAGATAAAAGACTTTTTTTCTAAGAAGGTATCTATAATGTTTTCCCCCAAATTTTCTGCTTTTATTCTAATCTTGGCTACACTAGCTTTATTTGTACAAATCCTTTTTAATTAATATAATCAAAATTATCCATTTTATACTCACAATGCTCTCTATATTTTGTTTATTCTTCAATTCTTCATAAGTCTGATAAGTAATATGTTCCATGCTCTTCTCATTCACATGCTATCTATTTTCTGGTAACCTATATGACTTCAAGTAGAATTGGGCCACCATACAATCAAATAAATATACTCTGTAAAAAGAGGAGAGGGAAAATTTGGGGACAGAAAGAGAAATCACAGAAACATAAGAAATATTTACCCAGTGATTATATGATATTTTCATTTTATTTTGATTTTTAATTTTGGAGCGTTTCATTTTACCCATTTCTAAAATGTCAATATTAATCTTTAGCAGCCATCCTCACAAAATACACATTTTATGTAAGATTAACACCACTTTTTTGGAGAAAGATATTGCACATTACTTTATTCAAGTGGAAATGGGCACCATCAACTTCCTTATCTTGGTATACTGATAGGGGATTTTGTATCTTTAAGAGTGACCTTAGCTAAAACAATTACCTTTTGGTATTTCACTTTCAGAAATCATCCACTCAGGGGCAGCTAGGTGACACAGTGAGTAGGGCATTAGCCTTGGAGAACTCAGGAGAACCTGAGTTCAAATGTGACCTCAGACCCTCGACACACTTACTAGCCACGGGACTTTGGGCAAGTCATTTAACCCCAATTGCCCCCCCCCAAAAAAAAAGAAGAAGAAGAAGCATGTATACAGAGTATCACTGAAAATATATGTTACATATAAAATATTTTCACTAAATTTGTATATTTTTTTTCTTAGAAGTGGTTCCTGGGAGAAGGGGTGAAAGGAAGTATACTTTTTCTTAAAATCTTTTAAGACATTTCATAAATGTGTATAAACATGGGGTGCTATTCTAAAGACAGTCTGTTGCGGTGATCATGTTATCTATAAGAACTGATTTCACTAATTTAAAATTGTAAATTCTATTAAGATTATTTATTGATACTTATTTACTGAGTTTTGCCATTTACCATAGCTCAATAGTTTATGTATTTATGTTCCTTTCTGAATGGTGGTAATAACTGTAAGTAAAAAAGAATGAAATATAAGAAGCTTGATGGAATAATAAGATCATATCTACCCTTTTTATCTCTATATGAATCTAATTCTATACTCATGTCATATTAAAATTAAATGGAAATTAGCTAGTAACTTCTGGACTTTTTCCACCTGAATTATCCTGGATCATGTGTCTTTTTAGATTTTTTAGATTATCAAATGATCAGATAATTAAGGTAGGATTCTCAGAAAGATAAAGATATTTGAATACCCATTTTATCACTTCTCTTGATGAAATTATGCTGATAATCATCAAATCTGCACTTTACATGAAGTATAGACTCAGTCACAGAAATTATTTTTTATGGACTAGTTCGTCTATTTCATTGTGCCAATATAAATGATCTTGACATTTTTTCTATTCAATAAGTACCCTTAAAAAGCAAAATTCCATAATACATTATTATTCCTATCTTATTGATGGCAGACCAACACAGATGGAAAATTAACTTACACAGCTCAATGAGTCACACTTTAGAACAGGAAGGATCTATCTTGACATGCTTTTTAAATCCAGCAATATTTGTAAATAGTTTTCAAAACTCATTAGACCAGCAAAAACTCAATTTGTTCCTCAAAATTTGCATCAGCTCTACCTAAATTTTACCAGATGTCATGCCCCTTGTTAACCATTCCATCCTAATGATCTCAGCCTCAGTAATAATCTAGCAATCAAAATATACATATTCTATATTCCCCAACCTAGATGCTCATAAAAAGAAAATAAAGGGATTGAAAGGAGAGAAGTAGGTCACCTTGAAACTCATTCCCTGAAATGAAAAGGAAACTGAGGATCAAGTTACTGAGCCACCCTTGATTTAATTTGCAGAGCTAGCACTTGCATATTAAGCCCAATCACTTGACTCCTCAGAGGTCAGAGACAAGGAGTGATTTGTAGGGGTGGCTTTTGTAGCAAAATAAAAGAATTAGAAAAATTATAGAAACTTGTTTTAAACATAATTCAATTGGACAAAGCAGGTCAACAGACTAGTTAGCTTCTCCCAGACTTTTTTAATCCTGTGCAAGACATCTTTTCCTCCAGGAGGTACCTTTGGAAAGTATACTGAGAAAAAAGAACCTGACCCCAGGTTAGTAGTCACCCCCTCATCTTCCTTAGCAGAGGACATTATTCAATTTAGAATCTAAAGGAAAACAAAAGGGAGCTTTACTTAACCTCTGGTTAACCTTTGGTCCCTGGTCAACCCCACTTTCTGTTTAGCCTTCAGTCAACTCCCTTTTCTGGCAGAAAAGGGGAATTATCCTTTTGAAAAAAAATGTTATAATCTTATGATTATTTAATTCTTCTAAATTATCTGCAACAGACAAATGTAAATCTTCAATTGATGAGACTCTTACAGTTATACAATTTGAAACATGGTAAAACAGTATTAGAAAGTATACTTTTGAATTTGACTAGAAATGCATCATGGGGAGGCATGCATATGCCTGTCATCCCAAATGAAAAGAAAGATTCATCTTTAAAGTAGTTATTTAGTTGAATCTCTTAATCTTCGCTTAAGTTTTGCTTTTAAAACTGATCAGAATACTAGGACTAGGAAAATGGATGAATTTATTTTTTATGTGATCCCCTTATTCTTTTAGAGTTAAAACAACAAAACTCATAGAATTGAGAAAATATCATCCCCATGTAATTTCTTCTTTGATTCATTATCATGGCATGTTTGTGATCCTCACATTTTGAAGACTATACAGATAGAGCACAAACTCAGACAGATCTTACTGAGTTTAAAAGGTTTTCAGTATAGGACTAGTAACAATGTGTTTGGTTTTCAAGGGCAAGCCTAGCTGTGAATGGGTAAACCTATTACCAGAAGGAGGTCACACCAACACATGAAGTGCAAACACCTTCTATGTTGCAGTGAAATAACAAAGGAGGAAGAGTGCTAGCAAATACAAATTTCTTAGGTCATTGACACCCACTAATTTTACTGATGGTACTTTTAGTCATCTATATTTGTCCAATCAGTCAAAAATAATTTTGTATGCTTTATTGTGTCCAGTAGCACATTAAAGTTTCCTCTCTAAAATACACAGAAATGCAAGAGATTGATCCAACTATTCACAATGAATCAAATAATTAAACAAAAAAATATATTGGGGTGGCTAGGTGGCACAATGAATAGAGCACCGCCCCTGGAGTCAGGAGGACCTGAGTTCAAATCCGGCCTCAGACACAACACAAAAACTAGCCGTGTGACCTTGGGCAAGTCACTTAACCCCCAACTGCCCTCCAAAGAGCAAAGAAAAAAAAAGAAAGAAAAAAGAAAAATATATTGCCCAAATTGCAACATGAAGCAGGGCAAGTAACAAGTTGAGTTACTCCCCCTATATAAATGAACTTTTACAGCAAGTACAGCTAGACTAATAAGTGAAAAGTAAGAGGATGTACAACTAAGTAGAATGGGGATATTTTTGCAGGAGTTAAAAGAGCTGGATGGCATCCTATTGCACAGCTGCTATTCGCCACAATACTCAGCTCACAATTGAACGGAGTATGTAGATATCACCTCTTTCTTTTCTACTTCCGTGCTGTCCTAGAAAACCTTCTGACCTGAAGCCTTTCCAGATGTGTGACTCCCTCTTTGGAAGAGAGTCACATTGAGATATTTTTAGAAAGGATCTTAGTCATCATCATCAGGATCTTTATCTCAGTCATGCCTGGACTTACTCTTTGGACTCCTCCTCTTTTCTCTCCCCTGCTCCAGTCTCAATGCTCCTTTATGCCATGGCCTTACCCTTCTCAAGCTATTCTATATATGTCTTCCTCCATCAGAATGCAAGCTTGAAGGTAGAGACTGTCTTGTTGGCTTATGCTTCTACCCTCAGTGCTTAGAAAAGTGCATGTTTAATAAATGCACTATCTAGGTAGCTAATTAGCCATCTATCTATCATCTGTTTTTCTGTTCTTATTAATGATAAATGCTTATGACTCAGAATAGCATAATCTTAAACAAAATCAAAATTAAAAGTCACTGAAAGAAGATAGAAAAACAGGAGTAACAGGTATTCTATCAATGATTTCATTGGGATAGAGAACTTCCAGATGAAAAAATCTCTACCAGTTGTAATGGTAAGGGAATATGAAAATCTTCCCTGCCCAGTAATAGACCTAAGGAAATTTGAAGATCTTCCCTGACCCTTAACAGGCCTATTTGACCACATGGAGCCCATGGTGGGAGGAGTTTGCTTCCAAACTCCCTTCCCCCCAGCATGCCCTCCCTTCCATCATGCCCTGTCTCATCACCCTTCCCGCTGCTCTCCTGCAGGGTGAGATACCCCATTTAGTATATATGTCATTCTTTCCCTGAGCCAAATTCAATGAGAAAATGGTTTAGCCTTTTTGCCTTCCAGTGGAGGAGGAAGGGTGTATCAGGAAGTCAGAAGGAGATAGAATGGGAGAGAGAAAACAGGCAGAGAAGTAGCTAGCATGAGTAAGAGAGAGAGGATTTTTGCCTAGGGAAACTTGTTTTGTAGGGATGCACATCAGGTCGAAGGCTTGGGATATTTGTGTTACCTGCATCTGGATTGCAGTCTGGGGTGGAGGTCTTGGGGTGTGTGACCAGCTTGACAGAGTGTATGGGGACTTCAGAGAAGGCACTCAACTAATACCTCCAGAAGTTGAGAAAACCCCAATGTTTGGGATAGAACCTCCCCTGTCTGGTGGCAGAGTCCTGCTGTGGCAACAAGCCAAAAAGTCAAGTAATTAAGAGGCAACATACCTAGGCAAAAGAAACAAAATAAACACAAAATTCAACATTAGATTCCTATTTTGGGGGCAAAGAGGATGGAAGGCTAGAACAGGAGGAGGACTGGGAGGTCAGAACTCCTGCACCAAAAGCCCCAGATGAACATATGAGTGGATTACAGGCCATAGAGGACCTTAAGAAGGATTTTAAAAACCAAATAAGAGAAGTGGAGGAAAAATTGTCAAGAGAAATGAGAAAGATGCAAGAAAAGTATGAAATGAGAGTCAACAGCCTGACTGAGGAAAATAACACCTTAAAAATAGACTAACTCAAATGGCAAAAGAGGCTCAAAAAGGCAATGAGGAGAAGAATGCCTTGAAAAGCTGACTTTACCAGGTGGAAAAAGAATCCCAAAGCTCACTGAGGAGATCCATTCCTTCAGAGGTAGACTGGAGCAAATGGAAGCTAGTGACTTTATGAGAAATCAAGATGCTATTAAACAGATACAAGCCACTGAAAGACTAGAAGGCAATGTGAAATATCTCATGGGAAAAACCACTGACCTGGAAAATAGATCCAGGAGAGATAATTTAAAATTACTTGACTACCTGAAATCAGTGATCAAAGAAAGAACCTAGAAATCATCCTTCAAGAAATTCTCAAGGAAAATTGCCCTAATGTTTTAGAACCAGAGGGTGAAATAGAGGTTGAAAGAATCCACTGATCACCTCCTAAAAAAGATCCCAAAAAGAAAACTCCTAGGAATATTATAGCCAAGTTCCAGAATTCCCATATCAAGGAGAAAATACTACAAGCAGCCAGGAAGAAACAATTTCAATATGGTGGAAACGCAATCAGAATAGCCCAGGACCTGGCATCTTCTACACTGAGGGATCGAAAAGCATGGAATATGATACTCTGGAGGGCAAAGGAGCTGGCATTAAAACCAAGAATTACCTACCCAGCAAAACTGAGTATCTTGTTTCAGGGGAAAATGTGGTCTTTCAGTGGAATAGAGGACTTTCAAGCATTCTTAAGGAAAAAACCAAAGTTGAATAGAAAATTTGACATTCTGACTCAAGAACCAAGAAATGCTTGAGAAGGTAAACAGGGAAGAGAAATCAGAAGGAACTTATCAAAGTTGAGCTATTTACATTCCTACATGGAAAAACAATAACTGTAACTGATGAAACCTTTCTCAATAGGAAAATAGTTGAAGAAGGGTATATGGGCATATGAATACATATGTAAATGTGTGTATATATGTACATGCATACATAGATAGAGGGCACAGGTCTAATTTAATAGGAATGGATGATACTTAAAAGGTGAAAATAAGAGATGAGAGAGGAATATAACAAGAGGAGATGGGGAGAGACAGAAAGGCGTAAACTATCTCATATAGAAAAGGCAAGGGGAAGTGGTTGCAAGGGAGGGAAAGAACTGGAAGGCAAAAAGGCTAAACCATTTTCTCATTGAATTTGGCTCAGGGAAAGAAAGACATACATACTAAATGGGGTATCTCACCCTGCAGGAGAGCAGCGGGAAGGGGGATGAGACAGGGGATGATGGAAGGGAGGGTATACTGGGGGAAGGGAGTTTGGAAGCATCCAGTTTTTAAAAGGAATAGGATCAAAGTAGGGAATGGTCCATGTGGGGGGATGGGATAGGTGGGAGGGAGATATAGCCAGTTGTTTACAATACATCTACTTTGGTAATGTTTTGCATAGCTATACATGTATAGTATATACTGAACTGCTTATCTTCCCAGCAAGAGTGGGTGACAAGGGAGGAAGGGAATGAATCTGGAATTTCAGGTTTTAAATTAAATGTTTCAAATATATATAAATACTATTATTAATAAAAAATTATTTGGATGCTATTTGTGTCAATATTTTAGATGATACCCTTTAGTAAGCTGTAGCTTCCCTGCTTATCTCTTTTAATTAGGTCTGTTTTTGCTTTTGCTTTGCCTGAGATCGTGATTGCTATAACTTTCTTTATTTCTCTTCTGCTGAAGCATATCAAATTTTGCTCCAAGCCCTTATTTTGATTCTACTTGTTTCTCTCTTTTTTCAGGAGTGTTTCTTATAAAAGCATATTGTAGAATTCTGGTTTCTGATACAGTCTAGTATCCCCTTCCATTTTGGGGGTGAGTTTAACCTATTCATGTTCACAGTTATAATTACTAACTGTACATTCCCTTTCATACTGTTTTATTTTATAATATATTTTTTTCCATTAACAAGCTTACTTTAATCAAACAAACATATATTATTTACCTAGCTCGGGGAAAAAGGTCAGCACCCTGAACTTCAGAGTATACAGATAGTAGTCTCAAAACAGAGAAACAGATCAAGCATACAGGTTTCCAAACTGCCCAACCATTACATACATCAATACCAAATCACAGTTTCCAGAGAGGGAAGCATCAACATCTGGGTTTTCAAAGCTGGGGGGCTCTCAACAGCTTCCCAGAGTCTTATCTGGTCAGCACTTCTCAAAGTGAGCCCCAAAGCAAAGCATTCCATCAGGGTTTATATAGCCTTCTCCTGGCTCAGAGAATGTAACAACCTTTTTGACCCACTGCCCAATCACAAAGTATCAAAGTGTGAGCTTTCCTGAAAAAAAAAAAAAAGCCTCCCAGCACAGGCTCCAGGTCCACTTAACCTAGAGGCAGGGAAGATCTTTAAATTTGCATTTCCATTGCATTTTGGCCCCAAGATCTTTCATGCCCATACCATACAGAATTTACATTTGAATTAGCATTAAACATCTCTTAGGTCACATTTTCCAGGTTCATAAGAGAATCACAATATAATCTCAAAGTACAATAGTCCAAGTCTTCCACTCATGGGGCAAAGGCTTGATTAACTCAGTCACTAATCAGTAGTTTCAAAATACATTGTCAAAGTCTTCCACTCATGGGGTAAAGTCTTGATTAACTCAATTAGTCACTTATCAATAACAATATCTCAAAGTACTCAAAGTACAATCAGTCACTTATTCAGCAAAGTCTTACTAAGTATGCCCATAGTATAGATAATTTACATTTCAATTAGTACTAACCATCTCTTAGGTCATATTTTCAAGGTACATCTAAAGTTACCAAAGTGGCCACTGGGCCTTAAACAAAGTACATTGCATTATGATATCAGTTCAAAACAAGAGTCCAAATAAAGTTATCTTGGGAGGAGGGGGGTGTCCTTCTCCTCACACTGCTCCAGGACCCTGCTTCCAAGTCCATAGAGGGAGCTGGGCAACAAAACCAACCTGGGGTCCTTGGGGGTCCATGGCACTTCACCCCACCCACCATAGTCATAAGTCCATCCTCCTCCTGGGTCCCAAGCTGTGGGATGAAGCAAGGAAACACATTCAGTGCCCCTGTTTTGCCACAGAGGTCTTATCTTGTCCTGTGGCTGAATTCCAAACTCCAGGGTTCCTTCTCCTCCAGCAGAAGGCAGCATCTTCTGGCTTCTCCACAGGTCTTCATGCAGGCAGTTCACCATTCCTGCTCTCAGCTCAGTGAAGTGAGCATGCAGGCCACTCTTCTCTCCTGCTCCATGGCTCCACAAAGTCACAGCTACCACAACGGGAAAACAAACAATTATCCCAGCCCCCATACTTTCCTTTTACTCAGCGGATCCCATTCTTGTGGCCATTTTGTAGCAGCAAGCACCCCAGCATCACCAGGGTGGCTGCCAATACAGGTTCTTAGATCTGCTTTTCAAAAGGAAAGCAACTCAAAATCAGTTAACAAGCTTACTTTAATCAAAGACACATATATCACTTACCTAGTTCAGGGGGAAAAGACCAGCACCCCGAACTTCAGAGTATACAGACAGTAGTTTCAAAACAGAGAAACAGACAGACCAAGCAGACAGGTTTCCAAACTGCCCAGCCATTACATACATCAATACCAAATCACAGTTACTAGAGAGGGAAGCATCAACATCTAGGTTTTCAAAACTGGGGGGGGGGGGCTCTCAAGGGCTGCCCAGAGTTTCATAAGATCAAATCACACAATAGTTCTCAAAGTGAGCCCCTATTCTATCAATTTTTATTACCCTGTCCCTACTCAATAATCTATTCTGCTTCTGGCCACTGCCTTCCTTAATCTTTTACCACACCTTCTCATTCTCTTATTTCCTTTCTCTCCTATTTCCTGTTAGACAAGATAGATTTTAATTCTCATTTGACTGTGCATTTATATTCTTCCTCCTTTGAACCATTTCACATGAGAGTAAGTTTGGATCTGGAGGAAGTCAAGTCTACCTAACTCCTTCCCTTTTTTTTCCTTCTGCTTTAAAGCTCTTCCTTGGAGCTGTTCTTTTATGTAAAATAATATTCTTGAAGAATGATTTCTAGGCTCTCTGGATCTATTCTCCAGGTCAGTAGTTTTCCAATGAGACATTTCACATTGCCTTCTATTTTTTTCATTTGTTTGGATTTGTTTTATAGTATCTTGATTTCTCATAAAGTCGTTAGCTTCCATTTGCTCCAATCTAATTTTGAAGGAATTATTCTCTTCAGTGAGTTTTTGAAATTCCTTTTCCATATGTCAAATTCAGCTTTTTAAGGCATTCTTCTCCTCATTGGCTTTTTAGGCTTCTTTTACTATTTGGGTTAGTCTATTTTTAAGGTGTTATTTTCTTCAGTATTTTTGGCATCTCCTTTAGCAGGCTGTTGACTCACTTTTCATGATTTTCTTGCATCAATCTCATTTCTCTTCCCAATTTTTTCTCCACTTCTCTTACTTGATTTTCAAAATCCTTCTTATAGTAAAAATTTAATCTTACTGATTTTTTTAAATTTTTCTTTCATATTCATCTTTTTTGTGCTTCTCTTCAGTTTTGCATTTGAAAGTCAAATTTTCTCTTCAACTCTGGTCTCTATCCAAAATTCTTGAAAGTCCTCTATTTTATTAATAAATCTTGGTTTTCTCTCATGGATTATTCTTATTTTTTGTTGGGTAGATCATTCTTGATTATCATCTTAGCTCTTTTCCCTTTTAGAGTAAATATTCCATCTTTTTTTTTTGTTCCATTGACTTGGTACCTACTAAATCCAGTGTGATTCTGATGATTGTTCTATAATATTCAAATGATTAATTTCTGCCTTCTTGGAGTATACTTTTTTTAGCCCTAGGAGTTCTGGAATATGACTATAAAATTCCTGGAGTTTTCCTTTGGGAATTTCTTTCAGGAGGTAATCAGAAACTTCCCTCCCTCCTTCCTTCCTAGGACATCAGGGCTCTTCCCTTTACAATTTCTTGAAATATGATGTCTGGGCTCATAGTTTTCAGGCAGTCTAATAGTTATGTCTCCTCAATCTATTTTCTAGATCTGTTATTTTTTGATGAAAATTTTCACATTTTGTTCTATTTTAAAGAATTTGTTTCACTTTGTTCCATTTCTTGATGTTCTGTGGAGTCATCAACTTTAACTTGTTCAGTCTTAATATTTAAGGAATTATTTTCTTCATTGACCTTTTGTACCTCTTTTTTCCATTTAACCATTTTAGGAGCTATTTTCTTCAGCATTTTGTGCCACTTTTGCCAAACTGTTAATTGGGTTTTTAATTTTTTTTTTTGGCATCAGCTTCATTTCTTTACCCAATTTTTTACCTACCACTCTAATTTGATTTTTTAAATCCTTTTTTTTATGTCTTCAGGAATTTTTTTTGAGCTTTTGTCACATTCATTTTTTTTCCCATTAGGGCTTTGCATCTAGCTGTTTTCACATAGTTGTTTTCTCCCAAGTTTGTGTTTTGTTATTCCTTGTCATCTTTTTATGACTTTGTTCCTTTTCTTTGTTTTCTCATTTTTCTTCTTATTTATTGACTTAATTTTATGTTAAAATTTGGTTATGTTCCCAAGGGTGGATGTTGAGGAGGTACTATCCCAAGTTTCAGGCTTTTTTGCACTAATGTTTTCAAAGCTAGTTTTAGGGATTTAGAAAATTTTAGTGCTTTCAAGGCAGCATGATCTAGGAAGTAGTATGGTCACTGTCCTTGGACTGGAATTTATATTTCTCCTCAGGGTCCCTGTTCCCTTATGTCCAAAGATGATACTATTCTTTGGGGCCCCTGTTTCCTTGTGACTAGAAGCAATACTTTTCACTTTGTAACTGTGACACAGAAAAGTGTGTGGGAAATGGAGTTATCTGACAGCATCCTTTGTCCAGTGTTACTGCAGGGCCTTCTGTAGTCTCTTTCTCACTAGTTGCCTGATCTCTTACCATAATCTCCATTTTAAGAGCTCCAAAAGTTGCTACTAATACTGCTGTGGCCACCTCCAAGACCCAGAGATGGTATTGCTATTATGTGGACTACTGACTAGTCCTCATCTGAAAGTCACAAACTTCTCCTTCTAACCTCCTAAGTTGTCTTATGCTGGAAAAATGTCTCACCCTGACATTTTCTTGGCTTCTCTTCAATATATTAATTTGAAGTTGTTTGGAGGAGAATGTTTGGAGACCTCAGCTGCTTCTTCTACTTCAGCATCATGACCCTCAGAACAAAAATGAATAATTTTAAGAACAATTTTTGTGTTCTTGTTGCTGTTACATTTCCCTCAGAAGCAAAGTTATCTCGCATTTTGGTTCCTACTCAGTCAAAGTCCCAGAAAGACCTAAAACATATTTGGTGTTAGCCTACCAACAAATACCTGACTTCATATTAAGAGGAAAGCATAGTGAAAAGTATGCTAGACTTGAAATTACAAGTGACCTATATTTAAATCTTGTCTCTGGCACTGGCCGCATTGCCATGAAAAAGTCATTTGATGAGAGGATGCTTTCTCTATCTTCAGTATTGGAATGTCTCCAATGAAACAAATGGAAAAGTGTATGTAAAGTGGTATGCAAAGTGTATGTAAAGTGACATTGCAAATCTAAACATGTTTTTTAAATTGTCAACTGTCATTATTACCATGTAAAGTAGAATTTCTCCTAATATAAAACACATAAATAATTTGCTTCCTTTGTTTCCAAAATGAAATAAGGTCATTATCATTATTTTACCTTTAATTGGTCCTTCAAATCTTTTGCTGACTCCCAAAGTTTAAATATCTTACAGGAAGCTGGACCATGTTTGCTGTTTCATCCATGTTCACAGCTGGGAGAACAGTGTTTATTAACTCTACTTCCTTACAAAGCATACTACAAAGAATATTTTTTATTCTTCTATTTTTTTATTTAGCTTTATTCTGTAAATCAACTACTTGTCAGAGATTTTTACAAAATCAACACCTGAAAGAAATATAAATGAGACTTATGTTTCTATTTTATTGTTTTAAGTCACTGTGGACTACTCTTTTCCCACTCACATCACCTGTCACTTGTGTTCAGGTTATTTTGATCAAAAGATTTTGAACTTATTATCCTTGGCTCAAGAAGCTGAAAGAGCCAAAAAAATTAAGAGAATTTTGACTTCTTTTCCCTGAAAGTCTCCTTATTATGTTACATTGAGCCACCATCACAAATACTACTATCACCCTCATTCTAAGGAACAAATACATTCAAAACCATTTTACTAGCTATGGTGCAGGGGATCTTTCTCTGAATCTAAAAATTCTAGGTAGCCATTATCCAACAATAATTTTTATAATCTCTCTGTAATGTATTGGGTTTGATAGTCAGCACTTAGTGTAGATATTATGGACATGTTTTTCTGCCTAGTGTTTAAATTGCTCTCAAATCAATGGATCACTTTGAAGTCATTTTGCTTGGAGGCATTATTAATTTTTGTGAGGAAAAGGTAGATCAATAGAGTTCTTGCTTCACTCTTCATATGTCTTTAAAAAAAAACCTTATATCGTGCTTGAATCTAGCAAAAATAAAGGATGGCAATGATAAAAATGTATTAAACAAGAATGGCTTAACCTGATGCTTCAGTAACATAATATGTACAGTTGTAGAGAAAATATTGACTTTCTAATAATTGGGGTACAGTATTCAATAAATGACTAAAAGTGGATTAAGTACAAGGTTGAATATTTGGGGATTTTTGGCCAGAAAGAAGAAATAACTAATTAGAAATGGGAGAAAAAATAATAGTTAATACAATTACTTGAAAATCCTAAACATTTAGTAGAGCTAACTATATGCAATGATTCAATTTAAACTGGAACCCACTTAATTATAGCACATACTTCAAATCCACTGAAGTTGCCTTAATAGATGTGAAGTCTTATGTAAAAACTTTAAAAAAAATTACTGACCCACTAAGTCCTTCATTTGGGAAACTGAGAATGTTCTTTTGAATAGTTTCACTTATGAATGGAGTAATAAATGGTTTTCTTTTTATTAAAAAGAATTGTTTAATATTTGGATAAGAAGAAAGCTTATTTTACATGTGAAAAGAAAATCCAAGAAGAGCATCTTCTAAATTAGTTAATGAAATTCTTCATACCCTTTACTCTACCCACACTATAAACCTTCTAACCCCACCTCCCACCATCTTCTTCCCAAATTCTTTCAGTATGCTTTTAGGTAGAGAACTTTATGATATTCAGTTACCATAAACAAATCCCTTTTGGGGGCCAGTATGAAAAAAGTGATGTTGGAATATTTTATGATAATGGATTGAATATTGGACTCAGATTGCAGAAGACCTGGTTTCCTCCAATCCATCCTCTGAAATTTACCAACTGCATGACCATAGGTAAGTCACTTCACTTAGATTTAAACTCTCCCAACTTGGGTTTCAATCTTGGCTCTGCCACTTACTTCCCATCTGACTTATCTGGACCTCATTTTCTTAATCTGTAAAAAGAAGAGAATGGAAATGACATCTATGTCCTTTCCAACTCTCATTCTATGACCCTATAATCTAGTTGCCTCTCTGGACCTCTGTTTCCTCTTTTTCAAAATTAGAAAAATAATTATCATAGTGCCTACCTCAAAGATAGTAGTCATCAAATGAGATAATATAATGTAAAATATTAGCATCCTTAAAGCATTATGCAATCTATCCTTCAGATAACTGAAGAACTGACTTAACTTTTCTCTCATGATACTTGATTCATCAACAATGTGTGATAATGAAGGGTGATATAACCCCTGGCAGTTGAAGTCTTTTCAGGCCTGGCAGAATAAATCAAATTGTTTGGGGAGGCACACAGGCTGATTAAACAACACAAATAGAGTAACAATGAACTTCTTTAAAAATATTTTGAGAATTAACTAAGTACCACTAAACTCTTACTGCCTTAATTCCCTTCCTGCTTCATTTCGGTTGCCTTAAGTCATGCCCTATGGTCATGTGAAAAGATAATACAGTGGAAGGCAAGACAGAAATAAAGAGCTTCTGTCTTGATTGTTCAAGATGGTACAAGTCTGCACTATCTCCATGAACCACAGGAAACTTAGTTTTATGTCTATATAACAAAGACTTACATGATAAATGCTTTCCAGCAGCCTAGTTATAAGGGCTGATACAATGACTACAAGACTGCTAACAATGGGGTGATAGTACTGACAATTTACTCCTCAAAGTGGTGCTATTCACTCTTCCTTTTGATGCAGTGTTATTCTGTGAATTCCTTTTTTTCTGTATTAAAACATTTTCTTTTCAACAGACAATCCTTTATCCTTTGTATTCTAAGATAATGCTTCCAGATATTTTAGAATCTTAATGAACTTTCATAGTTAGGTCACTTTTCAAAATAGCTTGATCTATATATAGGAATGGTTTGTTGACTTGGTAAAGATTTACATCTTTCCTTTGCTGTACCTCCTTTAGAAAACCTTTGAACACTAGCCTGTTCAGAGTGATAATTTATAATAAGCTATGGTCACATACATCTTTCTCTACATGCTTCAGGGAAGATAATATATTTTCTTTTCCAGAAAATATCATCCACATCATAACATTGCATATTTATTCCATGAGTTATTGTGACACTATAATAGTACAGCAATGTTAATGCACATACAGTTCTTGGGTTTAAAAAAATGAGATTGAACCTAAACAGATTAATTCAGTAGATCTAAGTATTAGACTTAAGACATTTCAAAGGATCTTTGATCTAATAGATATTCTTTAAATAATATAGTTCTCAATTCCTTCATGTCTTCTCATACTTTTTGACTCTTGTCATTGTCTTTCCATAAAACCTCTATAGGCCACACTTTAGGCCACCCAGGTTGATGGTATTTCTCAAATCATAGTAAGCACTGGGACTGGGAAGCACTGGGACTATCTATCCATTATCCCTTGGTCTTGATATATAAATGACTCAACTTATTTTCCAGTCAAACATACTGGAGTTTAAAATGTTCAGGGCCACTGAAAGTGTTATGTAAGTTACCAAATTACATAGAAGAAAAAATAATAATTCCACATTCATCTTTTCTACTGTTCATGGAAGTGTTTTATTTGGTGAAGTCTGGATTAAATTGAGGGGTAAATGAACATATTTCCTTAAACTAATGATATCAGGAATAATAATGATACATAATAACAAGATATTACTACAGATCCAATAACATTTCAGAATGAATATGCATTTTATTAATCAACTAATCAGTAACACTTTAAAAACAATTTGTGTTTTATTAATTTCTTAATAGAAGTAAAGTAGTCAGTTTTCTCATACATATCAGAGCAAAATAATTCCTTATAATATTTGTTCATCTCATATTTCAGTATTCAAAATAAACAAGAAAAAGAAAACTATTATGAAAATAATGGGAAAATACGTTAAGGTGATGATTTTATGCATTATTTTAAAAAATTCTTCATATTAAATCAGTATGGATTTTAATTATGGGTAACTTTAAAACAGGTCAAGAGAAGGGAAGCCAAAAATAGTTTGGAAAATAGCATTCAGAAATAAGAAAAAAAGAGGTCAAATGCATGCACACTATAAAAGTATCATTACTAAATATAATAAATAATTTCTTTAAAAAAATTCCAAAATTCAAGTAAATTACATTGAATAGTAAAATATAATATGAAATTAAATTGGTTGTCTCAACACACAGGAAATAACTAATTATTGATGTGAGAATCATTTCTGAATTGCCTTTAAATAGTAATCAACATAGAACAAATGGGAAACATATAACTAATCATAAATATTGACTATTAATAACAATCCCCAAGTTTAAATGATGTAAACGAATCACCACAACAAAGAAAACAAAAGAACTTATGAAATTTCTTAGCCAGAAAATATTCAATCTCCTAATCAAATAGAGATACAATATTCAACAAAGGGATATATTATTGGGGAGGCTAGGTTGCACAGTGAGTAGAGTGCTGGCCCTGGAGTCAGAAGGACCTGAGTTCGGATCTGGCCTCAGACACTTAACCCACACAAACAAAAACCTAGTCATGTGACCTTGGGCAAGTTACTTAATTCCGATTGCCCTCCAAAAAAAAGCAAAAGAAAATAAAAGGGATATATTATCTTTGTGTTCAAAATCATTAGTAAGATTTTAAGTTATATAATGGAGAAGATCATCAGCAACATCACCTCATAAAATAGAAAATGGAAGGGAAAAGTTTTAAATGATGCTTTATATGACATTCAACTAAACAAAATCAATCAAAGCACATTTAATGAATAAAATCAAAAGACAAAGAAATGGAAATATCTGTGAAGATTTTTGTAATAAACTCTCATTTGCCATCAATTAGGGGGGAATTATCACATCTGGATTCTAAAAGCATAGATCACTATATGAGAGTGTATAAATTCAATTAAAGAAAACAAAGATAGGAAGAAAATATGAACTAAATCACTCATACACAGAGAAAAAGAAGCCTGTATTGGAGGTGATAACAACTTGGCAAACAGTAGGGGAAATTATTGGAAAGTATTCTCAAGGAATCTGAAAGAGGGGAAAATGCTAAAGTATTGAAGCAATAATTTCCAATCTGACTGTCATACCCTCAAAAAATGGGACCAAGAGAATATTACTAATGACCATTCCACGTGCCTATGTTCCCATCTCCCCAAAATTATTAAAATAGTCTACATATGGTTGTTAAAATTATGAGAAAGAAATAAGACTTTTCCAAAGTATTATTTAAATTTAAAATTATTTAAAACTATTTTTAAAATTGTTGCAGTTCCACAATTAAGAGGTTCAGAGACTATAAGGTCACCTTGTTTGTGTTTTGTTAAATAGAAACAGAAGAACTTTACTTGGTAGAGCAATATGACATCTTAATTATTCAATAGTATGTCCCCTATACATATGCCAAAAGCATATACAATTATTAGAATAACAAACAGGTTCATGACAATGACCCCACATTTTGCTTTATATTTGGTTATTATTTCATCCGAAGGTTCTGAAACTAGATTGTCATGGTTTCCCTCATAAAAACAGAAAATATTAGTTCTTTATGGATTTTTAATGATTTGATATCAAGGCAAGCATGAAACAGAGAGTTATATCTTATTAAAAACACTGACCATTCTCATGGAGGATAAATAGTACAAATCCAAGAAGAAATCACATTCTATGAATGGTGAGGATATCCAGTTTCCTGTATTGGCAGATAATATTTTTCTGGGAACATCAAGCCCTTAGACATTGCAGATACTTCAAAATAATATTCTGAGTCAATAAAGAGGTTTCACTTTAACTATCTACATCAACTAAATGAAGAAAGATCTTGGTCCAGATTATGATATGCTGCTGGATGAATCCATTCTATAGATCATCCATGTTCCAATTCAACTATTTGGCAAGTGGCCTACATGGTGGACAATGAGTTGAACCAAGAATTGAATGAGAGGAAGATAACAGGCTGTATTACCTTTGTGAAAGTACAGTGTTTTTAGTAGCCCCCAATGTCTCTTGAAATAATTTCTTCCTTGGGGGGGGTGAAACACATCTAACAGCAATTTTCTTTCTTTTTCATTCTTTTCTTTTTTCTTTTCTCTTCTTTCCCTCTTCTGTCCTTTTCTTCCTTTCTTTCACTTCTTCTGGGTCTCACCATCTTACCAAGACTGAAAACTTAGACACTATTCATTGGTTCAATCACATTACTGATCATCAAAGGAACTGTGATCTGATCTATTTCAAACCTAGGCTGACTTGCCTCTCCTTGGTCAATCAGGGATTCCTCCACTCCTCAGGTCTGATTATATTAATGCCTAGGAATGTGGAAATCCTGTCAGCATAGCTAACTGAAGCTTAGAACTTCTGAATTCTAGAGATCTGTCAGCCTCAGGCCCCCCAGTAAGTGGATTACAGATGCACACCACTATGCCAAACTGGTAATATTCTTTCAATAATAATGTATGACCTAGAGTCTTGAAATTAAAAAAATCAAGAAATAAAATTTGTAGGTCATCCAAATGCAAAGGACAAACACATGGGGTATGGGAATAGGTTGGAAAATCAAGAATTGTACAAAACAATTAGCATGTAGAATATCATCGGAGAAAAAAAAATATACTTATAACAGCAAATTGGTTGGCCATATGGAGAGAGCAAGGAACTGATGGATAACCCATATGCTGCACTGAAATTCATGTAATGTTTCCACCTTAAAGGATTTAGAGTAGAGGTTCTTTACCTAGGATTCATGAACCCTATAGAGATCTGTGGAGAGATTTCAGGGTTTCTGTGACCTTGAATGAGGAAAAAATAGTATCTTTATTTTTCACTAACCTCTAAATAAAATTTAGTGTTTCTTTCTATTATAAATATTTAAAAATAATGTTTTTTTTTTCTGAAAAGCGGTTCATTAACTTCAGCAGACTGCCAAAAAAGAACAATACACACAAAAATAGTTAAAGGACTATTGATTTAGTGAAAGTATAGGCAAAAACCACAAAGGTAGGGAAGGCATGGATGAGTTGCAATCTACATCACTGAAGAATACAGATCTACAAAAGTAATTAAGGGACAACCACACACATTTAAAAAGTATCTGCATACATTTGAAAAACATTTACATATCTTTTAAAAGTATCAAAAGAGCAATAACTACATGCATTTTTAAAAGTGGTAATCCATATATGTGTTTATACATATGTTTGTATACATACTTTCTTTTATATATATATATATATATATATTCGACATAGCATTTATTCAGTTTACAGAAAGCATTTACTCATGAACTATGTTTAATATTTTACCACTAAAAGCAGATCATACTGAAATGATTAATATTAATTCCATATCACTTATTTGTTGATCTTATTTACAATTAATTGATTTTATCTTATCACTGCTTTAGTCAGGGGTCTCTGTCTCTGAATTAGTTCAGAATTCAACTGTCCTATAATGGGTTAAGCTCAGAAATCCTGTTTTCATGCTAATTATTGTAATATTCTTAGCTCAAGGATTTTAGCTGACCTTGGGGAATGTAGTTCAACCTGTAGGAGTTGGGCCTTATAACTTTATGCACCAAACAATCCTTCAAGTCTGTCTGGTTTGCTTTCCAAAAAGTTTGGGTCATTATGTTGCAGATGAAAGCAAACACTGAATACTTCTTAGTTACACAGAGAAAGAAGTTGTTAGCTTCTCATTATCAACTTCAAACCAATCACGTTCCCCTTGCTTTGGCTATGTAATCAATCATGTTGTCATCAATTCCATGATGTCATTTATCTCATTCTATCCTCTGTTTTATACTCCCCAAAATTTATAAAAAGAGAAGCTATTTTTCGCTTGCTGTCTTTGAGTAGAGGCCCAACCATTGGCCCTTTTATTAGCAGGTTTCATGTTCCTATTAACAAAATGATACCTCCATGGAGAAATATGTTTTGGTATAACTTTTGTTAAATTTCACATGCAATATTACTATTACTTTACTTAAAATCTTTAAGGACATGCACATAATTTCTTAGGTCCCTTATAATAAACCTTTAGACTCCCTACAATCTGTGATCAACAAGTTCTATACCTTTCCTAGAGTAAAAGCAGTAGAAAATAGGAAGAAAGGGAAAATCCTAGAAACACCATTGAGTATGAATAATTAGGATCTAGATACTGAGCAGATATAGGGAATGAATAAGGGAAAGCATGAAAGAAGACTAAAATATCATAAATTGGAATGGTTGTGGTGCTGTTAATAGAAATATGAAAGTTGTCTAAGCTGAAATAGATTGGCTCTCAGTTATGTTGAATTTGAGATGAAAAAGCAGTTAGAGGATATTAATAATAATAACTAGCACATTACATAACACACATATAAATAGATAGGTTGATAGATACATATCTATTGTTTGGTGGCATAAAGATATTAGGCCCAACTCCTACAGGTTGAACCACATTCCCCAAGGTCAGCTAAAATCCTTGAGCTAAGAATATTAAAGTGATTAGTATGAAAACAGAATTTCTGAACTTAACCCATTATAGACAGTTGAATTCTGAACTAATTCAGAGACAGAAACCCATGACTAAAGCAGTAATAAGATAAGATCAATTAGTTGTAAATAAGATCAATAAATAAGTGATATGGAATTAATATTAATCATTTGAGTATATATAGATACACATATGCAAACAGTTCTTTATGGATTATAAATTGCTTTGAATATATGATCTCATATGAGCCTCACAAAAGCCCTGTGAAGAGCTATTGTTAGCCTTATTTTTAAAGGTGAGGAAACTGTGGCTAAGAGGTTAAATGACCTAGCCAGAGTCATAGCTTAAACGAATTATAAGATCATAGATTTAGAGATAGAAGGGATCCTAAATATTATCTAGTTCAACCTCCTAACTTCAGAGATGTAGAAATTAAAATTCATATAGGTCAAATGACTTGCCAAAGGTTACATAGAAGAGTTAGAATTGGAATCTATATCCTCTGGCTTCACATTCACTGCTATTTCCAAAAATCATCCTCTATTGCTTGTTTTATTTTAGAGGCATTAGGATAAAGGGTTTGAACCACAACTCTTTAAGAAAACAAGAATTGGAAAAAATAGAAATATATAATACTGTTCCTAAATAGAAGAAAAGTAATAACAAAAATCAAGAGAAACAAAAATATACCTCTAAACCTCATTGAAATAGCAATTTGTCACTAAAGCAACATTTATAAATGCATACATTTACCAGACACTTTGCTGGGTGTAGGTGATATGAAAGCAATAATAAAATAATTCTTTCTATAAGGGGTTTATATGCTATCAGGTGAAATGATACATAACACTATATGCAATATAGTATGAATTGGATAAGCTCTGTCATTTCATCCATCTACCAATGCAAAACAGCACCATGTTGGCAACTTATAGTTTTAGAGAGATGCCTAGGAAAGTGAGAAGTTAAGTAACTTGTCATTATACATAAAAAACAGAATCTGAATCTAAGGCTTCCTGAGTCCAGTTTCAAGCTCCTATAAACTACATCATGCTGTCTATCACAGAATTTTATATGGGCACATACACACACATATATACATACACACATCTTTCAATAAACTCACAGAAACAATAAATACACAGTCATTTCTGGAATTGGAGGATGTAAATTCTGGGGAGATCTTGGAAAATACTAAGGATGAAGGCAGCACTTTGGCTGAGATTTGAAGGAAACTAGAAATCCAAAAAGGCAGAGACATGACACGGGAATGAGAAAGACCCTTACAAAGGCATGAAAATAGAAAATAATATGGAGAGAAACATCAGACAAGACAGTTTGACTGCAACTAGGAATAAGTAAAGGGGAGTAATGGCAAATAAACCTGAAATGGTAGGTTAAATACAGACTGTGAAGGTCTTTAAATACATAATGGAGGTGTATATATTTCAAAGGCTTGTAGTTCACATATATTTTATATTATTGAAATATAATAAGAAAAAATTGTCAATTTGCATTTTTGAAGTCATTATGAATAAAAATATGCTTTTTAAAACTAGGCACACATCATGATCTTAAAATTCATCTGATTAAACAACGTTGCACAGTATTATTTCAATTTATCAGATTTCATTCTCATTTCCAATTGAGGTTTTATTTTTTCAAAGCACAAGACTATAAATACACACACACACACACACACACACACATCTACACACATCCATTACAATTAAAGTGGTGGGTGTGGGTATGTTTCCACCCTTGATAATCTCATCATGGATACGAATTTTTTAAATATTTGAATGTTTGGAAGGAACTAATTTCCATTACAAAGATTATAATGAGAGTTGCACAGACATATGATGGATATAAAAGTCAGGCACCTACTTATA
Organism: Gymnobelideus leadbeateri; assembly: GCA_011680675.1. Taxonomy (NCBI): domain Eukaryota; kingdom Metazoa; phylum Chordata; class Mammalia; order Diprotodontia; family Petauridae; genus Gymnobelideus; species Gymnobelideus leadbeateri. The sequence continues at coordinate 90,810 of WOXC01004599.1, forward strand.
GTGATACACAGGCATTGCACAGTATGGTTTAACAAGACATCTTGAGGTTGAGTGGTACTGCAGAGATTAGTTATCAAGAGTATCCAGAGGAGAAAAATATTTGTAAAGCTTTTCTGCACAAAGCCCTGTTGGTGTGGATATGGAGAAACAGGGTAGAACAGGCTGTTTGCCAGCTGTCTACTAAGAGATACACAGGCAGCCAACAAGATCGTGGATGCCTACTGTGTACAAAGTAATGAATGAAGACAGAAATGAGCAGAACCAAGGAACATTATGTACTGTAACAGCAATATTGTTTTAAGAAAAACTTTGAGTGAATAAGTTGTTTTGACTATTAAAAATACCCAAATTAACTACAAAGAACATATGAAGGAAGATGGAGAAAGACTGCTAAATAGACACATATGTAAAATGATTTACCCATATGCTTGTATGTGTATACGTATGTATACACACATATATGTGTGTATAAGTATACTTGTCTCTAATGGCAGCCTTCTCTAGAATTGGAGAAAATAAAAAAGAATAAAATGTACATAACTGTTATGTATTTAAAAGGAATATCAAGATCTACATAATAGATTTGCAGTTTCATGTGCAATCTTTTTTATTATATTATGCTGTGGAAACACTTATTTTATTCCATAAATTAAAAATAAAATAAAAACCAAAAACCCCATAAAATAATCAATGAAGTGCTAAAGTAGAAACTAAGAAAAAGACGGAAACTTACTGGTAGGTGCAAAGCAAATATATTTACTAAAATATTATAATGGAATTTGAATCAATAAGAGCTTAGGATATGCAAGTAAGTGAATGATAGATAAATGATGGGGCTAATAAAAAGTATCCTTCAATTGATGAGAGTATTTTTGAAGGAGGTTATGGCTATAGATTTATTGGCAGTGAAGAAAAAGGAAGGACACCTCAGGTCAATCAGATAAATCATGTAAAATCAGAGTAGTAGAAGCCCATCTTCCCCTTGTCCCCTACACATATCACAGTGTCTCACACATAGTGAAAGCTTAACAAATATTTATTGAGTTGTTGAATACAAGAGAAAAGAAAGGAGTATGACAGGTATAGATTGAACCCTACAGACTCGTGACAATAACTCTCTTTACTTTGAATTTGATTGTTACCACTTGCTGAGATTCTGACAATAGTCTTTCCTGACCCTCACCATCTGTCAGAAGAAGAGTTGTATGATGACCCCTAAAATCCCTTCTAGCACTAAATCTATGATCCTATTAGTCTGCTTTTCCTTCTCAATACCTTTCATGTGACTGGCGGAGCCAAGATGGTGGAGTAGAAACAGCACCTCCAAGGCTCTCTTCCCCCAGATTACATACAAACTATGTAAAAGGGGACTCTGAACAACTTCTGGAGCCCCAGCACCCAAAAAACAACACAGAGAAGCTAACCTCCCGCTGAGGACAGCCCAGCAGCCCTGCAGGAAGGGCCAGTGCAGTGCTCTGGGAGCAGCACAGTGGGCACCGCGGGGAGACCTGAACCCAGGTCCCACGGTTTTAGCCCCAGGGAGGCCAGGCCAACAGCCAGCTGGAGGGACCCCAGAACACCAGCAGCTGTGGAGATTCCAGAATGGTCAACACAGACATGCCTAGGACAAAGTGCAAGGTTAGTGCCCTATGGACTTTGGGACCAGTATTTGGGGAACACGTCGGCTTCCTCCCCTGGGGGCTAGAAGCCACTGAGGAGACACGCCATTTTGCAGTTTTCAGTGGCGGCTCCAGCTCCTGGCCTGTGAATTGTAGAGAGATCCAGCGATCAGTCTTGGGGGGTAACCGCTCTTGCTTTAACCTCCCTGGATCTGGATTGTGATCTGGGGGGGGGGGGTCATGGGGAGGGTTTCCAGCTTGCCAGAAACGGAAGTTGCCCCACACACACACACACTTTCGGGACAAAGGTACCCTGTCTGGTGGCAGAGTTCTACTGTGGCAACAAGCCAAAAAGTCAAGTAATTAAGTGGCATCATGCCAAGGCAAAGGAATCAAAATAAACAGAAAAATGAAACATTAGACTCCTATATGGGGGGCAAAGAGGATCGAAGCATGGAACAGTCAGAGGACTGTGAGGTCAGAAATCCTGTTCCAAAAGCCCCAAAGGAAAATATGAGTGGGTTACAGGCCATAGAGGACCTTAAGAAGGACTTTAAAAATCAAATAAGAGGGGCGGCTAGGTGGCGCAGTGAATAGAGCTCCGGCCCTGGAATCAGAAGGACCTGAGTTCGGATCCGGCCTCAGACACTTAATCCTTGACACAAACAAAAACCTAGCCGTGTAACCTTGGGCAAGTTACTTAACCCCAATTGCCCTAAAGGGGCGGCTAGGTGGCGCAGTGAGTAAGAGCGCCGGCCTCGGAGTTTGGATGACCCGAGATCAGATCCGGCCTCAGAAAATGAGCACCCACGCATAAATCAAATGACTAGCCGTGTAACCTTGAGCAAGTTACTTAACCCCAATTGCTTTAAAAAAAAAAAATCAAATAAGAGAAGTGGAGGAAAAATTGGGAAGAGAAGTGAGAAGAATGCAGGAAAAGTATGAAATGAGGGTCAACAGCCTGACTGAGGAAAACAACACCTTGAAAAATAGACTAACTCAAATGGCAAAGGAGGCCCAAAAGGGCAATGAGGAGAAGAATGCCTTAAAAACCAGAATTTGCCAGATGGAAAAAGAATCTCAAAAGTTCACTGAGGAGATTCATTCCTTCAGAGTTAGACTTGAGCAAATGGAAGCTAGTGACTTTATGAGAAATCAAGATGCTGTTAAGCAGATCCAAACAAATGAAAGATTAGAAGGCAATGTGAAATATCTCATGGGAAAAACCACTGACCTGGAAAATAGATCCAGGAGAGACAATTTAAAAATTATTGGACTTCCTGAAAGCCATGATCAAGGAAAGAACCTAGAAATCACCCTTCAAGAAATTCTCAAGGAAAACTGCCCCAATGTTTTAGATCCAGAGGGCAAAATAAAGGTTGAAAGAATCCACCTATCACCTCCTGAAAAAGACCCCAAAAAGAAAACTCCCAGGAATATTATAGCCAGGTTCCAGAATCCCCAGATCAAGGAGAAAATACTACAAGCGGCCAGGAAGAAACAATTTCAATATTGTGGAAACACAATCAGATTAGCCCAGGACCTGGCAGCTTCTACACTGAGGGATTGAAGGGTATGGAATATGATATTCCAGAGGGCAAAAGAGCTGGGACTGAACCCAAGGGTCACCTACCCAGCAAAACTGAGTATTTTGTTTGGAAGAAGGATATATGGTCACATGAATACATATGTGAATGTGTGTATATATGTTTACAGTTATACATGGATAGAGGACATAGCTTGAATTTGTTGGGAAAGGATGATACCTAAGGGGTGAAATGATGAGGTGAGAGATGAAAGTGGCAAGAGGAGATGGGGAGAGACAGGGTAGGGTAAACTACCTCATGTAGAAGAAGCAAGGGGAAGTGGCTTCAGAGGAGGGGAAGAATAGGAAGGCAAAAAGGCAAAACCACATTCTCATTGAATTTGTTTCAGGGAGAGAATGACATACATACTAAATGGGATATCTCAACCTGCAGCAGAATAGGGGGAAGGGGGATGAGAGGAGGGATGATGGATGGGAGGGCATTCTTGGGGGGAGGGGAAGTTGGAAGGACCCACTGTAGAAGAGGGACAGGATCAAGTAGGGAATGGACCAGGTGGGGGGTGGGATGGGTGGGAGGGAATTATAAGCAGCCTTGTACAATATATCTACTATGGTAATATTTTGCATAGTTATACATGTACAACACATACTGAATTACTTATCTTCCCAGAGGGAATGGGTGGCAAGGGAGGAAGGGAATGGATCTGAAATTCGAGGTCTTAATATTAAATGTTTCATATATATATATATATATATATATATATATATATATATATTTGAATCATTTATATATATATGAAACATTATTAAATGTTTCAAATATATATATATTTGAATCATTTATATATATATATATATTTGAAAAATTTATATATATATGAAACATTTATGTATATGTGAAACATATATATATATATATATATATATAAAATAACTTTCATGTATCATCTTCACTGTCCTTACTGAGCAAGTCTTCCCTGAGATACTGAACTTTCCCACTTTCATAATCTCTACTTATTTTTACATTATCGTCTTATTTGAAGATCTCATAGACTCTTATAGTCTCAACTACCATTTCTTTTGAGATGTTTCAAAAATCTTAATATAGATCTCCTCCATGGACCTTAGGATCAAATTTCCTACATTCCACTGAACATATTTACCCAAATATTTACAAGACACTCCAAATACACCTTGAACAAAATTGAATTTAGCATCATCTTTTCTAAACCTCCATTCTCTGAATTTCTCTCTTTTTACTATTCTATTAGTCACCCATCCTTATATAAATATTTCATCTTGACATACAATACTAACTTGACCTCCTCCTCCACCCCTTTATTTTTTCTCAAATGTTGGAATGGAGAAAATCCCTTGTAGATTCATCATTCCTATCCCATTAAACCTTAATGATAAATATGTTCTTGAATCTGGAACCTTTTATTATAATTTTAGCTCAGCTTGCTTTTTACCAATGATTTGTGACAATGTACACAGTTATTTGAGACCATAAGCTTTATCCTTGGCACCTTTTTTGATTTTGTCTCAGGATATTCTGGGCAACTCCACTGTTATTTCTCTTCTTGTGTTGCAGTTGCTATCCTTTCTAGCAACTCTCTAAATAGGCAGAGTTGTTTCTTTCCTCTTCCTTTTCATTTTGAATTGTTTTAATTAGAGTTACATGCACTTATGTAAGTTTATCATTCCTCTTTGGGTGAACACTATTGCTGACCAACGTCTATCATTTGGATATTTAAAGCTATGATCCAAAAATCCAAAATCTGTTGCTCTTAGACTCTCTTTTTTAAGCAGCTATGTGCAGTACATATAGCATGGCATAGTAGATCAAGAATCGGCATTGATACAAAGAAGAACTTGCCACACTTCTAGTACCTTCTGGCTACATGATCTTGGGCATATTTGTAAGTACCTCTTTAAAAACATAAATAGCAGAGAAGCCACTGATCTTCCTGATAAGGAGAGGTTTTTTGACCCTAAATTGCTCTTTATCAATTAAATGACAATTCTTGTACCTATTCATGTCAAAATGTCCCAAAGTTACTACCTCCAACAGGCAGCAATAATAAGAATGCCACTTGATCTTCACTAACTTCACTAAGATCTTCAATTTCATATAGAAAAGTCAATACTGTTTCATAATTCTTCAGCTTCTGTCCCCTTGCTATGTAAATTTTCATCCTTTATTTTAAATTGTACATGTAAGTAATAGCAATATTACTCTAAGTGACAAAGTTTTGTTTGAAACAAAGGTCTGCAAATGTATTTGTGAGGCAATAAGTAGGAAAGGAGGCTGTAAATAATGTTTTGAGGAAAACATAACTGTCATTTTTGAAGCTTCATTTTCTTGATATTGTGTTGTAATGGCAAGCAAACTGGTATTTAACACCTTCTTTCAATTATTCAAGTGACTTCGAGTGATTTGCCTGTGATTGTATCAAGTCTTTGTTAGAAACAGAACCTGGGAAGCCCACAGTGGGAGAAACTTGCCAAAAACAGGAACAGGAAAGATGTAAGAAGAAGGGGCAGAACAGGAAGGAACTGATGATATAAAATCTTGAGCAAGAGCTGGGACGAGGCAGAATTGGGAGGAAGGATGCCTGTGGTACTGGCACTCTGTCTGTTCTGTCTGTGTTGATTTCACAGGCAGAAAGTGAATTGATGATAGTGCTGGCAATGTGTGTGAATATTATTGTAACTCTGCTAAGCTTAATGTGTGGAGCTGGACCACAAGCTAGACCATGATCTGTACCATAAGCTGCACTGGAAGCTGGACTGGGAGCTGGACCTGGACCTGGACCTGGATTTGGAACAGAAGTTGGGAGCTGCCTACCTGTGAATCCAGGTGACAGTTGGGTGAATTCAGGCAAGAGCTGGGAGCATAGAAGAGGAAGTATGAAGTTTGGGAGTGAACCTTGAGTCAAGATGAAAGAATTTTTACTTGGGTACTTAGTGCTTACTGTTGAGATTATGACTTACTGGACCTAGGGATGGGAGACATTTGTACTTGTACTCCTTAAGGATGATTGCTTCTTAAGGATGATTGAGCTAAGCATGATTGGACATCAGTCTGCAATCAAGATAAAAGAAGACTTTAGATGGGTACTTTATATTGATTGATTCACATTGTGATTTACTTAATGATATCTTTTGTTTAAGAAGATGTAGCCATTTTAGTAATAAGTTGTCATGTTATAGTGCTGTGAATGTTGTACTTTGATTTCTATGAATGTTTTGCTTTAGTTTGTTGTTGAATAAATAGAGAGTTCCCCATACTATGTGATCATAGTTATAAAGTTATTCTCAGCAGCAGTCTTCAGGAGAGCTGCTTGTGCTTGGCTTTACATGTATATGCAATCAATCTTCTTCAGATTATTAATAATCATACAATTTTAAAATCATCTTTAAGTATTAATGTTGCTATTAGTATTCACTAATGATATTTTTAACCAACACATTAGTGGACATTGTACTGAAGAACCATATCTACCTTAACATTCCCACTTTAAATGAAACCAGAAGACAGAAATTTTGCAATTAAGTTACAATTAAATGGAAGCGTGTCTCACAAATTTAAGAGATAAATTAAGGAATTGTTTTTAATCTGCCAGGTTATGTAGGCAGTAATATACAGTGTTAAGCTACTAGAGTTTTAATCAGAAAGATCTTCCTTTACATTGTGCCTCTGATACTTTCTAGTTATGTTACCTAGGGAAAATAATAAGTTAGCATCATGGAGCCTCAGTTCCCTAAATTGTAAATTGTGGGTATTGGGCTATATGACTTCTAAGGTATCTTCTTTCTATAGGTCTGTGAATCTATGATCTTATTTGTCAAAGGTTAAAAAAAACATTTCATAGGATATTTGACCAATTCATGTTGCAATGCTTATCATAGGGATTTCCAAAAGGAACCAAATGAAAAAAGGAAAAATAATTGCAGCTCTGCACCATCATGCACACACATACACACAGGGTCACATATATGATATGATCCATTCTCTAAATAGAATCAACATGCAGATTAATATTCAGTCATTTCAATCCAGTGGGCATGAGATAATGATTCTTGAGTAAGAAATTAGAGATAAAAAAGGCCTACAGACTACACAGAAACCTCACAAAACTAAAGCAATGAAAGGGGGAAAAGTGTTTACATAAAGCTTACCCAAAGTCCCAACTGAGCAAAATCATAACAAAGACATTTAAAAATGAAACTGAAAGAGAAAAAGAAACAGAAGGAAAATAGAAAGGGTCTCAAAAATATTTTTGAACAATGCCTTTTCTCTGTTGGTGACAGTGAAATCACCACATTTGGACTCTAACCCCAAATCAGTGATGTGCTACAAATATGAAATGGAAATTGCACAAAAGACAATAAAGAATCTGGACTGGACGGAGTATACACAGAGGAGGTCAGTGCTGAAGGCAACACAATTTTGAAGGTGTTAAAGAGATCCATTCTCAAGGTGCCTGAAAAAGTAAAAGATCCCAAAGGCTTAGAACAAATTCAGACCTTATAGTTATTCCCCAACATGTAATAATGATAACTAATCATCTATATGCTTAATTTTCTATATGTACAAAATGGTCATAAGAGTCTTCATGACTCAGTGATGTTTTTCATTTTTAAGGTTTAAATACAAACAATAAAAATCAATGTAATTGGCTAAAATTTAGTAACTATAATTAAAATAATTCATTTCAGTGCAGAAAATATTATAAATAAATATGTCATCTCCTCTACTCTATCACAAATTATTTGTTCATTCACTTATTCACTTTTTCATATGAGCATAGTATATATTCAAAGATCAACTTCTTTAAGCTTAGATACCTTCACATAATCTTGCTATATTTCTTTTTATGCCTATTCCTTACAGTCTTACTTTCATGATAGTGTTTCATTACATTAATGCACTATGTATATTTATCAATTGTTCTATTTCTGGATATTTATTAGTTTCCAGTTTTTGTGTTTGCTGGGATTTGAAAGGGGAATAATTTCATATTATTTGCTTTAGAAATCTTTTGTCATAAACTTCTTTAAAATTCACATATATGTGTGTATATTATATATATATATATATACATATATAATGATAGGTTTTTATCTGTGAAAAATATTTTCCTATACTATTTTTTTTTTGCTTTTTGGAAGGCAATTGGGGTTAAGTAACTTGCCCAAGGTCACTCGGCTAGGTTTTTGTTTGTGTATGCATTAAGTGTCTGAGGCTGGATCCGAACTCAGGTCCTTCTGACTTCAGAGCCGACGCTCTACTCACTGCGCCACCTAGCCGCCCCCTATTATTTCTTTTCAATTAGATTATTTTTGTTTTACAGATTATATACATATGTATGTATATTTTAGATTATTACATAATATAATACATTACATGCCATTGATATTGAATTGAAAATGTTAACTCCTTTTCAAAATATGAATTCATATTTCATTTCTTCCATCTCTGTACATCATTTTAATCATCTTCTATGTTTAATGTTTCATCCAACTGAAATTTACTGGAGTACATGGTATGAAATATGTCTTAATGCTTTTTATGCCAGCTTACCAACCAATTTTCCCACATATATTTATTAAATATTGAATATTTCCCCAGTTTTTTTTTTGTTTTTAATTGGTCAATCAAACAACAATCCTATAAATACATTTCGTTGTATGACTGATGGAACTATTGTTTTCAATCAAATTATTTATTTTTCCTATGCCCAGGTTATATTGTTGAGAAATCTTTTATAAGATGTTTGGAATATAAAAGTGGAAGACTACTATCAACAATTTTTTTTTTTTGTTGTTTTTGTTTTTGTTTTTTTTTAAACAAATACTTTATTAACTTCTGTTTTACATCATTCATTTCCACCAGATTTTGAGTTACAATCATTTCCCCCCCATTATTCCCCTACCCAACCTCCCAGAACAGTAATCCCACAAGATATCGCTTCCTCCAATCTGCTCTCTCCCATGCCTTCTCCCATACCCCCATCGACTTTTCCATTAGAGGAAGGTGAGTCTTTGCATCCCAATGCCTGCACATCTTATCTCCCTATTACAAGCAAAAGAGTATTAATAATAGTATTTATATATATTTGAAACATTTAATGTTAAGACCTCGAATTTCAGATCCATTTCCTTCCTCCCTTGTCACCCATTTCCTCTTGGGAGATAAGTAATTCAGTATATGTTGTACATGTCTAGCTATACAAAACATTATCATAGTAGATATATTGTACAAGGCTGCTTATAATTCCCTCCCACTCATCCCACCCCCCACCTGGTCCATTCCCTACATGATCCAGTCCCTCTTCTATAGTGGGTACTTCCAACCTCCCCTCACCCCAAGGATGCCCTCCCATCCATCATCCCTCCTCTCATCCCCCTTCCCCCTATCCTGCTGCAGGTTGAGATATCCCATTTAGTATGTATGTCATTTTCTCCCTGAACCAAATTCAATGTGAATGTGGTTTTGCCTTTTTAGCCTTCCTTATTCTCCCCCTCCTTTGCACCCACTTCCCCTACATGAGATAGTTTACCCTACCATGTCTCTCCCCATCTCCTCTTGCCACTTTCCTCTCTCACCTCATAATTTCATCCCTTGAGTACTCTCCCTTCCCAACAAAATCAACCTATGCCCTCTATCCATATATAACTGTAACCATATACACACACATTCACATATGTATTCATATGACCACACCCCCTTCTTCCATTATTTTCATAGTGAGAAAGATATCATCAGTCACAGATATTGCTTTTCCATATAGGAATGTAAATAGTTCAACTTTGATAAGTTCCTTTTGATTTCTTTTCCCTGATTACCTTCTCAGGCATCTCTTGCTTCTTGTGTCTGGATGTCAAATTTTTCTATTCAACTCTGGTTTTTTCCTCAAGAATGCTTGAAAGTCCTCTATTCCACTGAATGACCATATTTTCCCCTGAAACAAAATACTCAGTTTTGCTGGGTAGGTGACCCTTGGGTTCATTCCCAGTTCTTTTGCCCTCTGGAATATCATATTCCATGCCCTTCGATCCCTCAGTGTAGAAGCTGCCAGGTCCTGGGCTATTCTGATTGTGTTTCCACAATATTGAAATAGTTTCTTCCTGGCTGCTTGGAGTATTTTCTCCTTGATCTGGGGATTCTGGAACCTGGCTATAATATTTCTGGGAGTTTTCTTTTTGGGATCTTTTTCAGGAGGTGATTGGTGGATTCTTTCAACCTCTATTTTGCCCTCTGGATCTAAAACATCAGGGCAGTTTTCCTTGAGAATTTCTTGAAGGGTGATTTCTGGGTTCTTTCCTTGATCATGGCTTTCAGGTAGTCCAATAATTTTTAAATTGTCTCTCCTGGATCTATTTTCCAGGTCAGTGGTTTTTCCCATGAGATATTTCACATTGCCTTCTAATCTTTCATTTGTTTGGATCTGCTTAACAGCATCTTGATTTCTCATAAAGTCACTAGCTTCCATTTGCTCCAGTCTAACTCTGAAGGAATGAATCTCCTCAGTGAACTTTTGAGATTCTTTTTCCATCTGGCAAATTCGACTTTTTAAGGCATTCTTCTCCTCATTGCCCTTTTGGGCCTCCTTTGCCATTTGAGTTAGTCTATTTTTTAAGGTGTTGTTTTCCTCAGTCAGGCTGTTGACCCTCATTTCATACTTTTCCTGCATCCTTCTCATTTCTCTTTCCAATTTTTCCTCCACTTCTCTTATTTGATTTTTATAGTCCTTCTTAAGGTCCTCTATGGCCTGCAACCCACTCATGTTTTCCCCTGGGGCTTTTGGAGCAGGACTTCTGACCTCACAGTCCTTTTCCCGCTCTATGCCCCCAAAATAGGAGTCTAGGGTTGCATTTTTCTGTTCCTTTGCCTTGGCATGTTGCCACTTAATTGCTTGACTTTTGGGCTTGTTGCCACACTATGGCTTTAAGGCCAGATAGAGGAATTTTCGTCCCGAACGTGTGGGGGGCAACTTCCGTTTCTGGCAAGCTGTAAACCCACCCACAACTTCCACCCTAGATCACAATCCAGATCCAGGGAGGTTAAAGCAAGAGCGATTACCCCCCAAGACTGATCGCTGGATCTCCCCACGATTTGTAGGCTGGGAGCCGGAAATGCCTCTGAAAACTACAAAATGGCGTGTCTCCTCAGCGGCTTCTAGCCCCCAGGGGAGGGAGCTGACGCATTCCCCAAATACAGGTCCCAAAGTCCATAGGACACTAACCTCTTACTTTGTCCTAGGCAAGTCTATGTTGATAATTCTGGAGTCTCCACAGTTCCTGGTGTTCTGGGGTTCCTCCAGCTGGCTGCTGGCCCTGCCGCCCTGGGGCTAAAACCTCGGCTCAGGTGGACCTGGGCTGGCTCGGCTCCTGTGCTCTGCGCTCTGTGAGCTGCCAGCTCCCAGACCACTGCGCTGGTCCTTCCTGCAGGGTGCTGGGCTGTCCTCAGCGGGAGGTTAGCTTCTCTGTGTCATTCTGTGGGTGCTGGGGCTCCAGAAGTTTTTCAGAGTCCTTTTTTACATAGTTTGTGGAGAATCTGGGGGCAGAGAGGCTTGGAGGAGCTGTTTCTACTCCGCCATCTTGGCTCCGCCCCTATCAACAATTTTTAAACAACCATGTATACATCAAGTGTAAAGTTCAAGACAAAGAAGGATTCTAAATATAGTGACCTCATCTGTATTTTCCTGTTGGCAGAGGACATTGTGCAATTGTTTCGATTCTAGGACCATTTCAGAGTCTCCTAAGTAAGATTCTGAGATAAGTATTCAAATGATTTCATATTAATTATCCACAATGCGGGGAAAAGTGGATTAATGGGAAGGGAATTTGAAGATCTTCCCTGTCCCTTAATGGGTCTCACTTGGAGCCCAACAAGAGAAGCATCCTTAGGGGAGACTTGTTTTTCAGCAATGCCCACACCTTTTGTTACTTTGTAATTAAGGAGTGTCTCACAAAGATTATGATATCTTCTCACCCTGGAGAAGGGTATATATAAGCCCTAAGTAGAGGTTTTATTTTGGGATTCACTTATGGGAAGAGTTGTGTGGTTTGGCAAGATGAGACTCTGGATAGATGGTGAGCCCTCCAACTTTGAAAACCCAGAAGGTGGTGCTTCTCTCTCTGGTAACTAACTATATAGGTATGTGATGGTCAGACAGCTAGAAGCCCTGTATGTTGGTCTGTTGAACTGTGTTGTTTTTTGTCTGTAGTTTTTGTCTGTTTGTGTTTTCTGAATTTCAGGGTGCTGACTTTTCCCTCGAAACTAAGTAAATGATATATGTTTGATTAAAGTAATATTTTAACCCATTTTGCATTGTCTTCCTTTAGAAAAGCATATCAAAGAACCATCCTGGGTATGATAGAGTGCCTAATGTTATTAAGAATATTATCAATCAACAAAATCTATTTAAACAATTAATAACTTTAGCAAATTGACAGAATGCAAAATAAACCCACATTATTCATCAGGATTTCTATAAACTACTAAAACAAACCCAAGAGGAAGGGTTAGAAAGAGAAATTCCATTTAAAATAACTGCAGACAATTTAAAATATTTTGGAGTCTACCTGGCAAGACAAGTCCATTGACTGTATCAACACAATCACAAAATACTTTTCTCACTAATCAATAGGAAAAAAATATTCATTGCTCATGGGGAAGCTAAGCCAATATAAAAAATGACAATTATATCTGTTAATTTACTTTTTTCAATGTCATACCAATCAGACTATCACAGATTTATTTTACAGAGCTAAAAAAAATAATGAAATTCATCTGGAAGAATAAAAGGTCAAGAATATCAAGGGTATCAATGAAAAACATCTGAAGGAAGGCTGCTTAGCAACATGAAATCTTAAATTTTATCATAAAAAAGCAATCATCAAAACAATCTGGTATTGACTAAGAAATAGAATGATATATCAGTGGAATAGATTAGGCACACCATTCATAATAGTAAATCATAGTAACATAGTATTTGATAAACTCAAAGATATAAGCTTTGGGGTTGAAATCACACCAACTGATAAAAATTGATAGGAGAGATTAAAAGCAGTTTGGAAGACACTAGGCATAGACCAAAATCTCACATTGTAAAACAAGATAAGGTTAAAAAAGAAAAATAGGGGTGGCTAGGTGGTGCAGTGAGTAGAGCACTGGCCCTGGAGTCATAAAGACCTGAGTTTGGATCCGGCCTCTGACATTTAACACACAAACAAAAATCTAGTCATGTGACCTTGGGCAAGTTACTTAACCCCAATTATCCTCCAAAAAAAATAAAAAACAAAAAAAAAGTAAATAAGGGGAACATGGAAAGTGTAACTTTTAGACCTATGGATAAGAGAAAAGTTTATGACCAAAAGAGCAAATCAGATGAAGTAAAATGCATAATTTTAATTATATGAAATTAAAAATATTTTGCTCAAAGAAAATGAATGCAGCCAAAAATAAAAGGGAAACAGGAAATTGGGAGATAAATTTTACAAGTTTTCTTTTTCTAACAAAATTTCATTTTTCAAATATATAAGGAACTGAGCCAAATTTATAAAAATAAGAGCCATCCCCCAGTTGATGAATGGTCAAAGGATTAGAAAATTTTCAGAGAAAGAGATCAAGGCTATCTATAGTAATATGAAAAACATGTTCTAAATCACTATAAATTAGAGAAATAAATTAAACAACTCAGAGACACCACATCACATTTATCAGATTGACTAACATTACAGAAAAGAAAAATGAAAAATGCTGGAGGAGATGTGGGATAATAGGCACACAAATACATTGTTGGTGGAATTGTGAACTGACCCAACCCCTCTGGAGAAGAATTCAGAATTATGCCCAAAAGGCTATGAAACTGCATAAACTTTGACCCAGAAACACCACCACTAGGTCTGTAGCCCAGAGATTAAAAAAAAAAAAAAACAGGAATGGGGTGAGGGAGGTGGAAACAGAACTTATTTGTACAAAAATATATATTTATGTTACTTGTTTCTTGGTGACAAAGAATTGGAAAATGATGAAATACCTGTTAATTAGGGAATGGCTAAGTTGTAGTATATGAGTGTGATGGAATATTGTTATACTATAGGATATGAGGATCAGAAGAGTTTCAGAAAAACTGGAAAATCTTACATAAACTGATACAAACGGAAATGGGTTGAACCAGAAGAGCATGAAACATAGTAACAGCAATATTGTAGAAATGATCAACTTTGAAAGACTTATCAACTCTGATTAAAGCAATATTCCAAGGCAATTCCAAAGGACCTATGATGAAAAATGCAATACAGCTCCAGAGAGAGAAGTGATGCTCTGTACACTGATTGAAACATACTTTTATTTTTACTTTCTTTATTTTATTTTGTGTGTGTTTGTACATTTTCTTTCACAACATAGTTACTATAGAAATACGTTGGCATGACTTCACATGTCTAATTGATACCATATTGCTTTCCATTTTGATAGCTGGGAGATGGGGAGGAGGAAGAGACAAAATTTGAAACTAAAAATAAAAAAAGAATTAAAATTAATGTAATTTGGAAATATTTAATGAAATAAATAATGTGTATGTGTGTATGTATATATAAAATGCCTATCATCCAGACTTCACTATGGAAGCAAATAGACAACTCAAAGAGTAGATTCACACCCGTCTATGTATCTGGAATTAATACTACACTACAAATGAACAATCAGCTGGGCCTGGACTGGAACAGGAGGTGTAGAGCAAGTTAGGTTGAGTCAAAAAATTTGCAAAGCTCTTTTGATAACCCCAAGATTGTCCCTGAAAAATGGTTCATTATAAAAAAGAAAGAAAGAAAAATACTCTTTCAATAATGCTGTATAGCTGTGAATTATGGAACACTATTTTATAACAAATTAAAGTAACAGGTTGCCCAAAAACATAGGGATAGATTGTGTTTGGATTGATGGTAATATATTGCAATAAAGAATTGAACAAGAAATTTAATATGAAGTATGTCATCAGAGATAAGTGTGATTGGAAAAGAAAGGGGACAATCTTGCTGCAAAAGCAAGGGATAAAAATGAATAGCCTGCATGCTCAGTTGGTATTAATGTTCCAAGGCATCCAGATGAAGGCCTTCTATAGAGGATTTGCAGAATAGCAGGGACAAGACATTCTTCATGATTATAGTGAATAGGTGGGTTGCAGTCTTCATTGTTGGAAGAAGTACACATGTTAATGAGATGACCATTTTAACTTATATATATTCAACTTGTACAATGCTTCTATTTGCCCATTGTTGAATAAAATGAAAACTCTGTATGTTAAGTTTTCAATGAAGAACCAAAATCTTACATTGTTTTATTATGAGCTTTGTTACTATTTTGTGGTGTTTTCATTTAAATAGTTGTAATCAATGAGTGTATTTTCTTTTGGTTCTTCTTTCAAAAAATCAAAGTGACAGATTTAAAACTTGAAGGAACTTCAGAATCCATTATTCTAGATCACTCTCCAACATAATTTAATAGATAAGGAAACTGATGTCTATGGATGCTATTTGCCCAAGATCAGATAGCATGAGAATTGGAGTTTGAACCTGAATCCTCTGAATCAAGTCAGTGTTCTTTATAATGTATCACAAAACATTCTATTAGCAAAATTCCCCCATATAAATTACCATAATCACCAACTCTTTTGAAGTTCTTTCCTGATATATATCCTTGGATGATAGAAGATCTTTCTATTGTCACTGTCTTGTTAACAGATAGATATCCCCAAAGTTCTTATCAGTGAATCACCATAAGCACTACTTATCTCTCTTTCCTCTGACCATTACTGCATGGCTTCTGTCTTTCTGGCACATGTGAATTCATATTTACATACCAATTTCTCTCTGTGGCATAGAAATAACACTAAGTTCATGCAGGCTAAGCTGCCAGACAATACACTCTGGCAGGTTTTACTCTGGGAAAACCTTAAATTATGGGCTTTGCAAAGGCCTGAATATCTGATTCTGATGGTTAGCCTAGCTAGATTTGTAGAGATTTGTAGACTACAAGTTGAAAAAGAGTATTTCAGGGATCTATTTACAGTCATATAATAAGAAATAGACGGGACCTCTGAGATCACCTGGCCCACAGAATCATATGGAAATTTGAAGAAATAACTGCCCAGGTGGATTCTGGGAAGGTTGCAGAGTAGGTCAGAAAATTTCAAGCTCTCAAGATTTTTCCCCACAAAGGAGGTAAAATAGTACCTTAATGTGAACAAAATGCAATTAGAAATAAATAAGAATAGAAGCACAACAGGGGTCTTCCTGGGGCAATTTGAGATGATCAAAAGAAAAATCCCAGGATAAGGTTTGGTCCCCTTGAAGAATAAACACTTTGAGAGTAGGATCCCCTTTAACAACAAGCAGCAAGGCCTGGTTTTAGCTATTTTAGGAGGCTGCTTCTGATGCAGCCACCCAAATTTTTGCCCCTGGGGATAGTAAGAGGAGTTCAGCATCTGAGACCTGGAAGATCTAGGGAACTTCTGCTGACAAGTAAAACCATACCTAGCTGTGCTGTGGAGAGCAGAGGGGATGAGAAGAACCAGCACATGCCTAGTGAATGCAGAAGCAGTGGGGCAAAATGCCCCCTGACTGTGAGCACTTATAGGA
This sequence comes from Gymnobelideus leadbeateri, assembly GCA_011680675.1. NCBI lineage: Eukaryota > Metazoa > Chordata > Mammalia > Diprotodontia > Petauridae > Gymnobelideus > Gymnobelideus leadbeateri. The sequence goes on from WOXC01004599.1 coordinate 107,631, forward strand.
GGCTGGAGGTTTGGCTTTGGTTACAGGTAAGAGGGGAAAACTAATGATTTTGGGCAAGAGGCACCAGCCCCCATAACCCAGGACTAGAGGTGATTAAAAAAATTAAGCTATTATAATAAAACAATGCACAAGCAAAGGAGAAAGAATCTAACCATAGAAAGTTATCATGGAAATAGAGAAGGCCAGGATTCATCTTCAGAGGAGGACATTGAAGGAAAGAAATACTTTTATACCCCAAAGAGTAATGTCAAATGATCACCTACCCAAAAAAGAATTCATAGAAGAACTTTAAAAAATTTAAAAATCAAATGAGAGAGATGGAATAAAAACTAAAGAGAAAAATAAGAATAATCAAAAAAAGATTATGAAAGTAAAATGAACAAATTAGAAAAGGATATCCAGAATCTTTTGTTGTGGTGGTTGTTGTTTTTTTTTAGGGGGTGTAGCAGCAAGCACCCCAACATCCCCAGGGTAGCTGCCAACACAAGTTCTTAGATCTGCTTTTCTAAAGGAAAGCAACTCAAAATGAGATAACAAGCTTACTTTAATCAATCAAACATATATTGTTTACCTAGTTCAGGGGGAAAATATCAGCACCCCAAACTTCAAATTATACAGAGAGAATTTATAAGACAGAGAAACAAACAGATCAAGCAGACAGGCTTCCAAACTGCCTAACCATTACATCAATACTAAATCACAGTTACCAGAGAGGGAAGCATCAGCATCTGGGTTTTCAAAGCTGGGGGGCTCTCAACAGCTGCCCAGAGTCTCAACTGGTCAAATCACACCACACTTCTCAAAGTGAGCCCCAAAGCAAAGCTTCCCATCAGGGATTATATAGCCCTCTCCTGGCTCAGAGAATGCCACAACCCTTTTGACCCATGGCCCAATCACACAGCATCAAGGTGTAGGCATTCCTGAAAACCAAGCCTCCTGCCACAGGCTCCATGTGACCACATTTAGCCTATTAGGGGGCAGAGTATATTTTCAAATCAAGGAAGGTTCTCAGAGTCTCTTAAGCCTATCAAAAGGCTTAGGGGCAGGGAAGATTTTTAAATTTGCATTTCCATTACAGGGGAGAAGGCAGGCACTTGGGGTTAAGAGACTTGCCCAGGGTCACCTGGCTAGAAAGTGTTAAGTGCCTGAGGCCAGATTTGAAATCAGATCTGCCTTACTCCTAGGTGGGTGGTCTACTCACTGCATCAGACTAGAATCTTAAGGAAGAATATGACACCTTGAAAATTAGAATTGGGGGAAGGCAAAACCGGTGAAGTTGTAAGAGATTGAAAAACAATTAAACAAAATAAAAATAATGAAAAAATAGAAAAAAATAAACAAAATAAAAAGCAAAACATAAGAAAAACAACTGATATCGAGAACATATAAAAAACATAAGGGTAATCAGACTACTTGAAAGTTATGGTAAAAAAAAGGAATCTTGATACAATAATACAAGAACTAATTAAAGGATATTGTCTTCAAGCATTAAAATGAGGGGAGAAAGTAGAAATACAAATAATCCATCAAACACCACGTGAAAGAGATCCTATGAGGAAAACTCAGAGGAATGTTATACTCCAATCCTGAAAACCTTAGCTAAAGGAAAAAATATCAAAAGCAACAAGAAAAAGTCAATTTAAATAAGATGGTGCCACAATTAGAATGACACAAGACCTAGCAGTGGAGGCACTAAAGGACTACAAGTCTTGGAACACTATATATTGAAGAGGAATAGAACTGCGACTCCAGCTGAAAATAGAAGAATAAAGGATAATCTTGAGTGGGAAAAAAATGGACATTTGATCAACTATCAGACTTTCAAGACTTTATTTCAAAAACAAAAAACAAAAAATGTGGACTTAATAGAATATTTGACATACAAGAACCAAGAGAAGCATAAGGTATAAACCAAAGGTTGATTACAAGAGATGCAATAAGGACAGACTGTTTGCTTTTTATATATGTAAAATGTATATATGTCTAAGATTATCATTAATAATTGGGTAGTTTGTAAGAAAATTTAGGCTAGCCCTGAGTATGATATGACTTTAAAAGTAAAACCATTTAGGAATAGCTGAAAAGACTAGTTATTTTATACAAATGAGGTGCAAGAGAAAGAATTGATACAGAGGCAGTAGATGGGGGAGGAAAGCTGGTAGTTCTGGTAACCTGTTTTCATGAATAATGGATTTAAGAGGGAATGATATGTAAATATAAATATAAATATAAACGTGTGTGTATTTATACGTGTGTGTATATATATATATATGTGTGTGTGTATGTGTGTGCATGTGTATATATATGTATATATACATACATACATATATGTATATATATACACATATATATGTATATATATACATACATATATATATATATATATGTGAGTATAAAAGTCTTCCAAATTCAGAAGAAATAAAATGGTAAGGGGATATGGAGGAGAGAGGACAAGGGAGGGATCTCTAGAGGGGAGGATGAGGGAATAGGTTATAGGAGGCTACAGAAGAGTGTTTAAATTTATGGGAATGGGAGGTTAGAGGAAGGATCCTTGGAGAGGAGTAGGCCATTTAATATGAGGGCAAGATAGCCTGTAGAAGTAAAGGAGACAGGAAGGATAGGAAACAAGAGAGATGGACAAAGATTAGGAGTAGAATTTGTTAGGGAGAGTATATGTCTAAATATGCATGTGTGCATGTATGTGTATATATGTATATAGCTATATTTACATAGTAATATGTCTTCATTCAATTGTAACTTTTGGGAGGAAGGGTGGAGGAAGGGTGGGAAAGGAACAAAGGAAAAAGTGCACAGAAGAGAAAAAAAGAAAACTTACAAGGAAGCAAAGAAAAGAAGGATAAATCTCAATATAACATGTATTTATCATACAGGCTTTCTTGAAATGAAAACTTATCATTACATATTTTAAATATCCTCATGTTCTGCTATATACATGACATGCTGTTTTTTCTTCTCTTAATGTGAAGTTCCAGTATTTAAGTTTAGGATGCTTTATTTTCCTTTCCTCTCTTCTGTATTTGTATTCTGGTGTTTGAGTCTAAAATATTTTTTTTAATTGAAAAAGAGATGCCCAAATAATTAAGTGAGCTTCCCAAGATCACTCAGATAGTAAGTGGCAGAGACAGGATTTGAATCAATTTCTTCTGATGCTAAATTATGTGTTCCTTCTAGTATGCAACCTTCTATTAAATCCACTGTGTATAATAGATATCTTTTTTTGGTTTAATAAATTCTCAATGATTATTTTGACCTTTTTCATCTTCCTTGAAAATTTTTCAGAAAATATAAATAAGAATAGGATGGAATAAAAAGATGAGGATAGTAGCTAAAGGATGGATAGGAACCCAGAGGTCATCTATCGAGGCCAAATCACACATGATTAAGACTTTATTCTGCAAAATCACCCATCCTCACCGGAGGATTGCTAGTGAAGGGAAATCTACTACCTGTCATAGTAGCCCATTCTATTTGTGGGTCACTCTAATTATGAAGAAGCTTCCTCTATAGAGATTAAACTATTTGGGGACTATTGAAAATAATCTATAAATTGAATGTAGAGAGACTAGCTACAATGAAGAAACCACAGCTACATCAATATGGATTACTTAAGAGAAATTTTCTTTTATTACAATGTATTTCATCTAAGTATATTCAATGCACATCTTTTTTTCTTATCACGGGTGCCCATTTCTAATGGATAAAACTGACCATAGGAATGGTTTCTGACCTAAATTTCATGAAAGCTTGACTAGGTTTTAGAAAGATGCTTCCTTTTTGTGTTTCACATTCTCCCAAATGTAAAAGGAAGGAAGCAATATTTTTGTCCTCTAGCTACTTTCTAGGGATATTATGAAAATTAATGAGATGGCAAGTTTGAAAAAAAGCCTTGGATAACTTACTCCATATAACAGCTCCCAGAGTATTCCTCATAAATAAATACTTGGTAAAAGCTTTCTGGTAATGATGATATGTAAAATTCTTAGTATTTCTCCTAGTATTGAGAGCTCAGAGTCATTTTAATTCTTTTTGCTCTACTTCTCCAAATCATAGAAAGCATATTAGTGTTGTTTCCTTTCCCATATATTATATTATAGAATAAACTAATCTTTAACGATGACTAAGAAGTATATGACTAACAGCTGTTAATAAATGGTTAACATATTCAGCAAAAATATATCTGTTCAAGTTTTTTGAACCAATACTATAACTTAGGCAAATATCTGCTACTCCCTATAATCTTGTAGTAAGTTACTTTGAGATTTTTGCTTGCTTTATTTTCCACTATTACCTTTGATCCTTCACGTCCTTGCAAAATTTGTCCTAATGTCCTGCATTTTCTTTTCTTATTTACGTTTTATTAGCTTATTTATTTTCATTTAATTACAATTTCCCTTATCAACCGTCATACTAATCCTTGCTTGCTTTATTGTCATTGTGGAAGTCCTTAATAATGCCAGAGATTAGACCAATTACTACACACACAAAAAGATAAACCAGAATATCCCAAAATAATTAGAGAGTAGAAATTAGGGAATCTGATTTATTGTAATTATTAAGAATATTTCCCAAAAGGGGAGGGGCAGTGAGGTGACACAGTAAAAAGAGTGCCATCCCTGAAGTCAGGAGGACATGAGTTCAAATATAGCTTCAGATATTTGATGCTTTCTAGCTGTGTGACCTTGGGCATGTCATTTAACACCAATTGCCTTGCCTCCCACCCTCAAAAATAAAGAATATTGGGCGGAGCCAAGATGGTGGAGTAGAAACAGCACGTCCAAGCCACTCTCCCCCCAGATCACTTCTAAAATATGTAAAAGGGGCTCTGAACAACTTCTGGAGCCCCAGCACCCACAGAACTACACAGAGAAGCTAACCTCCCGCTGAGGACAGCCCAGCAGCCCTGCAGGAAGGACCAGTGCAGCGCTCTGGGAGCAGGCGGTGCTCTGGGAGCCAGCAGCGCAGTGTGCAGCGAACGGAGAGCTGAGCCCAGGTCCCTGTGAGCAGTTTTAGCTCCAGGGCGGCCAGACCAGCAGCCAGCTGGAGGGACCCCAGAACACCAGCAGCTGTGGTGATTCCAGAATTATCAACATAGACATGCCTAGGACAAAGTGAAAGGTTAGTGCCGCATGGACTTTGGGACCAGTATTTGGGGAACTCATCGGCTTCTTCCTCTGGGGGCTAGAAGCCGCTGAGGAGACATGCCATTTTGCAGTTTTCAGTGGCAGAGGTTCCGGGCTGAGATTGTAGTTCAGTCATGGTATTAAAGTCCTAAAAGTCAGACACACAAAGAGGAGGAGAGCTTGTGTAGATGATCTAGATGTCTGGACTATGCCACATGCTTTTGATTTTGATGGGACATTTCTATTGGACTTGCTCCACATTTGAACATTAACTTCTTTGAATGTAGGAATTGAAATGGCTTTCTTTTTCTGTACTCAGCACTTAGCACAGAACTTTGAACATAGCAAGCCTTTAATAAATACTTTTTCATTCATTCATTCATTCATTCATTCATTCATTCATTCATTCATTCATTCTAAATTGGAATGCAGATGTACCCAACCACAAAAGTGTTATCTTGCTTTTTTCTTTTTCCATCTACCTCTAAAATCTAGATCTTTGATACATGTAACCAGTTTTTAAGCTTCCCAGTCAGCTAGTTGTAGTCCCCCCAAAAAACTGTATGTAAACAGTGAGTATCCTTGTTTCTAGTTACAAACTGCCTCAGAGACACTTGCCCTTTTGGTCCCTCTACAAAGCTCATCCTTACTATGTCATCATACAAGAAAATACTGAACTTATGCTTATGCATACGTGTGTATATATATATATATATATATATGTATATATATATATAAACACAAAATTTTATTGAATCATTTTGTCTTTCACAACAATAATGCATTTGTCTTATGGCTTTAGATTTTATTAGAAGTCAGAATGTTAAAATATTTTTCTCTATGTGGATTTAGCAATTTTGATAATTCTACAAATAAAGATTATTACTTGTTTTCAAAGGAAAAAGGACATCTTTTACATTTTAATTGAAATCATTTTCCATAGCAAAGGAAATTAGGATGCAATATTCATAAGTTTTTACTTCTTTCCCAAAAATTTACTTTGGTGATAAGCACCATTCTTATAATCAACATAAGACACAGAAGTTCTTGTAAGGCCTTTCTCTATAGAGTGATGATTAAACGTGAAGAAAAAAACAGATATAATTCTCTTTACAATTGAAAATTGTTCCATCTTTATACTCTTAAGGGAATCACAAAAATACAAATAGGAAAACTTACTTCTGTCATTTAATTCTTAAATGAAAACAGAGTAAACTTTCCTCCCCAAATCAGCACATGAAGAGCTTTTAAAGTAGAGCAGCTGTCATCCTCAACTGAGAGATAAAACTTACTATTTTCCTGTAGCTTCAGTACTGACCCCAGACGTAATTCTTTGTAACTTTCTCCTGCCCCATTTTTTGAAAACTCTTAGAGGTTCAAACAACCAGGAGAATGTGAATTTACTCTGTTCATTAACTAGCACAGTTAGTCTCTTCTAATAGTGAAACCATTAGAAATACTTCCTTTTTTTCATGAGTTCAGGTAACAACTTTAATGGGAGGAAATGAGGAGAGGAGGGTTTTATAATCTGTATTTATTGTGTGATCCATTATATCATGCATAGTAGTTGTATGATAAATATTGAGTTCAAGTCCGGAAGATGGTGCAAATCAAAGGTGGACATGAGATGAGGGCTTTCGTGGAACAGGATATACCTCCAAATATATGAAAGGAAGAACATTTCCTCCCAATGGAGAAGGTGAAACAACATAGAAAATGGAAATTTTCTTACATCTACAAGGGAAAAAACTACAGGGAGCCCAAATAATGATGTGTTCCTCAAACAATAAGCAGTTTCCTTGCTGCACCTATCCAAATTAGTAGGCTCCTGATCTGTGTTACCTTCTCTAACAATGTTTATAACCCAATTTGATTAGGGAATGGGAAGAAATGCCCAGCAGTATCTCTTGGCACTATGGATCATGTATTTTTTTTTTTCATTAGAATTAGACTCCCTGTAAATATTCAAGGGGTCAGGTAGGTGGTACAATGTAGAAAGTCCTAGTCCTAGAGTTAGGAAAACTCATCTTTCAGAGTTGAAATCAGTCTTCAGACCCCAACTAGATGTATGACCCTAGGCAAGCCATTTAACCTTATTTGCCTCAGTTTCCTCATCTGTAAAATGAGCTGGAGAAGAAAATGCCAAGTCATTTCATTTTCTCTGTCAAAAAAATGTGGCCAAGAACATCTGAACATGGCTAAAAAACTATTTTAAATATTCATACTACTATCAAGTACATTAAAATATTTGGGAGTAGAATTATGCCCAAAGGGCCATAAATAATTTTGTACCCTTTGACACAGTAATACCATTTCTAGGGTTATATCCCAAAGAGATCAGAGAAGAGGGAGGAAGACCTATATGCACAAAAATATTTATAGCAGCCCTTTTCATGGTTGCAAAGAATTGGAAATTAAAGGGGTGCCCATCAATTGGAGAATGGCTAAACAAGTTGTGGTATATGGATGTAATTAAATATTATTGTACTATAAGAAATGAGGAGGAGACAGTTTTCATATTTACCTGGAGAAGCTTATACAAACTGATGCTGAGTGAGAAGAGTAGAACCAGGAGAAGTTTGTAGACAATCACAGACACAACATATGTGTGATGACCAACTATGACAGACTAGACTCTTCTCAGCAATGCAGTGATATGTCAATCCCAAAAGACTCATGAAGGAGAGAGATGCGACATCCAGAGATATAACTAGAAAGAACTGAGCTTGAATCCTGATGGAAGAAAACTAATTGATCTTTTTCTTTTCATTGTTTGGTTTTATTTCTTCTTTACCATTTTTCATCCCATCTAGTACAATATGCCTTTGTAACTTGACTTAATGTCTATTGTGAAAGTATTTGCAGATCCTATACTGGACTATATGCCATTGTGGGGGGTGGGAGGAGGGAGCAAAGGGAAATTTGAAACTCAAGGAACTATGGAATTGAATCTTGTAAACTAAAAATAAACAAATAAATTTAAAATAATAAAAAAGAAGAAAAGGGAGATATTCTATCCTTCAGTAAAAAAAAAAAATAGAAAGAAAATAAAAGTGGGAAATAAGCATTAAAAATACTTATGAGTACCTTGGGCAAGTTACTTAACCCCAATTGCCCTAAAAGGGGCGGCTAGGTGGTGCAGTGAGTAAGAGTGCCGGCCTTGGAGTTGGGATGACCCAAGATCAAATCCGGCCTCAGAAAAATGAGCACCCACACACAAATAATGACTAGCCGTGTAACCTTGAGCAAGTTACTTAACCCCAATTGCTAAAAAAAAAAAATACTTATGAGTATATTTTGAAGTATATATATATATTGTTGTCCAGTCATTTCGATCATGTCTGTATCATTGAGATAGGGAGGGAGAGAGAGAGAGAGAGAGAGAGAGAGACAGAGAGAGAGAGAGAGAGAGAGACAGAGAGAGAGAGAGAGAGAGAGAGAGAGAGAGAGAGAGAGAGAGAGAGAGAGAGAGAGAGGTGGACAGGTAGATAAATAGATACACACAATTCCAATGTATTTTATGTTAATCTGAATTCATTTGGAAAGAACCAATAAATCATACCACTGGAGACAACAAGAAGCAAATGGGCAGGGGGGAAGCTCTTGCTCCTTTCAATCAATGATGTGAGAAATTTGGTGAACAAAGCTTTTTATTTTGTGGGGTTTTTTTTTATTTCTTTGTTTTAAACCTTAATTGAGAAAACTGGAAAAATAAGTTTTGAGCAAGCATGGTGAACACATGTCATTTTATCTTTGGGGATCATGGGAATTTATTTTAAGATATTATCTCTAAGGTAAGATGCAGTATGTAGGAAAGAGATGATTATACTTGAGGTCAAGAGAACTCTTTAAGTTTTGCCACTGGACTTGCGACATTTGACAAGTTAAAACCTCTCAATGTCCCTATACCACTTTTCAGGACTATAAATTGCATAACAATTATAACTTTGATCATAAAAGAAAGTTCTCACAATCCTTACAATAATTTAAATCACAGCCTGAAGAGCAACAACAAAAAAATCAGAGAGTTCACCTTTTTATATTCTCAGATGTATTTGTGTCTACTTCCAATGTCAATCTAACAATGTAGCAGCTATTGAGAGTCATTATTTCAAGCCAACAAAGTTACACACCTTTGAAGAGTTCATGGCTACATATCTAGGTGTGAGTTTGCAGTTTTTAATGACTATATTATAGGCTCTGAATTGCTTTTGGGGTCCATTCAGTCAGGCAGCTTTAAAATGAAAGAATCTTTGAGCTGGAAGTGACCTCAGACATAAAGTACTTACCTAAAGTATAAATTCTATTTATCATATTTACTTACTCTACTTGAACACCTCCAACAACGAATATACTGCCCAAAGAAGAGAAACATTCTGGTTTTGTACAGTTCTAATTTTAAAGAAACCATAATTTAGTTGTACCAAATTTTGTCTTTTTTTATGTCTGAGCCCTACCACCAGCGCACATCTAGAGTATTAGTGTTGTCATAGACAGACTGGAATCATGCCTTTGCATAAGAACAAGTGAAAGAAGTTCCAATTCCCATGTAAGACATTTGTCTTAATGACATTTGACACATAGGAAACTGAGATTCATTGAGGTCAAGAAACCTGCCCATGGTCATACAGTTTTAGAGGAAAAAAATGTTACAACTTTGCTGATACCCAGAGCAGTGCTCTTACCAGCTTTGCAAAGCCTCACCTTATTGAATTAGATTAATTATTCTAGTCTTTTGAGAGCCTGACTGTTATCCAGTATTTAGTCATCTTTCCAAGCTTTGTGCCATCTCAAAGTCTAAAGTTCCTACTAGTCTCAAATGTTCAACAGATTGTAGCTGAAGACAAAACTTTATATTACATCACTATGTACTTCCCTCTAATTTGACATGGAGCCATTAAGAGCAGTACTCAGTGCGTAAAAAACAAAAAACAAAAACAAAACAAAACAAACAAACAAAAAAGAAACATAGCTGTTCACCAAAGTAAAATCCACATAGCCAACAAGATTTATATCAAATTGAAAATGTCCGGTCTTACAGTTCCCTGTCAGAAGAGTTTCCAAATGAAAACCTTGAAGCAATTATTAGTAAAAGAAAATACACTCAGCAGTGACTAGTTAGTGGCTTCATTTCACTGGTGCTTATGGTATTTACAGTATACTTGCCTCTTTATCACAACCAAGTTTGTGATTTCAAAAGTGTTACCAACTACTGTGAATTTGTAGCTTGGGTTTCTATGTGACACATTTCCTGTTGCATACATTGTGTTTAGGGAATTATATTAACAAGCTGAGGACTGCTTTATTGGAAGCCTCTTTTTATGGGACTGCTTACCGTGGAAGCAGCAATAACTTTTAGTAGTTGGACACCTTGAAGTTCAGTTCTTTTTTCTACATGGAAATAAACCATCCAAACCTACTTTGACTTTGACTCCCAGGAGGTATTTCTATGGATTTTTTAAAGTCAACAATTTCAAAGATGTTAAAGAAACTGTCACTGCCTCGATGAATTTTTGCTGGTAAGTTGGTTCAATCATGGCTTTTAACTTGCCCCAGTAGAATATAAATAAGTTTAAGCAAATGTAGCTCCAGGAGATGAAAACACACTTTTTCTTCAGCATTATAACAACATCTTTGGTAGAACAGATAGCTCTTCAGACCAAAGTTTACAGTATACAAAACAGACCTTTTGTCATATCATTAATTCCCTTTGACTTATTCATTGCTATGATATTTTGGGTAAAATTAAAGACATTATAGATAGATACAGATATAGATATAGACATAGATAGATAATATAGATAGCCTAATGGACTAAATACATAACTAAAGGAACTAAATGGTTTATATTTATATAGTACTTCAGGGCTTCCAAACACTTTCATATACATTACCTCATTCTGTTTGACACAGCAGCCTTTTGAGTTAACTGGTATAGCAATCATTCCTGTCGGATAGATGAGGAATATTATACTCATAAAGTTAGCCAAGATAATAAGTGACAGAGGTGGGTCTTGAACTCTGATCTCTGACAGAAAGTAAAATGTTCTCTCCAATACTTGATGTTTCTCTAAACTTGTATGTTTATGTGATATCTTTGTTCTGTCTGTCCCATAGATATAAAATAAACAAGTTCAATTTTTAAAAGTTTGTTAAATTAAGTTTCAGTAGATTAAACTGATATTTGACTTGTCTTCATTCACCTTTCACCAATGAATAGTGAAAAGGAAAGGAGTGGACCTTTTCCTATTTCATATTCAACATTTGGTAGCTCATTTGAGTTTTCAGTTAAGCTACAAAATGAAGGTGATTATTCTTATTTTGCAATCAATAAATCTAGATGGAAGAATAGTAGAATTCACTATGAATTTACCAGTAATTCAGCATACTTTGAAGATTGTACAAAATTTAGCCATCTTTGGTAAATTTGGGATATAGGCAGCCATATGGTGGAAAAAGAACTAGGGAAGGAAGCTATTTAAGGGAAAAACAAAATTTGAAAACAACAAATAACTGTTCCTTCTCTTTTTAGGTATGTATGGAGCCCTTGATCCTTGGGAAAACCAAAAAACTGCTAATTCTAAATCTTATTCATGGATTCATATTTATTTTGCTCATATTAAAATGTCCTTTATTTTTTTGTTGTTGTCTTAAAGACTATGAACAGTCTTCTTTTTTTTTAATTTTTTTCTTTTTTTTAAACAAATGCTTTATTAACTTCTGTTTTACATCATTCATTTCCGCCAGATTTTGAGTTACAATCATTTTCCCCCATTATTCCCCTACCCAACCTCCCAGAATAGCAGTCCCACAAGATATCACTTCCTCCAATCTGCTCTCTCCCATACCTTCTCCCATACCCCCATCAACTTTTCCATTAGAGGAAGGTGAATCTTTGTGTCCCAATGCCTGCAAATCTTATCTCCCTATTACAAGCGAAAGAGTATTAATAATAGTATTTATTTATATTTGAAACATTTAATGCTACGACCTTGAATTTCAGATCCATTTCCTTCCTCCCTTGTCACCCATTCCTTCTTGGGAGATAAATAATTCAGTATATGTTGTGCATGTCTAGCTATGCAAAACATTATCATAGTAGATACATTGTACAAGGCCGCTTATAATTCCCTCCCACTCATCCCACCCCCCACCTGGTCCATTCCCTACATAATCCTGTCCCTCTTCTATAGTGGGTACTTCCAACCTCCCCTCACCCCAAGGATGCCCTCCCATCCATCATCTCTCCTCTCATCCCCCTTCCCCCTATCCCGCTGCAGGTTGAGATATCCCATTTAGTATGTATGTCATTTTCTCCCTGAACCAAATTCACTGTGAATGTGGTTTTGCCTTTTTAGCCTTCCTTATTCTCCCCCTCCTTTGCACCCACTTCCCCTACATGAGATAGTTTACCCTACCATGTCTCTCCCCATCTCCTCTTGCCACTTTCCTCTCTCACCTCATAATTTCATCCCTTGAGTATTCTCCCTTCCCAACAAATTCAACCTATGCCCTCTATCCATATAACTGTAACCATATACACACACATTCACTTATGTATTCATATGACCACACCCCCTCCTTCCATTATTTTCGTAGTGAGAAAGATATCATCAGTCACAGTTATTGCTTTTCCATATATGAATGTAAATAGTTCAACTTTGATAAGTTCCTTTTGATTTCTTTTCCCTGATTACCTTCTCAGGCATCTCCTCCTTCTTGTGTCTGGATGTCAAATTTTCTATTCAATTCTGGTTTTTTCCTCAAGAATGCTTGAAAGTCCTCTATTCCACTGAATGACCATATTTTCCCCTGAAACAAAATACTCAGTTTTGCTGGGTAGGTGACCCTGGGTTCATTCCCAGTTCTTTTGCCCTCTGGAATATCATATTCCATGCCCTTCGATCCCTCAGTGTAGAAGCTGCCAGGTCCTGGGCTATTCTGATTGTGTTTCCACAATATTGAAATTGTTTCTTCCTGGCTGCTTGTAGTATTTTCTCCTTGATCTGGGGATTCTGGAACCTGGCTATAATATTCCTGGGAGTTTTCTTTTTGGGATCTTTTTCAGGAGGTGATTGGTGGATTGTTTCAACCTCTATTTTGCCCTCTGGATCTAAAACATCAGGGCAGTTTTCCTTGAGAATTTCTTGAAGGGTGATTTCTAGGTTCTTTCTTTGATCATGGCTTTCAGGTAGTCCAATAATTTTTAAATTGTCTCTCCTGGATCTATTTTCCAGGTCAGTGGTTTTTCCAATGAGATATTTCACATTGCCTTCTAATCTTTCATTTGTTTGGATCTGCTTAACAGCATCTTGATTTCTCATAAAGTCATTAGCTTCCATTTGCTCCAGTCTAACTCTGAAGGAATGAATCTCCTCAGTGAACTTTTGAGATTCTTTTTCCATCTGGCAAATTCGACTTTTTAAGGCATTCTTCTCCTCATTGCCCTTTTGGGCCTCCTTTGCCATTTGAGTTAGTCTATTTTTTAAGGTGTTGTTTTCCTCAGTCAGGCTGTTGACCCTCATTTCATACTTTTCCTTCATCCTTCTCATTTCTCTTTCCAATTTTTCCTCCACTTCTCTTATTTGATTTTTAAAGTCCTTCTTAAGGTCCTCTATGGCCTGCAACCCACTCATGTTTTCCCCTGGGGCTTTTGGAGCAGGACTTCTGACCTCACAGTCCTTTTCCTGCTCTATGCCCCCAAAATAGAAGTCTAGGGTTGCATTTTTCTGTTTCCTTTGCCTTGGCATGTTGCCACTTAATTGTTTGACTTTTGGGCTTGTTGCCACACTATGGCTTTAAGGCCAGATAGAGGAATTTTCGTCCCGAATGTGTGGGGGGCAACTTCCGTTTCGGGCAAGCTGTAAACCTACCCACAGCTTCCACCCTAGATCACAATCCAGATCCAGGGAGGTTAAAGCAAGAGCGATTACCCCCCAAGACTGATCGCTGGATCTCCCCACAATTTGTAGGCTGGGAGCCCGACCTGCTTCTGAAAACTACAAAATGGCGTGTCTCCTCAGCGGCTTCTAGCCCCCAGGGGAGGGAGCTGACGCATTCCCCAAATACAGGCCCCAAAGTCCATAGGACACTAACCTCTTACTTTGTCCTAGGCATGTCTATGTTGATAATTCTGGAATCGCCACAGCTCCTGGTGTTCTGGGGTTCCTCCAGCGGGCTGCTGGCCCTGCCGCCCTGGAGCTAAAACCTCGGCTCACGCGGACCGGGGCTTGGCTGGGCTCGGCTCCTGTGCTCTGCGCTCTGCGCGCTGCCGGCTCCCAGAGCGCTGCACTGGTCCTTCCTGCAGGGCTGCTGGGCTGTCCTCAACAGGAGGTTAGCTTCTCAGTGTCGTTCTGTGGGTGCTGGGGCTCTAGAAGTTGTTCACAGTCCTTTTTTACATAGTTTGTGGGGAATCTGGGGGCAGAGAGGCTTGGAAGAGCTGTTTCTACTCCACCATCTTGGCTCCTCCCCACCCGGAACAGTCTTCTTAATGGTGGCTTATTAGAATGAGTGCCAGAAACAGAGATATTTTTTTTTAATTACTTTCTCATTATCCATTTGGCACAAGACCAAATATCCATATGCCTCTTTTATCTCACCTTTGTCATCTAGTTAATGGTTTGTTTGTTTTCTATTTTGATTGGTTAATGGTTTTCATCTTAACCCCCAGCCAAAGGTCACTTGAGGGACTGCAGTTTGAGGCGAATAGATTCCTTGGCAAGGGATTATTTTGTTCTTGTTTGGTTAAATGAGGAAAGGAGGGCAATTACATAAACACACAAACTTTCAGAGATAAAGTCAAGGAAGGGAAAAGAAGAGATATTAGGGGATAAAAGAAAGAAAATTAGTCTGAGGGGCTTTGTGTACTGTATATAGATGTATCAATCAACCAATTAACATTTATTAAGCGTCTGCTATTTGAGAGGTACTGTATGGGAGAGCATGGAGGAAGGATAAGTAACAGAGACTGGTTTTAAGTCTCAGTTAAACTATTTACTCTGTGAGTTTAGGCATGGCACTGCCTCCTTGAAACTTAGATTCCTCATGTGTAAAATGGGGCTAATAATCCTTGGATAATCTATTCCATAGGGCTTGTTTTTGGATCTAATGAAATAATGTATCTAAAATTTGGGGCCATAAATATTTATATTTCAATAATATCTAGTATTTATATAGAGCTTTAAGGTTTTCAAAGTGCTATATAATTATCTTACTTTATCTTCACAACAACCTTGAGAGGTAGGTGTTTTTATTCTTCCTTTCTTACAGATGACAACGCCAAGTCATACAGAGATAGTGTCTTGTCCAGGGTCACCCAGCTAATAAATGACTTAGTCATATTTGAATTTAGGTCTTCCTCAAAAGGCCCATTACTCTATATGCTGTACCACTTAAGTGCATGAGACTCCAAAACTCCTTGGTTTCATTGTTGAGAGCAGACCCTTCTGTGTCACAGAGCACCACTTCTATTCTCTAAGAGTGATTGGAACCCCCCACTGCACTTAAACTGAAAGAATCCTAAAGCTTATGTAGGGATCAACTTTTTTTTTAACTTAGCTTGGCTACCTTGAATAACATACCTAGAAATCATTGCTGGCCCCTAGGTATGTCATAGGAAGGTGAGATATTAAAAGAAGGCTTTTAGGGGTGGCTTAGCTGCAAGTCACTTAGAAATAAATGAAAGCCATATTTTCTTCTATCCCTTCTTTTAGGGAATCTTCATAGCCACAGTTTTTCAGTAGAAATCTGTGGTTTATGCCAGATGTTAAACCTGAAATCTCTGGGTTGGACCCAGGCTAAGAAGAATGAATAGTTGACTATAGGCTGGTTCTACCTCTCTCTCACTTTATTTTTTTCCCTTTCTATAATATAGCATCTAATTCAGTATTCTATTCATCTACAGGAATCCAACATATTTCAGAAATATTGAAAAGACAAATAACTTAGAAACTTTTTTGAGTTTCACAAAAACCTAGGGTTATAAAGAGGGCAAGGTATTGTTCTATGCTATCCTGAAAGGATTCATGGAAATTGTCAGTCATATAGTGAATATCAGTTGTTGCATACTTCAATGTGGCCAAAACAAACCCCCCCTACTATAAGGGTCTCAAAATACTGTGTGTTTATCTTATACAGTTAGCATATTCTAATTTGTATTATATTTATTTTAATGCTTCTTATCAATATTACTAGAGTGTAGGGATTTTGATAGGAGAGACTGTTTATTTTTTTTTCTCATCCATTATTTAACATAATGCCTTGCATATAATATATACTCAACAATATCTTCAACATTACCCTCAATGAATAATGTTAACCTCCTATTATGCCATTCTCCTGTCATTCTGTATGTTCACTTTTCCCCTAGTGGAAGGGTAAAACACATATGTAAGAAGTTACTTTTGAAGCTCTTTCACCTAAAGATATGACAGTATTTTTAAAAGGTGAACAGAAAGCTCTGGGGAAACCAATGTTTGTAAATTGGCATCATTTGCTTTGATTTATGGATGTATAAATCAAAATTACATGACCTGCCTAAGTTCCCCACTCATGATCATTTAACCAATCAATCATTCAATCCACAAACAAGTCACTGATACTTAAACTTTCTATTGAGATTGCTTCTTGTATAACTAGGCATGAATCCAAGTAGTTAGAATCAAGTGATCAAGTATTCAGAGGAGTACTTTCCATCTTTAAACAGTGTAATTAAAATCTTTGACATCAGTTAACCTATTCATGAGTTAGCACTAAAAGATGTTTGCTTTTAGATTCCAGACAATTTTAAATTACTAAACTCCCATGAGTATATATGTATATGTGTGTATGTCTATATATATATTATATATAGAATATATGGATGTGTGGATATACATTATATATATGCATATGTTTGTGTGTATACACATATTCATTTTTAGAGTTGGAAATTTAAGTGGAAGGCTACCATGCTTGGATGTACACCAGGCTTTTCATCCCAAATTTTGAATGCATACAATGTAGTAGATAAAAGGACTAAAGTCTTAAAGATGAATATGATTAATGATAATTCTCTCCATGCCCTCTCCTCTAATTTCCCCTTGTACACTAAAAGATGAAAAGATGAAAACTCCATTATCCTTCCAGTTATGCACATTTTTAGAGGAAAAAAAAGATTATCTAGAATAAACAAGAAACAACTAAAATAAAGTCCCCCTATTACCAGGTCTTACTCTATTCCTTGAGAGCAAAAGTTTTTATTTTCATGTTTTTAAATCACTCATTCATCAAATTTTAAAATTCTGAATGCTCACTAATCATTCTGCCACATCTCCAAAACCATAACTATATATGCACATAATATGTATGTAAACTTATACAATGTTTGTGTGTTTGCATGTGGTCTGTATTTTAGATCTTATTTAATAAAGTCAAGAAGACTACCTATTGAACTTAACATATCCTAAAAAGAAAAAAAAATAAGATTGTGTTAAGACTAGGGAAAATTGCTACTCTCCTTAAACAAAACTGAATTAATTATTTTGATATGTGTGCCAAAGGTGTGGAAGAGAGTACTCATCTAATCCACTTAATTTCATGCAGGGAAAAAAATCATATTACTTAAGTATCTATAGAGAGAAAACATCTCTTTAGTTCAGCTACTGACAGTCTACTATAGACATTTGATAAATAACAATTAGGGAATTTGAAAATTTTATTAGAAAATTTAGTACATATTTTTTAAACTTTTATTTACTTGAGTTATGTGGTATATGTAGCCACTGCAATTGCAGTTAGAAATTTGAATTTGAATTAAAACATTGCTTCATCTGCTTAGTAGCTGTGTAACCCTAGGTAGATTACTCTACTTGCCTCAGTCTCAGTTTTTTCTACTATAAAGTAAGGATAATAATAGTGCCTACCTCACAGTGCTGTGGTGAGGATTAAATGTGTTTATATACATATATATGTATATATATATACATATATATATGAATGTATGTATATATACACATTTTTATTGTTTTTAAAGGAGTCTATGGGGATATGAAGTTAGAGATGACAATCAAAGTCTGGAATTCTTAAACGAATAGTTTTAACAAGCAGAATGCTGTTAGAAGGAGAGACACTGTGAATGACATTCACTAGCCCCCTCTGTTAAAGTTCTCCCTTGCCCTACAAAAATAAATGCAGGGTTTTTTGGCAATAGAATAGCAAGACTAAACAGAAACTGAACCAAATATTGTATCTGTCTATTATTTTATGCACCAGACCCAGATTATAGAACATAAGGAAGGGAGAGCAAGAAAGAAAAAAGAAAGAAGGAACTATTAGGGCAAGGACACACCTAAAGTGCTGATTGGTATGGAGATCTAACAAGACTAGTGGCAAATGTGCTCAGGGACCAATAAACACTGGATGGTTGCCTCCATTAGACAGGTGGCTGCTGAATTCTTAGACTATAAATTAAGAGAACAGTTGGAACTCACCTTTAAAAGTCAGTTTTCCTGTCAGGGTACTGACAAGGTGATCTGTGTAGCTGACTCACTTACAGGGACTGTTCAAAGATCCATTTTTAGAATCAAATACTTAACTTCAAACAGAGCAGGCCCAGGTCTGCACAGAACAGTTGCCCTTAGACTATTTCTTTTCTCCCCATTTACATTTACCAGATGACTTGTAGCATTCACTGGCAAACAGACATTATATTCTTTGTCTTTTGTGCTGGTTCAGACCTGAGGCCAAAGCTATCAGAAGAATAATGAAATAAAAATGGTGTAATTTGCAACATATTTTTTCATAGTCTATACTACAGCCTCTTAAATGCTGTATTCCATTTCAGCTTTGCTCAGTATCCTGGTATTTGCTATAATATTGTGATTTGAATTTTGCTCATCCTTGTAATCAAATTGACTAGTAGTTAGGTAGTAGTAGGGGTGGGGAACCTGCAACCCTGAAGCCACCTGTGGCCTTCTAGATCCATAAATGCAACCTTTTGACTGAATACAAAATTTTTGTTCTGCAAAATTTGAATTCAATAAAAAGGTAACACTTTAGGATCTAGAAGGCCATGTGTGGCCTCAAAACTGAATCACTGTATTAAACTATCTAGATGGAAATAATTTGAGGGATTGTGATAAATAGCAAAAACTAACCACTTACTTAGCTTCTGCCATCATGTTGAAATCAGAGTCATCCCCTACACCTATTTCCACAGTTGGAGAAGCCATTTTGTATCCTTTTTTTAAATTGTGTTATATTCTGTTTAAACTTGCTTAAAAACTTAAGTTCTGGTAAATTTAGTTTTGCAGAAAGTTGGATGAATCCACAGTGGGATAGGGATCTGATAAAGGAATACTGTATTCAAAAAATATTACAATAATTTTAGGTGAAATAAATAAAACACAATTAGATGTCAAATGGAAGGGGTCAGGACAGTAATTTCCTGAAGAAAATGAAACATTAAAATGGAGAACAGTCAGGAAGAGAGAAGAAGAAAATCACTCCCTTTAGATTGGAAAAAGACAGTCATGGGGATGTATGCCTCGTATCTGCTAAAATGCAAGATAACAGGGATGTTTCTCTTTCTGACTGTGAATATAAAAACTAGAAACAGGGGAGTATTTTAAAGGTCAAAGAAGGGCATCCTTCTCAGTTAATAGACCTAAGCAGAGTGAATAAAGCACTTAGTGTTGTCATGAATGTTAAGTTCTCAGAAGAAAAACCATCTACAGGGACTTTTGCCACCAAGTTTCTGGAACCCCTAGAGCAACCCAAAATCTTTTTTAATGTTCATTAGTTAATGTAATGTGCTGCAATATCACTTCTTATAACCACATTGAACAATTTATGAGATGCTGTCCTCACAGTGCCTTTACTCAAGTATTAACACTATTTCAAGGAGGAAGAAACTGAGACTTCAATGGTAAAGTGACTTGCCTCCCAGTCACAAGGCCAGTAGCTGGCAGCATTGGGAATCAATTACCTAAGTTACCTAACTTAGTTACCTAAGTTTTCTGGTTATTAATTCATTACACTTCATAGGCTCCCAAAGAGCTATAGAACTGTGTATACACTTTGATTCAGCAATGACACTTTTAGGTATATATCCCAAAGAGATCACAAAAACTGAAAAAGGTCCCACATGTACACCATTTTTTATGGTGGTCAAGAATTGGAAATTGAGGGGATGCCCATCAATTGGTGAATGGCTGAACAACTTGTGGTATAGGAATGTAATGGAATAGTATTGTGCTATAAGAAATGATGAGTAGGTGGACTTCAGAAAAACTTGGAAAGACTTATATGAACCGATACTGAGTGAAATGATTAGAACCAGGAGAACATTGTACTCAGTAATAGCCACATTGTGTGATGACTGACTTTGATAGCCTTAGCTCTTCTCAGCAATGTAATGATCTAAGACAACTCCAAAAGACTCATGATGGCAAATGCTATACTCATTCAGAGAAAGAGCTTTGGAGTCTGGATGCAGTTGGAAGCACACTATTTGATCTCCTTTTCCTTTGTTGTTTTGTTTTGTTTCTTATTTCTCATGCTTCTTCACATTAATTCTAAGTATTCATTATATCATGAATAATGTGAAAATATATTTAATATTCATGTATAAGTAGAGCCTATATCAGATTGCACGCTGTCTCAGGGAGGGGGGAGAAAAAGGAGGAAAAGAAAATTTTAAACTCACAATCTTACAGAAGTGAATGATGACAAGTAAAAAGAAATTAACTATTTAAAAAAAGGCATAGCTACATAGCCCAGTCAGTGTAACATGGTTGCTTACCTGTAAAACTAGTGATCAAAATTTAAAGTAGCCTTCTCCCAAGGGGTTATTTCACTCTACAGAGTATTATTATCTCCAGTAGTGTAATATGACTCAAAAGCACCATTCCATATCTTTTGCCCCATGCATAGCAAACTCACCTTATTCATTTTGTACCTACTACTGTCTCTCTCATTTGCCTTACTTGTTTATTGGATGTAAAAGAGGACTAAAATGAGAGAAAGTTTTCAGCTTAAAAGGAACTCAGAGATCATCTAGTCCAAAGTCTTCATTTGACTCATTGGAAACCTGAGGTTCATACCAGATGGGTGATTTGACCAAGGTGACAAAAGTAATGAGTACAAGAGGCATAATTTAAACCTATGTCACCAAATTTGGAGTCCTTTACATTACTCCACACCAGTTCACAGGAATCATTCATCATTTCAAGAATCTATGTTAGAGTATTCTGAGAAATATTATGTTCATAATATTTCTCTAAAATAGAATATTACAAAGAATTGCAACAAACTTCTTAAATCATCAGATCTCATTTCCCTCTTTTTCTTTTTTTCAACATGAAGGAATTCTCTTTGAGTCAGATTGATACATTCTGTATCATTTCACATGATGGTGCTGCTAAAGTTGCTATGATACCTCTGTATACAGGAACTAGGACACTTCTGTTTTCATTGGATGCTAGCACAGTCTTCTGTAGGGCTTTCCCCATTTAAGTTCTCAGCCTGGATAGGGCAGCAGGTAGAGGGACATGAACCACTCACTACTCATTGGTAATAAGCTTTACTTAAGAATGTTTCAACAAATCATTTGACTGTTATCTAGAAAGACTTACATGTACTGATGCAAAGTGAAATGAGCAGAACCAGGAAAATATTGTATACAGCAACAGAAATATTTCATGATGATAAACTGTGCATAATTTAGCTTTTCTCAGTAATACAATCAGCCAAGACTATTCTGAAGTATTAATGATGAAAAATCCTATCTTTCTCCAGAGAGAACTGATAAAAGTCTGAATGCAGATCAGGAATTCAAGCATACTTTTTCTTTACTTACTTTATTTGCCTTTGTTTTCTTTTACTACATGACTTACAGGGAAATATGTTTTGCATGACCACACATATAAAATGTATATCAAATTGCTTTACTTCTCAATGAGAGTGGAGGGGAAAAGAGGGAGGTAGAGAATTTGGAATTTGAAATTTGAAAAAAAATGTTCAAATTGCTTTCTACATGTAATTCAGGGGAAATATTAAATTTTAAAAGGAATTTAATGCTTAAACACCAAATCACTTGCCTTTTTTAAACAGAAGGGATGAAATTGAGAGAAGGTTGACTTAAGGAGAAAATTAAAGAAATGAATTTGTTAGATCTATTCTAGGAACAATATGGTGTTTTGTTTTGTTTCTGACATCTTATAACTTAAAACTAAAATGATGCCTTACCTGGAATTATAATATGAAAAATACTACAAAACATCTTTTTTATTTTAATCAGATCTATCTGAGTATATCCTTCTTTGACAAGTATAAATTTCAGTTCCTAAACTCCATTCAACAAACATAAAACCTTGATGTATGGAAGATTCTGTGCTAGTTGCTAGAATACAGACAAAACCAAAAACCACTCCCTGCCCTAAGCAACTCACATTGTGGAGGAGACAGTATACAAACGGATAAATGAATTAAAAATAACTGTTGAAAATTAATACTAGTAAGAGTAAGGATTTTAAAAAGACTTTCTGTAGAAAATGGCCCAAGAATTTGAGGGTGCTAAGAGAAGAAAATGAGGGCATTTCATAATATGAAAGCAGTGTAGAAATAGAGTCTGAAACCATTATGTAAAAATGATGAGAAGGGAATTTGTATTTTATCTTAGTGACAATAGGGAGCCACTGAAAATTTTTGAGCAGAGAAATGTCATTATACAACCTATGATCTAGGAAGGTTTTTTTTGGGGGGGGAGGGGGAGGGAGGGGCAGTTTGGGGTAGATTAAAGAGGATGGATATGGGAAAAGACAGACTAATAAGGAACCTATTACAGTGATACATTATTTTTTTTAAAAGCAATTGGGGTTAAGTAACTTGCTCAAGGTTACATGGCCAGTCATTATTTGTGTGCAGGTGCTCATTTTCTGAGGCCGGATTCGATCTCGGGTCATCCCAACTCCGAGGCTGGCACTCTTATTCACTGCACCACCTAGCCACCCCTTACATTCTAAAGTTGATAAGGGCCTAGTTACATGATCAAAAAAGAGAGGTTCGATGCAAGAGACTTCAGAGAGGCATAATTTATAAGACTTGATCACACTAACTGGAAATAGAGATGGGGTTAAATGCAGATATAAGAATCAAGGGTGACTCCTTGTGTTCTCAACCTTTGTGATTCTTATTCATGCCTTTCTATAAATTTTCTATAGATTCAATATCTGTAGATAATAGTCTAACTTCCTCAGCATGACCTCTTTTTAATCCCACAGTCTTGCCATCATGACTGAGTCAGGAAAGAATATAGAGTTTGGGCCCATGACCACACCAATATATCAGATCATAGTGGTAGCTGAGAACACATGTCATCATAAAAGTCTGTAGTTTGGAAGACAAATTGCATCAGAGAGTTAATCATTTCACTAACACTCTTGACAGAGTTCCTGGTGATTCTGTACAGAACTCCTAGGCTTGAAATCAAGGGTATGCTCTCTGGATTTCTGCTCTTGCCTTAGTCTCCAGAAAGTGAACTCTAGTTCCCAATGTAATAGAACATGTGATTTATACTCCCTTGGATCCTATTCTGGATTCCATCCATCCTTCACTAAAAGGAAATTTTACTTCATGGGCACATGACACTCTGCCATCCACCCACTGCAGAGATGTGACATCTATGACGGAGTAGCAATACAATAGTTTCGCTATTGCTTCAAAGAACCTGTGGTTCTGAAATAACTTTTTCCTGAAGGTATACAAGGATCATCAAACTTTGTTGTGAAATTGTTTCAGTCATATCTAATTCTTGGTGATCATATTTTGTGTTTTCTTGGCAAAGCTGAGTGGTATGCCATTTCCTTCTGTAGCTCATTTTAGATGAGAAAGCTGAGGCAGACAGGATTAAGTGATTTGCCCAGGGTCACACAAATAGTTAGTGATTGAGGCCAGATTTAAACTTAGGTCTTCCTGATTTTAGACCTAGCACTTTATCTGCCATGCCTCCTAGATGCCCATGATCAAACTAGTCAGAATGGTTTTTTTGTTTGTTTTGTTTTTTGTGGGTGGGCGCATCCATCCATTCTTTTGTTTGCACTCTGTCAGAAATGGACAATTTTGTGACCTATGAGACAATTTATATATATATATATATGTATATTTTGGTCACTGAAGGTTTTTATCCAGTGGTATTATAGAATCACAGAATTTCAGAGTTGAAGTGACCTCTGTAGCCATACAGGTCAACATGAAAAAGAGATATCCCTCAACACACTGACAATCTTTGTTTGAACACTTGCAATTAGAAAGGGCTCACTACCTCCTGAGGCAGCTCATTTGATTTTTTTTTTTGTACTCCTATTGGTATAGAAGTCTAAATCGACTTCCTTATAGCCTCTGCCTATTACTTCTAATTCTCCCCTTTATGTACAAGAACAAGTCTGACCCCCATAAAAGCTCTTCAGCTACTTGGCAACAGCAATCAGTTAAATTATATCTAAGTCCTTTAACCAGTCCACATACAGCAGGATGTGAATTCCCTCCATCATCTTGGTCATACTCTTCTGGAAAAACTTTAGTTTATTAAATTCCTGTTAAAATGGGGCATCCAGATTAGAACACAATGCCCTAATTGTGATTTGACCCAGAGCACAATGGAACTACCATTATGTGGATCCAGACATTGAAACAGCTCTGAATCTATCTAATTTCACCTGTCATCTAGAGCATATCCCTCCAGCATTTCCAGAAAAATAGCATAAGATTCTTTTTCAAATGCTTTTCTTATTCCTAGGTAAACTAAATATACCTAATTCCCCAGATCTGTCTACTTATCTGTTCTATCAATGAAAAAACCATCAATATCCTTAATATTTAAAGCCCTTTACAACCTGGACTTAACTGACCTTTCCAGGATCATTTATTATGCATGATTCTCCTTCACACACTCAACAAACTGGCCATCTTGCTGTTCCACACATATGGCACTCATTCCCCCATTACTGTGCCTTTCCACGTGCTGTATCGCACACCTGGAAGTCATTCTTCCTTTCTTCTGCATCTTAGAATATATATATATATATATATATATATATATATATATATATGTATGTATGTATGTATGTATGTGTATATATAATTTTTTTTCAATTCAGCTTAAGTGCCACCGCCTTGAAGTGAGACTTTCCTGATTTCCCTAGCTAAACAGGCCCAGAATACAGAGCTGCTGCAGTCAAAATAAGCCTCAGAAATTTAAAAGCTTTTCGACTCTGGACAAATCACTTATGTCTGTTTGACTCAGTTTTCACAACTATAAAAAAGAGATAATAATAGCACTTACCTCATAGGGTTCCTGTGAAGAGTGAATGAAATAAATTTGGTAAAAAATATTTAGCACAGTACCTGGCACAGCGTATATAGAATCTATTTAAGCTATATAAATGCTTATTTCATTCCTTTTCCCTTTGTGCTTCCTCTATAAAATTGCCTAGCTTTTACCTTGGATATTTTGCATAACATTTACAGTACCCATGTATGTTGCTTCCTTAAATAGAATTTAAGTTCCTTAAGGTCAATGAACACTTCATTTTCTGCTTGTATCTTCTGCATCTGACATGAAAACTCAAACACAGACAGCACCAAATAAATTATTCTGGTTGATTGAAATTTATTTGATTCACTAGGAATATTTTATGTAAATTTTAATATTGCTTTAAGGAGGTAGACTTTTGTCTACTACTTTATTATTTAATGTCTTTAATTTCTTTCTTTTGTTTTATTATTACTGATCACATTTTTTGTATTGTGTTGTATGATAAAAGTGAAATGGAGAATCCTCACTTTACTCCTGTATTTTTTTTTAAACAAATGCTTTATTAACTTCTGTTTTACATCATTCATTTCCACCAGATTTTGAGTTACAATCATTTTCCCCCCATTATTCCCCTACCCAACCTCCCAGAACAGTAATCCCACAAGATATCGCTTCCTCCAATCTGCACTCTCCCATACCTTCTCCCATACCCCCATCGACTTTTCCATTAGAGGAAGGTGAGTCTTTGCATCCCAATGCCTGCACATCTTATCTCCCTATTACAAACAAAAGAGTATTAATAATAGTATTTATATATATTTGAAACATTTAATGTTATGACCTCAGATTTCAGATGCATTTCCTTCCTCCCTTGTCACCCATTCCCTCTTGGGAGATAAGTAATTCAGTATATGTTGTACATGTCTAGCTATGCAAAACATTATCATAGTAGATATATTGTACAAGGCTGCTTATAATTCCCTCCCACTCATTCCACCCCCCCACCTGGTCCATTCCCTACATGATCCTGTCCCTCTTTTATAGTGGGTACTTCCAACCTCCCCTCACCCCAAGGATGACCTCCCATCCATCATCCCTCCTCCCATCCCCCTTCCCCCTATCCTGCTGCAGGTTGAGATATCCCATTTACTATGTATGTCATTTTCTCCCTGAACCAAATTCAGTCTGAATGTGGTTTTGCCTTTTTAGCCTTCCTTATTCTCCCCCTCTTTTGCAACCACTTCCCCTTGCTTCTTCTGCATGGGATAGTTTACACTACCCTGTCTCCCCATCTCCTCTTGCCACTTTCCTCTCTCACCTCATAATTTCATCCCTTGAGTATTCTCCCTTCCCAACAAATTCAACTTATGCCCTCTATCCATATATAACTGTAACCATATACACACACATTCACATATGTATTCATATGACCACATCCCCTTCTTCCATTATTTTCATAGTGAGAAAGCTATCATCAGTCACAATTATTGCTTTTCCATATAGGAATGTAAATAGTTCAACTTTGATAAGATCCTTTTGATTTCTTTTCCCTGATTACCTTCTCAGGCATCTCTTCCTTCTTGTGTCTGGGCGTCAAATTTTCTATTCAATTCTGGTTTTTTCCTCAAGAATGCTTGAAAGTCCTCTATTCCACTGAATGACCATATTTTCCCCTGAAACAAAATACTCAGTTTTGTTGGGTAGGTGACCCTTGGGTTCATTCCCAGCTCTTTTTCCCTCTGGAATATCATATTCCATGCCCTTCGATCCCTCAGTGTAGAAGCTGCCAGGTCCTGTGCTATTCTGATTGTGTTTCCACAATATTGAAATTGTTTCTTCCTGGCTGCTTGTAGTATTTTCTCCTTGATCTGGGGATTTTGGAACCTGGCTATAATATTCCTGGGAGTTTTCTTTTTGGGATCTTTTTCAGGAGGTGATCTGTGGATTCTTTCAACCCCTATTTTGCCCTCTGGATCTAAAACATCAGGGCAGTTTTCCTTGAGAATTTCTTGAAGGGTGATTTCTAGGTTCTTTCCTTGATCATGGCTTTCAGGTAGTCCAATAATTTTTAAATTGTCTCCTGGATCTATTTTCCAGGTCAGTGGTTTTTCCCATGAGATATTTCACATTGCCTTCTAATCTTTTGTTTGTTTGGATCTGCTTAACAGCATCTTGATTTCTCATAAAGTCATTAGCTTCCATTTGCTCCAGTCTAACTCTGAAGGAATGAATCTCCTCAGTGAACTTCTGAGATTCTTTTTTCATCTGGCAAATTCGACTTTTTAAGGCATTCTTCTCCTCATTGCCCTTTTGGGCCTCCTTTGCCATTTGAGTTAGTCTATTTTTTAAGGCGTTATTTTCCTCAGTCAGGCTGTTGACCCTCATTTCATACTTTTCCTGCATCCTTCTCATTTCTCTTTCCAATTTTTCCTCCACTTCTCTTATTTGATTTTTAAAGTCCTTCTTAAGGTCCTTAAGGCCTGCAACCTGCTCATGGTTTCCCCTGGGGCTTTTGGAGCAGGACTTCTGACCTCACAGTCCTTTTCCTGCTCTATGCCCCCAAAATAGGAGTCTAGGGTTGCATTTTTCTGTGTCCTTTGCCTTGGCATGTTGCCACTTAATTACTTGACTTTTGGGCTTGTTGCCACACTATGGCTTTAAGGCCAGCTAGAGGAATTTTCGTCCCGAATGTGTGTGGGGCAACTTCCGTTTCTGGCAAGCTGTAAACCCACCCAGGACTTCCACCCTAGATCACAATCCAGATCCAGGGAGGTTAAAGCAAGAGCAATTACCCCCCAAGACTGATCGCTGGATCTCCCTACAAATTTACAGGCGGGTGAAATGGAGCCAAATATGAAATGGGGCCAAACCTCAGGAGATTATAGAATAACCTTGTTTTTTCTTGAAGAATGCATGCTTTCCCAACCCTAACCACAATGTCATGTTGACCTATAAGATTCGGGAACTGAGTCAACTGCCTCAACTGCTATCCACGCTTCACCTGTTTGCTCTCACCCCTCCCCTATAGCCCATGAAGTTGGCATCAAGCCTCTATCTCCAAGACTCAACTAAGTCTGCTAGCCAATCATTTCCCGCCAACTCCTTGTCTCTAAGAGTTAGCTGAGTCTCACTAAGCCAATCAGTGGGCTCAATATTTCCTGCTTTCCCCTCATAATTGTATAAAAGAGCATCCGAGGAGACACTCGGGGTCCTCCATCTAAAATGTATGGTGGGACCCGGGTTCGAACTCGTAATAATTTTTTTTCTTTTTCTTGCCTCAGTGGTCTCAGTTTGTCTATTATTCCACTCCACGTTTCAGTGGGGAGCGGGCGCTGCCTCTGAAAACTACAAAATGGCATTTGTCCTCAGCGGCTTCTAGCCCCCAGGGGAGGGAGCCTACGCATTCCCTAATACCAGTCCCAAAGTCCATAGGACACTAACCTCTTACTTTGTCCCAGGCAAGTCTATGTTGATAATTCTGGATTCGCCACAGCTCCTGGTGTTCTGGGGTTCCTTCAGCTGGCTGCTGGCTTTGCTGCCCTGGGGCTAAAACCTCGGCTCATGCGGACCTGGGCTCGGCTCCCCTCGGCTCCTGCGCTCTGCGAGCTGCACGCTGCCAGGTCCCAGACCGCTGCGCTGGTCCTTCCTGCAGGGCTGCTGGGCTGTCCTCAGCGGGAGGTTAGCTTCTCTGTGTCGTTCTGTGGGTGTTGGGGCTCCAGAAGTTGTTCAGAGTCCTCTTTTACATCGTTTGGGGGGAATGTGGGGGCAGAGTGGCTTGGATGAGCTGTTTCTACTCCGCCATCTTGGCTCTGCCCCCTACTCATGTATTTTTTAGTAGTTTCTAGGGTTTCCCATTTCTTATAATTCTGACTTTTATAACAGATGTGTGTGTTCAGACCTTTATTATATTTTTTAAAGTCCTTCTATATCAATGCCTTTTAGGGATTTTATCAAGTGTCTCTTATCTTCATTTTTTGAAATAACAATCATGTTTTATGTTTTCATTTTAATAATGATATTGTTTTCCTAATATTGAAAAATCATTGTATCCCTGAAAGAACTTCAACTTTGATCATAAGGAATAAGTTTTGCATATATTCCCAAAATTATTATATTGATATTTTGTTTAAATATTTGAATAATTATTCATTAATAATATATTTCTGCTTTTCTTTGTATTTCTGCTTATTACTTTATCCTTTTTTTTAGATATTAGGATTATATTTGTCTCTGGCAACTAGGTGACAGAGTGAATAAAGTGCCAGGTCTGAAGGCAGGAAGACTCATCTTCCTGAGTTCAAATTCTGCTTCAGGTATTTACTAGCTATGTGACTTGGGTAAGTCACTTAACAACAACAAAAATATAGCACATAAATCTAATAGAATATAACTTCTCTGTAAGAAATTACTAATATGATAAATATAGAGAAACATGTGAAGACATATTAACATATAAAGTAAAATAGGCAGAATCAGGAAAACAATCATTAAAACAATTCATCAATGACAATATAAATGGAATGAATATCAATCAAAAATATTAACTAGATACCATAAATATATAATAATCAACCTGGGTCCTGGAGAATAATGACAATGAAATTCCCTTTGGTTTTTGTTTGTGAAGGCAGAGGACTATAGGTATGCAGAAAATGTTTGACTTGTTTGATGGATTAGTTAATTTTTCTCAATTGTTTTTCAACATATTGTCTTACTCTTTATTATAAT
Organism: Gymnobelideus leadbeateri; assembly: GCA_011680675.1. Lineage (NCBI taxonomy): Eukaryota > Metazoa > Chordata > Mammalia > Diprotodontia > Petauridae > Gymnobelideus > Gymnobelideus leadbeateri. Next base: position 137,793 of record WOXC01004599.1, read on the forward strand.
GGATGATATATGGTGAGGAGGAGGGTTATATTAAGAAATAAAGATGAGAGAAAAACAAAATTATTTTAAAATTAAGTTATTCTAAAGAGTGTCCTCAGAAATAAGTTCACTAGAAAAAATCATATAATAGTTATATCTCAATCTCTTATATCATGTCTCTGGTTGATTCCATAAGATAATCTAATGGGGAAATGTGATTATAGGCTTAAAGTTTGCTGAAACATTAGAATAAAGTGAATACCATATTTTACAAATGAAGGAACTGAAATCCAGAGTAGCAAAAAGTAATAATGGTAAATATTTATATATCACTTACTATGTGCCAGACACCATACTGACTACTTTGCAATTATTGTATCATTTGATCCTCATAACATCCCTGTGATGGACATGCTATTATTATCCCCATTTTACAGATAAGGAAATCAAGGAAAACAGGAGTCAAATGATTTTCCCAAGGTAACACAGCCAGAAAGTGTCAGAGGCACAATTTGAACATAGGTCTAGCTCTTCCTGACTCTAAGTCCACTGTTCTACCCTACCTATCTGTGTGTCTGTGTGTGTATTAAAAAAATATGGACTAAAATAGTAAATTCACTACCTTAGGTAGCTCATAAGTGAGAAAACTCCCACTACCAATTAAGGTTAGCACCTTCTAGTGTTAGAGAATTCCCAAAGGCATTGACAGATTTTGTGATATGTCATCACATAGCCAGTATGTAGTAGGATTTGAACCCATATCTTCCTGGCTCTAAGGTCAGCACTATATCAACTATTGTTTCTCTCTCTAGTAAAAAATCAATTATCTAAATTTGGTGCATTTATTAACTAGTTTGAAAGAGTGTGTATGTATGTGTGTGTATGTATGTACATATGTATGTATGTTTTCATCAGTTTTGGTTTTGTCCCACTCTTTGTGACCCCATTTGGAGTTTTCTTGGCAAAGTTACTGAAACAATTTGCCATTTCCTTCTCTATATCATTATACATATGAGGAAACTCAAGTGAACAGGGTTAAGTCATATGGTCACATAGACAGTAAGTGTCTGAAGATGGATTTGAACTCGTCTTCCTTATTCCAGGTCTCCAGAATATACACATATTTGTGTTATAGATATACGAATATATTTAACATGTATGCACATATAATATATACACATATGTGCATGTATTGCCTTGAATGTTGTACATACATGTTTATGCATTTGTATATATTTGCATATGTGTAATTTGTATATAATGATCTGCTAGAGTCAGCTTCAAATGGCTCACAAGAGATAATTGCTAAATTTTCAGTGTGAGCATGTATACCTAAGAAATCAACAAATGTTACAAATCAGGGCCTGATTGAGTGTTTTGTTGATTGCCTAGACATAAGAAAATCGTGGAGAAAACATTAATAATTCATGTTATACTTAAAAGTGTGTCATGTGTACAATTTTTAGAGCTAGCTGATATACCAGAGCATTTCTGTCAGTCAAAAAGACAGACATGCATGATAGATAAGTAGATAGATAGATAATAGGTGATGGATGGATGGATGGATGGATGGATGGATGGATGGATGGATACCTGAGAGGTAGTGTGCCTTGATGGAGAAACCAGCCTAGAATTAAGGAAGATCTGGAAAGAAGTCCTGCCTCCACCAAATAATCTACATAATAACTATGTGACTTGAGGTTTATTAAGTTTATTAACCTTGCATCTCCCCAGGAAATTCTCCAAGATTATATATAACAGGGGATTTGCAGATCTGCAATGGTGAAGAGTTTCCAGCACCAATGAAATCACAAGTCTGGATGTCCTCTCTCAGAAAAAAAAGCCCTGTATGGAACTAAACATATTGATATAGAACAGTCTTCTGCTTATTTAATATCTAATTTGAAATATAAATTAATAAATTCATTGTTATAATATTCCTCTGAAATATGCCTATTTAAGCATTTTGCCTATTTCCAGTGTTTTGGAGCAGGCATGAATCAAATACAAGAAATTATAGATGTTCTAGAGAGGAATCTTGAGGTTGTTCCCTTCACTTGACCCTATAATTCTGAGGATTTAGCAGATGCTGAGATTGACAATAAATAGGGCTCTATAAATTTCTGAAAGCATGCTTTGTTGAATTAACATTACTAAGTCTTCCTGGCTTGTTTCTTAGACCCTCAAATCTTACATAAGCTGCTTGGTCCCATGAATTTAAAATTAATATATGTATTCATAAAGTGCCAGGTCCATGTTTTACAGTTCAAAGTAAAATGGTAAGGAACCATATAAGAAAAAAAATCTGGAAATCTTAGTAGTCATGGAGGGAAAGCCCTATTGGTTTTACTAATTCACTAAAGAATAATTACAAAAATTTACCCCAGATTTCTGAGAGCTTGTAAAACATTAAGATTGCACAATGAATGCAATTCCCCCCACCCCAACATTCAGGATTAACCCACCCCTATAAGACTTTGGAAGCTGAAGAATAGTCAAGAGATCCAAGAGGAAGGCACAAGAGCTCCTTTATTTCTATCAGTTAAACAATGGAAAATTGCAGAAAATCATCAGCGATTTCTAGGGGTCAATAAAATACGACAATTACACATATTATCTTCTCTCAGGTTGAAGAGGTAATTATGTAGTAAAGCAACCTGAATCAACCAAAGATCCAAAGTAGAATTTGGCTGAACAGGGTTATTTTGCTGCTCCTAGCACAGGGTTGGACAAACAGTTGGCATTTGATAAAGGCTTTGAAAATAGTAAAACATTGAGTATGAATTGAAGAATGATACTGGTTTAGCTGTGGTGTCATGTGTACATAAAGAATCAAAAATAACTAACTCTGAAACACTTTAGACGAACTTTTTAATGAGATCAGTATACTTATGTCCTATGTCTTTTCATGTTTTACATATGAATAATAATAGTAATAGTAGCCAACACTTATATGGCCCCTCCTACATGCCAGGTACTGTTTAAGTGCTTTAAAAATATCTCATTTAATAACATTTAGATTTCTCAATTACAGCCAAAAATATTTCAACCTATTATCAAAATCTGAATATGTACATTAAGGTTTATTTTTAACCTCCAAATTCCATTGCATTTTCAATTGACTAGAAGACAACACATTACTCCAATGATCTCAGTCAACTTTTGAATGAAGAAAAGAAAGGCATAAAAACCACTTTCATTCTTTAACTCAGAAAAACACAACTTTTGCAGAAAATTGGGAAAATGTCCTTTTAACATTTATATCTTCAGGTGTCTTTACCTGACTATATAAAAGATTACCCAAGTCATTTTCTTTTCTGGTTCTTCATAAAGACAAGGGGCTCTATAACACCTTAAATTTGATTCATGTGTTTTCATATTACCGTACCCAGATTTCTTCTCTCATGTGTCCCTTACTGCAAAATTTCATACAGAGAAATTGCTCTGAATATATATGTAACATTTATTTTCTTTTCCTCACATTCAGTACATTTAATGATAAGAAGAGGTCTCCAAAACATCACATGTTCTCCATTCTGCACTTTTATCCATTTTTCTTAAGCAGGAACAATTTTGTGAACTGATTCAACCATTCTGGGGAGCAATTTGGGACTATGTTCAAAGGGCCATAAAAATATGAATACCCTTTGACCCAGCAATCCACTTTGGGGGCTATATCCCAAAGAGTTTATACAAACTGGAAAAGGACACACATCTGCAAAAATATTTATTGTAGTTTTATTGTGGTGGCCAAGAATTGGAAATTGAGAGGATACCCATCAACTGGGGAATGACTGAACAAGTTGTGGTATAGGAATGTAAAGGAATACTGTTGTCCTCTAAGAATGATGAGTATATAGACTTTAGAAAAATCTGGACTTATATGAACTGATGCTAAGTGAAATAAGCAGAAACAAGAGAGCACTGTGCATAATGACAGCCACATTGTGCCAAGAATAACTTTGATAGACATAGTTCTTCTTAACAATGCAGGGATCTAAGAAAACAAAAAAACTCACAATTGAAAATTCTATGCACATCCAGACAAAGAACTATGGAGCCTGAATGCAGATCAAAGCATAATATTTGCTCTCACTTTTTTGTTTTGTTTTTTTCTTTCTTGTGATTTTTCCCATTCATTCTAATTCTTCTTTTCAACATGACTAATGTGAAAATGTGTTTAATAAGAATGCATATGTAGAGCCTTTATCAGAATGCATGCCATTTGGGGAAAGGGGAAGGGGAGGGAGGTAGAGAAAATTTAAACTCAAAAGTTTATGGAAGTGAATATTGAAAACTAAAATTAAATAAATTAATTTTAATAAGAAAGAAAAATTGAATCTGCTGTTAATTGCCATTTCTTCCTATAGTCTTGTATGTTAGAAGTGTGTTGTCCTTTCTTATGTCATCATTCTACCTTTATGGTTGATGATATGGTAGTCAAACAGACATAGCCATAATTCTCTTCACATATATCTTTCAGTCTAGTCAGTTAAATTTTGAGAATATTTACATATTTATGTGTATAAATATAAATATGTATATATATTTACTTATGCATATTGGTAATATATACACAGATGTATATCTGTGAGCATATGTGTAAGTATCCCTGTATTCCACTTCTGCTCTGATTTCTATCATCAAAATGTCAGTAGATATAATGTAAATGGATGTTAAATAGCATATTTTGAAGTATTTGGCTCATTTACACCTAACCAAGGGATGCTATCACTGAGGAGGGAAGAAGCATGTTGTTCAATCACATAGAATGTCTAGAATTAGGAGTATTGTTTGAGGTATTTTCCTAGATACCATGAACAACTTTCCAAAATTCATTTCAATCAATCAACTAAAAAGAAGTTATCACTGTAGTTCCTCCTCCTCCATATGAAAACGGGCTGATTAGAAATGCCTCTACTAAAGGAGAGAAGAAATCCCATGTTTTAGGCTGCCAGGCATTAGAAGCCTCCTTCATCATAAATCTTCCCAGTCACAATTATCATTGACCTTTCCCACTCAGCCTTCTTAGCCACCATTACCATAAACTCTCTCATCTCCTTCATCAACTGTTATTTTCCCATGTTGTGTCATCAAATCTATATGTACTCTTTCTCCATGGCTCAAAGTTCCTAACTCTTAAGGGGGAGAAAACAAAACACACACACACACACAAAAACAGAAAATAAAGAGCACGTCTTTTCCTGCTACTTCACCACACTATCATGCTTGGCCAAGATCTCCCGAGTATTTATACTCCTATTATCCTTTTATATGGGGGTACATGGAACCCTCACTCTTCCTTTTACCTTAGAGCATTTCTCACATTATTTCCATTTTCTAGAAGGAACAGCATGTTAACTTTACCCAGAATCATCCCTTGATATTCTCAACATTTGCCTAAACCCTCCCCCACACTGGTCTAGGAAGAGGTGTAACATTTTCCTAGCTTGCTACTGCAAATGTAAAATCCTCCTTTTGCCACCACTATCATTCAGCAATCTCTCCTCCTTGGATACTCAATTTGTCTACAATCTCCTTTCCACATTTTATACTAAACTACATACTATAGATCATTCTACTTCCTTTTTTCATGAACTAATTACATGAATAATAATAGCTCATTCTAATTACTGTTCTCATCCATGATGATATTAATTTTTGTGTCATCCTTAAAAGCACCTTGGTCTTCCAATTTATTAACCTTCTTAGATCTTTGGGCTTCCATTTGTATTCTACTTCAGGGTAACATGGACATACCTGCATTTCAGGAAAATCTCTTTGACAGATGTTTTCTCTCTCCATCATCTTGAGAATTATTGTTCCCCCATTCTGATAACAGTTCCCTGAACTTCCAGCTCTCCACCTCATTTCTATTAAACATGGTTATTTTGTCCATTCTTATTGAAATATTTACTTTTTCCATTCTCTGTTCTTTTGGGTGATTAACTATACTCTGATCTCATTTCCCCTCACCTAAATGAACTCTATATTAGACCAATGCAATTTGCAATTCAATCTTGGGTCCTTTGTTCACTTGCCTACAAATTTTTGCCCTGCTATTCCTCAGTTCTGAGTCATCTATACCATCTGCCTTTTCTTCTCCTACTCTCCAAATTCTGAAAGCTGCTAGAGAAAGTCATAAAACTATGTCAAATGGCTCCATAAAAATGTTATCTAATCACAACTCCTTTATTATTGTGATTTTCTTTCCTCCCCCACTGGTGAGCATGGTATATGCAGGGGAATATTCACATATTCTCTTTTTCTCTAATCCCAAATTGAACCCTGCATACACAATATTTAATGATCTCACCTTCTATTACACTAAATAAATCCAGGCCACCTTTTTGAGTACCCTTGTTTCTGCTGCTTATCACTTATAACTGATCTATCTTCTCCCTTACATATTCCTTCTTTGTCCCAATTCTTGAAGAAGAGGTAGCCCTTCTTTTTCCTAGAATAACTCCTGTATTTGTGGCCTTGATTCCATTACCAGAAATTTCTTCTAAGAGTTTTCAAGATGCATCAGTCTCTCTCTTACTTTTATTCTCATCTTCGTCTTCCAACTTTTAGATTTTTTTCCCCACTGTCTAGAAATTGTTTGTATCTTACATATATTTCTTTAAAAAGCTTTCACTTCATCACAAAAATCCATCAAATTATTGTCTTATTTCCCTTTCCATTTCACTACTAACCCACTAGAAATAATAATCCACTTTTGATTCCTCTAATTTATCACTCTGCTCAATTCTCTGAACCTTGCAGTTGAGCTTCTACTAAAATTACTCCACCATTAACAACTGTCTCTTAAAGAGCAACCAAAAAGTAAAAGGAATTATTTGTACAAAAACATATGTACAGCAGCTCTTTTTTCAGTGGTAAAGATTTGGAAATTGAGGGGAATAAATTGGGGAATGGCTGAACAAGCTGTATTATATGCTTGTGATAGAATACTATTGTGCTATAAGAAAACAGGAGCAAGAGAATTTCAGAAAAAATCTGAGAAGACCTATGAAGTCATACAAAGTGAAATGAGCAGAAGCAGAAGAATATTATACACAAAAATATCAACATTATAAATATGATCAGCTATAAAAGACTTAGATACTCGTATCAAGACAATGTTCCAAGACAATTCAAAAGGGCTCCATAGTCAAAAGTGCTATCCCCCTCCACAGAGAGAACTGATGAACTCTGAGTATATATTGAAACATACGTTTTGCTTTCTTAATTTTTCTTATTTTGGTTGTGTATTTCACTTTATCACATGGCTAATATGGAAATGTTTTTGCATAATTTTACATGTATAATCAATATTATATTGCTTGCCTTCTCAAATGGTGGGAAAAGTTGGGAGGGAGGGAAGTTAAATTTAATTTTTTTTAAAAAGAATGTTAAGCTTTTTTACATGGAAAATATTTAGCAAAATAAATTAAAATACATTTAAAAAACAGTGATCTCAACTGCTAAATATGCTGTCCTTTACTTCTTAAACCATGGGTTGCAATTGGGAAAAGAGTTTAAGAAGCCCTGCTTTATTTACCTATCATCATCAATTTTTTTCTATATGTTTTCTAACCATTTTTCAAATATTATATTCTAGAATCTACCCTCTTCCCCCTCAGGAATACAACTCAAGTTCAGTTGCCAAGAATTTATAAAGTCCATTCATTTTCCCTTTTGTAAAAGAAAAGGGGGGAGTCATTATTTGCCATTATCCCATATTTCATGATTATGAAATGTAGCAGGGGCTGAACTGGCCTATGGAGTTATTGGAGGGAGCATGTGCCCTGTGCTCCCATGGAAACTTTTGTATATTCAAGAGATATCATTGCTTGGACCCTTTGAGGATGGCATATTTCTTATTGCTTGTCTGCTGCAACTCATATGAAAGCTCACTCTTGAGATGGAGGTTATCTTTGTCATGACAAGGCAAACCCTAGGTGATCCTTTGGTCATCAGTGAAAATGGCAGGGAGGGTTGAATATTGTGTTTTTAAAGAGAGATAAATCTTGTCTTTCTTCTTTCTTTGGCCCTCCAGGTAGCATCATATAACTCTGTGACTTTATATGAAGGATCAGGAAAAGGATGACATTCTTTAACCACCACCCTCCCACTCTTGCCATATACAGCTACTCCAACATGCCAGGAAAGGGGAAGAACTAAAAGAGTGAGTGCCTGGGACTCTTATTGCCTTTTCTAATTTGTATTTCTTTTCTTGAGTACCTGAATAAGCATTGCCTTAAGACATAGGTATACAGGTTTGAAGATGACCCTATAAGCTAACAAGGCCTGAGGATCCTGGGTCATTCAGATGCAGTTGACTAGTGGGAAAACAAGGGGAAGTTTCTTCATTACAGACGATGTCCACTGGATGGAGTATGAACCCAATACTTGGCATGACTTGGTATAAGATATCTTCAGTGAGGGGTAAAGTGCAGAAACAAGATAAAATTTAGATTGGCTGTTCAGTAGTCCCACAGACTGCTTTATGTTATGGTGTAGGTTAAGGATCAGTTTTCCAGGAGAAAGTATAACTATGGTTACACATTAAGCTCCTGAATCCGGTTCAGTGTAGGTGTATACTTCATATTTAGCATTTTGTATTTGCACATATGTTTATGAAAATTAGAATCTATCCAATATGTGATTCAAATGAAAAATGGACAACTTTTAAACTTTCACCTTTGAGGCAACCTTAAACATCAGCCAAAACCTCATCTTCAAGCAACTCATTTCCCCCCATGGAGACAAAGTAATAATAAAGAAGTATGAGAAAAAGAAGCCAAATCTCTTCCAAGAGAGGGCAAAATCTCACAGAATTGAATTCTACCTAAGGGAATAGGTCTAGAACAAAGTACAGTCCTAGCTCACTGGGCCCAACAAGGACTATTAGTGTTAGACAAAGATCATTGACAATGAATCAGGAAAGACTGGGCCATCACATTGAACTTCCTGATTTTTCAGAGAGCAAAACTGAAGTCCAGATAAGTAAGGTGACTTCCCAAGGTTACACAGCTAGAAAGTGTCTGAGACAGAACTTGATTCCAAATCTTCCTGACAGCAAATCCAGCTTTCTATTCACTACATTATGCTCTTTTCCATACTTCTGCCTCCTCTCTTTAATTACCCTTGTTCCATAATATCCAAGCAGCAGTCTTCTCCCTACATTTCTCCTCTCTTCTATGAAAGAATTAAAGCAACAGTTTTCTGTTGTCCTGTTTATTTTGAGTTTTGTCACTCAACACTGTAATTAAAACCTTGTCTCATTTTTTTCTCCATCTCTTTACATTGCTTCTATCTTCTCCATTAGTCATTTTAAAAGTTAAAGTGTTTAATGGTTTCCATGTGCATCTCTATTAAACAATGTAGTCAGCACAATCCTTCCCTTATTTCTGTATCTCTGTTATTTATAAGAATTTCCTAATCCTTTTGACATGACCTCCCTTCTAAAATTTTGTGTTACCTTCCTTTGCTAGGTACCTTTGAAATCTATAATTCCAATATCTACAATATATTTTAGAGTATAACTGGCTTACTATTCTTTCTCTACCATGAATTCTAAGATGGGGTAGATATTTTCCATCAAGGCATTCCATTCCATCATTTTATTGTTTTATTCACACTGTTTTGTTTTCAATAATCAGGTTTTTCTTATTTTCCTTGCTGAGGGAGAAGGGACTGTGGGGGAAGTAGAAGAGCAGGAAATTACGATCAGAAGGGGAGATTTCACATGTCAAATATAAGTTCTGTACTGCCCACATTAAATGTGTATATCCACATCAGATCTCTAAACATAAAGACAAGAACCTTGAGGGGAGATATTGATAGATTTCTTTGGAATTTTGTATACTTCTATCCAAAGGAAACTCTGATTCTGCCATTGGGAAAAGCTGGAGAAGAACCACAAGGCTGCTGCTATGTTCTCCTCTGAGAGAGATTTTGAAGATAATTTCGTCTGTTTCTTACCCTAAATATTCCTGGTCTCTTAGGTTTAAAAAGATGGGGTTCCTTTAGCCACTGTCTATCAAAGGTGGGAGGTGTTCAGTCTTGTAACCACTAGGTTAGCCCCTTTCCATCAAATGTTACTGAATAAAAGATTGTCAGTGAATAGCATCAGAGAAATCTCATTGATTCGAGTATACCATAAAATGCACAACTTATGGTCTCTTTAGATGACAAAAAGATGAAACTTCATTCAACCAGGAAGTAAAGAACATGATTTCACCCAATGGGAAAATCTCAGAAGACTAGAGAAAAGCTAGGTATCAAGGATGTGGCTAATTGTTGGATTCTTCTATATGTTTATTTTCCAAAGTCTGTTTCTTCCAAATTCATCCCCCAAGTAAGTCTAGAACTACACATAGCCTCTCTTAAATCAGAAATGCAGAATATTTCTCCTATCAAAAGTCTCTCCCATGCATTCTTCCCCCTGCAAAAGCATGCAGCATTGAGCATCATTATGTACCCCAACCAGAAAAATTTGTTTGTTTGTTTTTACAAAATGATTGGACCTGGATAAAAACCAAGGTTGCACTAGATTTTGGATGTGAAGCAGATTTTAGCAAAAGTGAAGTCTAAGGTGTGACTACCTCTATAGATGATTGGGATAGATTAAGGAGGTTTAGGAGTTTAAAAAGTTGATAAACTGAGAGACCAGGGTTATTGATGGATTTTCCACATCATTTTGAAGGCAACAGTGATAAATGCAATGGTTATAGTGAAGAAGAATGCTGGGTGTCAGATATTTGATTTATTGAGAAAGAAGCGAGAGTAATAACGATAGGAACAAGGTGATATAAAGTGATGAAGTAAATTTCAAAGTAAGAGATGTCACTAAGTCATGATGGCAGAATGTGGGATTGGAGGGAATAGTAAAGATACTCTCATTGTCCTTCATGAAAAGACAAGAAGTCAATGCTGAAGAGAGAAAATAATGAGATATTTTGGGAAGAAAAACAATTTTCATTTACCAGAAAGGTTCCAGTTGAGAGGAAATGTGTCTGATTCATCTTTATCTTCCAAAGCTTCTTGAATGAATGAATATCGCAACAAATTTAAGGAATAAATAAAATTACAAGAATAAAATTCTTGAAAGTTAGCTGGGGGGTAAACAAGCCTTTGTGTACTGTGTGTTAAAACATTAGTTTTTATTTCTAGCTCTGACTGTGCTTCATTCATGCAGGGTACATGTCTGGTATGACTGTTTTTCTCAGAGTGAATTTAGATTTTCCACTCACTTTGGGAGTGTAGAAACCTTTTACTCTTTCTCTGTATGCATTCTAAGAAATCTAGAAGTATTGTTGAAAACCTAAAATGGTTTTTCATATGTTTTTCATAGGTTCATAAGGCACACATGCAAATTGAGTTTCAGATACATCTAAGCATGTGGTACAATATTTCAACTAAACATGAAAATAAGTTATAGCTAAGACTCTGAGTGAGAAAAAGTTTTAAATAAAATTTTAAATATTAACATGAGGGGAGGGGAAAGAGATGCTTTCTCTAACCAAAATATAGCTCATATGTAAAGGGATTTTATTGACGACCGATATGCATAATAAAGGCTGGGATGCAGGGGGTGAGTATAAAACCCTGTTCATCTTTAATTTATCTTTTGTTCTAAGTCAAATTCATTGAATGCTAAACTAGAAAATAATTTGAGACTATCTAGTCCTAAGTTACATGGATATATTGAACCCAAAAGTCTTTTATCTCTTCCCAGATACAGGAATAGAAAAGAAAAGATTAACTCTCAGTGTGAGGCATTCTGACAGGATTTTGTGAACTGAGTATGGTGACTGTTACTGAAGAACTTTAAGCCTCTCCTATCAAGCAGAAATTGAATTGTCCCTACTCACAAAAAGACTGGAACTGAGAGAACCAACAAGTGACCCTGAAGAGAAGGGCCTAGAAGTAAAAAAATCAAACAAACATACAAACAACAACAACAAGAAAAAAAAAAAAAACTAGCAAGGGCTACCTAAGTCAGCATCCACCTGAAAACCAATAGAGACATGTTCAAATGAAACAATGCGCATAGCAATCACTAGTATGTGACACAGGCAGAAGGGAGCAGGTTCCTTAAGAGCTGACTGGGGACATCATCAGCCAAAGCAAAGGCCCTTCAGTGTCTAATGCATATTACTCTTCTGCTCATACCTTTCATAAACAATCCCTGTTGATGTCCAATCTTCCACCTAGAGATGTGAGTGTACTTTGGAGAGCGTATCTGAGGTTTATGTGGGGAGGAAGATTAAATTGATAGCATATTTTTTTCTCACCATGATGTTTAATTAAATGGTTAATATTTTAAAATTTTTATCCTCTGGCTGATTAGGAACAAAGTAAACACATTGGTGAAGACATATGATCCGTGGTTTTGAGTAGTTGTGAACTCACAAAATATTTCTAAAGTAGCTATTTTGGGGGTATTCCAAGTGAGAACAATATACTCCAGGTGCTGCAAAGAAAAAGAACAAACTTAGATTAATTATTTCATTATATTGTTTTTTTTCTAAAAAACATTCCTTTTCAAATTATTCCATCTCATTCTCAAGTTGTGTCTTCTTCACTAAACTCTCCAATTCATCATATTGCCTACATCATTATCAAACAATTAAACTAGGAATACCATGAATATTTTGTTTCTGCAAAAGTATGGTAAATACATTACAGAAACTAAGCTTTATGCTACCTTGTAATCTGTATAACACCTCACATTATGCTCAATAAGCAACAAATTCTTGCTCTTTTTTTTTTTTTAATTTACAATCTTGAAGTTAACATATTAGTTTTGAAAGGTGCTAAACACAGCACTGAAAATTCTGGGTTTGTTCTTTTTAATCACCAGTTAATTCTCTTACCCTGTTGCAATAATTGACATGAATTTAACCTAGTGCCCACATGAGGTTAACTAAATTTCAGGAGCAGCTGAATGTTAATTTTGACACTTTTTTTTTTTACCATCACACATAATTTGTGTTTGAGAACTCGCTTAGTGTTGGTTTAGATTAGGTTACTTATATGCTTCTCACCTTGCCCAATGATGATAGATTATCTATCTGTCAGTATCATTCAATAAATCAAATCCTTAATTTGCATTGGGATTCATCATGGTACTAAATGGCAGAAATTAAATCACCACTAGCGGAATGGAAAATTGTAGTGATTTAGGGATAGATGAATTTTTCCTAAATTTACTATTAGGCAGCATATTTTAAACTAAGTAAATAAAAAGATTAGATAAAGTTTATGTTTAACAACTTTTGCCAACAAGGTTTTAAAAACCATCTTTGCTTGAAATTCATTAAATATTAATATTGGAAACAATTAAGAGCCAGCAGCAGGATTTTGGGCAAATAGAGATTAACTGGGGATTCTTCAAACTGAAAAAAAAAAAACTCAAAATTATGAAGAAAAGATCAAACTAGAAAACAATGAAATTCTAAAGTGTTTTCAAATGTAGTATGGATTAACAACAATCCAGATGGAAGAAGACTTCAATTACTGCATTCATTATAGCTGGTAAATCATGAATTATTTTAAGACATATCAGTTCATGGTGGATCACACTGGTTACATTTTTACTTGTAAATTGACTCTCTGAGAATATATATGAATAAGCAAACATCCCTTGGGATATGTCTGCCAGCATGCATGTGAACAGATTGCTAAATATCTTTCTTGTCTAAATAAATGTGGAGATTTCTCTGCCCTCCAATACTCGACCTCCATCTCAATTTTTATGTAAACAATGCACCCTTCTACCTACGTGAAGTTGTATTGGACTGTGATGACTGTGATTTATTTTCTAATCTATCTGGAACAGTGAGACAGAATGAAGTTGCTGACAACAGTTGCTCCTTTTGAGATTGGAGTTTCTACAGGGAGATATTAAGTTTTGGATACATCAATCTTAATAAATTGATAACACTCTTAATGTTATGTCCATTTAACATAGAAATAGTAGCTCTCTGGTTCTAGAAGTGAATTAAATGGAATGGTTTCTTTGAAATTGGAAAAAAAATGTCAGAGTGAAATCTTCACTTCCATGTCCTAAAACTGATCTTGGTTTTGATAGATCATTATTTTTTCCAGATCTTGCTAAACCTCTTAATATTTCCACTGCCCTTGTCTTTTGGTTGTCTTTTCCTTCTAAGTCTTTATATTTTCAATATTGATTAGTTTATATATTTATAACCAAACTATCACCATGCTTTGGAAGAGATTCCCTATTCTTTATTTTCCTATCTCCAAAGTAAATGTTTACTCTAATTTCAAAGTTCTTCCAAGACAGGAGGAAATAGACATAGAATGGTCTGGTAAATATAGTAGAATATCTTATAAATATTAGCTTGAAGTAATATAGACAAAAAGAGGGAAAGCAAATGTATAATTACAAGTACTGTATCTCCCATGGTTTTATTTTTCAATTTAGAGAAGAAGTTAAAGGTAAATATTATTTGATTTATCAGTTTGACTAAGTTGGTCATCTTTTTTTATTACATTATTTTGTGTGCTTTTTTTTTTGGAAAGGGAGAAGTAGGAGGGGTTAAGTGACTTGCCCAAGGTCACACAGCTAGTATTTTTGTGTTAAGTGTCTGAGGCTGTATTTGAACTCAGGTCCTCCTGACTCCAGGACTTGTGCTCTATTCACTGTGTCACCTAGCCAATCCTTATTGCACTCTGTAAGTCACTGTGAATAATCTCCATCTGATTCTGTTTATTTTCCTCTGCATCAACTCAAAAAATGTCTCTCTGTGTTTTGCTGTATTCCTCACATTCATTCTTTTTCCCAATGCAATAGCATTCCCTTCCATTAATATACTAAAGTTTGCTCATACACAGGCATGCATTTTTTATTGAGTCATTTTATTAAGCATAAAGTGTGCTGCTAGCAATTTTTGATAATACTTTATTTTATCTCTGACATACTTACATACCCAATCTCTTATTCCAGCTGCCATTTGGTCTTGATCATATTTCCCCAGAAGCAGCCACGACAACTACCCACAGGCCCATTGCATTTATGCTTCCTCAGAGTACACTCCAACCCCTGCTACAATATGTTTCCTGGTCTACATCTATTATCATGTCATTACTTAGTTAATTTAAAAGAATTCTCTCTCTAATCACATTGGTCTAAGAATAATCTTTGAGTCTATTCTTCTCTTGCTTCTTTTAAATATCAAACTCCATAATAATTCTTCTACATTCATTGTCTCCATTTCTTCACTATCCTATCACTTTGTAACCTTTTATAATATGGTTTCTGTCCCCATCATTTGTGTGAAATTGCTCTATGAAATGTTAAGAATCACCATTTAACTGCTAAATATGATGGTCCTTCCTAGGTTTCATCATCTTATCTAAAGTTTTTCTGTATGGGATCTATTTAAATATTTCTGCATTTCTGTCTTTATTAATCAGCTACTTGTGTTATAGAGTGTAATAAGTTTTTTAAAGATACTCTATGACCCTGAAAGTAGATATACTCCTTAAGATTCTTATTCATCAAAAGTCTATCAACATAATATTTTTATATAATATTCTTCTTGATTCCTTAAATTCTCCATCTTTTATATTTTAAATTGTCTCAGTTATATGAATACAATGAAGTACCTGACAATTATTGTCTCACTATCTATATTTTTAATTCAGCTAGTTTTTCTTTTAAGAATTTATAACCTATGGGCAGCTAGGTGGCACAGTGAATAGAGCACTGGAGTCAGGAAGACCTGAGTTCAAATCCGGCCTCATTCACTTTACAGTTACTAGCCATGTGACCTTGGGCAAGTCACTTAACCTCAATTGCCCTCAAAAAAAAAGCAAAAGAATTTATAACCTATGACTTTTATATATTTAATATTTATATAATATTTTATATATTTTATATCAGAATTATTTCATCATCACTGGTACCAATAAGTCCAGTTTAATTTCACTGCTTGCCTCTCTTACAAGATCTATTTTTGCTATCACCTAATCTGAATTCATAATTTAATTTCTTTTATTGGAAAGGAGGAGAGTGAGAATTAAGCCACATCGAATAATGTCCCACCATGCCTTTTTTAAGACTAGATGAAGGTTAATTCTTTAAGTTCCTTGCATTTGTCAGTTTGGTTATTTTTGCTATCACATTTTACCACCATTCTACATTTTATGGATAGGTTTATCCCATTCACCTCCATGCTTATAATTATTAAGGTTATTTTCCCTCTAACAAATCATATTATAATGATATATTGCTCTTCTTTTCCACTGTTTCTTTTTTTAAAAAAAGAAGTAACAAAAATAAATAAATTAGCACTGGTACTCTGCACTGTATACAGTCTGAAATAACTTGCCCTCATTGCTTTCCTTCATCTTCCTTTCCCAACTTATATTCAAATCACCTGGTCTTGCTCCCTTTCTTCATCAAATCTCTAAATCTGTAGTTTATTTTGCTTGAGGCATTTCTCCCCTTGATTCTACTCTCCTGCACAAACACCTTTTTCTGCCTTACCTTTCCCCTCCAGTTACCTACTTGATTCTTTGAAATTTTATGTGTTTGTATATTTAGAAAAAAAGTTATTTTTTAAAAATAACTTCTCGTGGCCTATGAGCTCAAATTAATTAAACATCGTGATATGACAGCCTAAACTAATGAAAACTTTAAGGAGAAATTGTGTAGAGAATTAAGGAGGTGATTCCAATTCATTCTGCTGTAGTGATATCATATGTTAATTGGGAAGGCCATGGAAAACTAAAGAATATAAAGAAGATAATCTTTTCTTTTTTTCTTTTTTTTGTTTGTTTTGCTTTTTGGAGGGCAACTGGGGTTAAGTAACCTGCCCAAGGTCACACGGCTAGGATTTTGTTTGTGTGTGTGTTAAGTGTCTGAGGCTGGATCCGAACTCAGGTCCTTCTGACTCCAGGACCAGCGCTCTACTCACTGTGCCACCTAGCCGCCCCAAAGAAGATAATCTTAATGATAGTAAAGGCCTTCAGATTGCTGTGTGAGGACTTTTTGAAAGAACTTGGACTATTCTAGAGAATAGTCTAGAAAAAAGAGAAAAGGTGTCTTTGGTTCCAAATCTTTATACTCCATCTGTAATTTCTTGATATCTTCTGATTTCATTATTAGCAATATTGTAGATAGAAATTTGTTTCAGATTCTCTAGTAATTGACTATCATACAGAAATCACAGATGAAAAGAGGAAATTAGATGGAGCAATGCTCTGGAAACTAGACTTGAAGTCAGGAAGATCTGTTTGTATCCTGCCTCAGGCACTTACTACCTATGTGACCTTAGACAAGTCACTTAATCTCTCTCAGCCTCACATTCTTCATCAGTACAATGGGGATGATAATAGCACCTACCATTTTTGTGAGGATGAAATGAGATAACACATGTAAAGGGATTTACAAATGGAAAGTGCTACATAAATTCCAGATATTAGCATTAAAGAGAGTAAAAATAATTAAATGAATGCTACTAGAAAGACCCAAATCTAACAACCTTGCAATCTCTTCCCCAGTTTTGTACCACATTTCAACTATCATTGTGAAAGAGGCTTCATAGGACTGAGCTGCTTTATTTTTGTCTGTTACAAAGGTTGTCTTAGATAGAAAATATTCATTACCTGTTGCCCAAGCTAGTGGTAATAGGAAGATTTGTTGCTATCTTTGCTATTTTATGAATAGCAGCAATATTTTATGGTTTATATCATTTGCTTCCCATAATATCCTTTGTGCAAAAGAGAGAACAAGTATTAATGTGTAGAGAACGGGGACTAAACCTGGTGACAAGGGATCTAGGTTTTAGTTCCAGCTCTGAAACTTACGAGGCAAGAATGAGCAAAAGGCATGCTTTCTCTGAATTTGGCCTCTTTCATCTGTCAAATAGTCCTCCTAATATGTTCATCACCTCCCTCATAGTCTGCATATGAATGAAGCACAGTATAAAAGTGAACTATTTTTAATATCCTCATTTTACAAATAAATAATTTGAGGCCCCCAGGAGTTAAGTGGTATTCCCCAAATCCCACAGTTTAAAGGTTGCAAAGAAGTGGATCCAGCCCAGACCTTGTGAGTTCAAGTCTGTTGTACTTTATGTTACAACAGTAGGACTGTCTTTACCCAAAGTGCATGAAGGGCAGCGTCAAGTATTTAATCAAATTGTGCTTGTCGATTGTTCAACCTCATCCACTGAATTCTAAAAATTTGTACACAATGAAAAAAACCCTAAGTCTTCACCCTACCATAGTTCCCATGCCCCTCTATGTCCAAATTAGTGTAAAAACAATGGAGAGCAGCTCCATAAAGAGTCCAAAAATGAAAAACATATTCTTTCAAAATAAGAATCCTCAAATTTTAACAACACAAGAAAGAAAAGGTGTTGTTATAATCATTCCAAAACTGGAAGATTTTTATTATGAAAGCTAATAGGCAAACATATAAATGTATTGTGAATCAGGCTGATTAGATAAATATGAATAAGGCCAAGATGGTACAATAAATAATGTCTTTGTATTTAATAATGGAAGTGAACAATTAGCTCCTATAGTAAATGCAGAACTAGGGTTATATGTTCTGGTGAAATGAGTGTCAGGAGTCTTACAACTATATTTCTGGACAGCACAAAGACAATTAAGGAGAGAGGCAGGAAAGTAGAAGAGTAATGCATTACAATTATCAATCAATAAGTGTAATGACTACATTGATCAAAGTCTAAGTATCTCCTAAGTTGAGCAAGGGGCATAATGGAACTATAATTACTAATATTGGTGGAATCCAAGAACAATTTCTTCAAGGTCAGTGATAATATTGAGAATCTTCAACTGTTGGGCAAATAGCCCAATTAAAAACATTTACAAGTTTGAAGTAAAGGGTAAAGAAAGATAATACAGTAGGTGAAAAACATAGATATTTCTCTATTCTTTGGCCTTTCTAGGGTTCATAACTCTTTAAGTTTATGACAAATCTTAGGAGAACACTGATAAAAAAATTTTAATGATTAGAAAATGTATTGTCATTGAAATCAACTTATGATAATAAATAGCCTTGAAAGGTAAATGCTACATTTTCTATTCAACCCAAAGCATTGCTGGGACTAAATAAATTTGAATAATAGCCATTCTTTCTCCAAATAAGAGGGGAAATGTATTCCTGGGTAAATAACCCTTGCCCAGGGTAACATAGTAAGTGTCTAAGCCAGATTTGAACTCAGAAGATGAGTATTATTAACTTCAGACCTGTCACTCTATCCACTGCACCACCTAGTTGCTTAAATAGATATAGTGTGTGTATATAATATATGGGAGTGCTTGTGTGGGGGGGGCGGGGGTGTTGATATTCTTCTTTATATGATTTTAAATGAAAAAGAATATTTTTTGAAATGGCACTTTAAAATGTTTCACAGTACCTCTTCTCCTATTTAAATCATTCTCAACTATGCAACTCTTTGGAGTATCTTTGTCATCCTTGAGATGTGGTTTCTTCCAAGTGACCTTAAACCATAGTTGTAGTGAGCAATAAAGGTCCTTATTGACAAATTTTACTTCTCTAATGTCAGTTAGTGAGAATTGCATTTTTTTATCATGAAAAACTGTCAGTAAGGTTTTTCCTCTATTCTAAAATTGACTGTTGCCTTCAGCCACACTTTGACATTTCATCTATTCAAGGACATCCTTAGTGCCTTTCCAACACCTACACTCAATAATTATGATGGCATATTAGTTAGCCTTTCAAATAAATTTTGGAACAAGTCCAGATTGTCAAAAATTCAACAAACTAGCTATTCATTTTATATGGGGTTGGGGGGGGTGATACAATTGAGCATGTTGAAAGCTATATGAAGTTAAGTCTTGTTAGCCTGTATATTCAAAGGGAATTATTTCGGGTTTTTTTTGTTTTTTCTTTATATACTTATTTGTTTTAACCAATATTTCATATTTCATTACATATATATATATATATATATATATATATATATATATGTTTTTTATCTGGTATATTTCCATAAGTGTGTATTCGAGTGTATATAGTTGATCACTCATTTCAGTTGTGTCTAACTCTTTGTGACTCCATTTAGGATTTTCTTGGCAAAGATACTAAAGAAGCTTGTCATTTCTTTCTTCAGATTATTTTACAGATGAGGAACTGAGGTAAACAGAGTTGTGACTTGCCCAGGGTAACATAGCTAGTAAGCATCTGAGTCAGATTTGAACCCAGAAAATGAGTCTTACTTACTTCAGACCTGTCACTCTATGCACTGCACCACCTAGTTGCATAGATAGATAGATATAGAGTGTATATATAATATATAGGAGTGGGGGGCAGAGTTTTGCTGAGATTACAAAATAATTAAGCCTCTAACAAGCTGAAATTTCAAAATAATGTTAGCTTTAAAGGTATCGTGCTAAGGAACATAGTCTTAGCCATTAAGTGTACTGTTCTAACATTTGTGCATTATTTAAAAGCAAGACTCACTAAATTTTAGTGATAAAATAAATTTATTGCAAGGTATTTGCAGGATAATTCATTTCTTCAGAATTCTGTATCTGTTCCTGTGCTCAGGGTGCTGGACCCAGAAGAATTGGGTTGAAGGGATCAATAGCAGAGAGCACAGCTCTTGCTTTGATCCATCCCAGAGATCCATTCTTCTCTACTAGTGAGGGTTTTTATAACCCACAGGAGACTTAGATGAAAATATACTAGCTGTGGCCCCATAACCTGACTAGGGTCTTTATTGTCATCTTCCTGAACAAACTTGTTCAAGGCTCCTCAGGGGGTGGTAGGGGTGGAACTAACTTAAGATATAAACAGTTATTCCCCCAGGAGCTCAATGTTCCTGGACAGCTACAATACCTGCCTACAGCAAAGCAATTTATAATACTTATCATGACTACAATTCTCCACATATATTCATGGTATATATACACTCAACAATGAGGTAACAACATCTGGACTCATATCAACTAGGGTATCAAACTTGGGAAGGCATCTGTCTCTCAAGTAGTAATTATGATTGCTATTATTATGA
This sequence comes from Gymnobelideus leadbeateri, assembly GCA_011680675.1. Classification (NCBI taxonomy): domain Eukaryota; kingdom Metazoa; phylum Chordata; class Mammalia; order Diprotodontia; family Petauridae; genus Gymnobelideus; species Gymnobelideus leadbeateri. Next base: position 158,804 of record WOXC01004599.1, read on the forward strand.
TTCTCCTATATTTAGATATTGACTTATTCTTTTCAAAATATCTCAATAGGTCCTCAAAATAATTCTGCAGATGTGCAAGGGGTCTGCAATATATCAGGACTTTTTACTGAATTGTGGGCATGTAAATATATTTAAAGAATTAGGCATATTTTTTTGTTCGAACCTTTTCAAACGGTTGTGGTTTGTCACTTAAATCTGATGAAAATCAGTCTCCAATGAAAGATTAGTATGTAAACAAGTATCAGATTATAATTTAAACACTTCATTTTGGTATAGTGAACACTACACTATTCACATACCTGATTAATATTCAAAATAGAAAAGAACCCATTTTCACCATCTCTTAAAAATATACATCTCAAAATTCATAATGTAAAGTCCTGTATTTTATTTTATTATTTTTATATTTGAAACATTTAATTTTAAAACTTAGAATTTCAGATCCATTCCCTTCCTACCTTGTCACCCACTCCCTTTGGGAAGATAAGCAATTCAGTATGTGTTGTACTTATAAAGCTATGCAAAACATTACCATAGTAGATATGTTGTAAAAGACTATTTATATTTCCCTCCCATCCATTCCACCCCCCCACCTGGTCCATTCCCTACTTTGATCCTGTCCCTCTTGAAAGTGGGTATTTCCAACCTCCACTCCCCCCAAAATGCCCTCCCCTCCGTCATTCCCACTCTCATCCTGCTTCCTCCTATTCTCCTACAGGATGACATATCCCATTTAGTGTGTATGTCATTCTCTCCATGAGCCAAATCCAATGAGAATATGGTTTTGCCTTTTTGCCTTCCTGTTCTTCCCCTCCCCTGCAACCACTTCCCCTTGCCTCTTCTCCATCAGATAGTTTACCCTACCCTGTCTCTCCCCATCTCCTCTTGCCACATTCCTCTCTCCCTTCTTAACTTCACCCCTTAAATATCATCCCTTCCCACCAAATTTGACCTGTGCCCTCTATCCATGTATACCTGTAAACATATATATATATATATATATATATGCATTCACATATGTATTCATATGCCCATATATCCTTCTTCCATTATTTTCATACTGAGAAAGATTTCATCAGTCACAGTTATTGTTTTTCCATGTATGAATGTAAATAGTTCAACTTTGATAAGTTCCTTTTTATTTCTTTTCCCTGTTTACCTTCTCAAGTATATCTTGCTTCGTGTGTCTGAATGTCAAATTTTCTATTCAACTCTGTTTTTTTCCTCGAGAATGCTTGAAAGTCCTCTATTCCACTGAATGACCATATTTTCCCCTGAAACAAGATACTCAGTTTTGCTGATTCTTGGTTTTAATCCCAGCTCTTTTGACCTCTGGAATATCATATTCCATGCCCTTCAATCCCTCAGTGTAGAAGCTGTCAGGTCCTGTGTTATTCTGATTGTGTTTCCACAATATTGAAATTGTTTCTTCCTGGATGCTTGTAGTATTTTCTCCTTGATCTGGGAATTCTGGAACCTGGCTATAATATTCCTAGGAGTTTTCTTTTAGGCATCTTTTTCAGGAGGTGATCAATGATTCGGGGGTTGGGTTTGGCTCCCAGAGTGCTGCGCTGCGCTACACTGCCCACTCCCAGAGTGCTGCACTGGCTGCTCCCTGCAGGGCTGCTGGGCTGTCCTCAGCAGGAGGTTAGCTTCTCTGCGTTGTTCTGTGAGTGCTGGAGCTCCAAAAGTTTTTCAGAGTCAACTTTTTACATGGTTTGGAAGTGGTATGGGGGAGAGAGCCTTGGACGTGCTGTTTCTACTCTGCCCTTGTTCTGTATTTTAATTCATTTTCAAATTAAACCAGCCTGAAATAAATGTTACTTCATAATTTTTTGTTGTAAATGTTGAAAATGTATCCTAATTCTGATAGGGAGACAGAGACAAGATGGCAAAGTAGAGACTCACTCATCCAAACTTTCCTGAGTTCCCCTCCAAATAACTTTAAAATAACACCTCAAATAAAATTCTAGAGAGGCAGAATCAGCAAGAGATCCAGTGAAATAATTTTCCAGCAGAAGATAAAGTAATAGGATAGTAGAAATGGTCCAACTCCCTGGTGATTAGGGTACCTTGAAGGTTCGGGCAACATTGGGCCCTGCCTTAGGGGAAGCAACATTGTCAACTGCAGTAGTCTCAGGAACACTTAGCACACAGATGATAGGCGTGGTGTAGGGGTCAGCAAATGGCTGGAAGTAGATTGCAGGACTTTCTTTGCTGGTGCTAGGTTTAGGACCCTGTTTCATTGCCCCTCCACAGTTCTGAGTCACAAATTCAGAGCCAAAAGGAACAATAGTACATCTGGCCACAGGAGAGCAAGAGCCCAGGTTGTAGTTCCAAATTGGAGAGGAGTACTTCTCACTCTTGAGGGAGTAGGGACCCTGTACTAAATAATAAGAAAGAGGGGAGCACTAACAATTGCAACTGCAAGAGAGCAGGGACCCTAGTCAAAGTCCCAGGGCCAAAAGGGTACTAACAGTGGTGGCTACAAGGGGACAAGGTCCATTACTGGGAAAAGACTAAGGGACAGAACAGGAGCGCTATGACCACAACTCTCATTAGATTATATGACCTTAGAAGTACCACAAACCTGCAAATGCCAAGATCTAGCTCTAAGAAAAGCAGCAAGAAAGGCCTGAAGCTTTGAAAAACATTCATTGTACCCTGGAAATAGAACCCAACTTTAATATAAAGATACAAGTCAAGAAAAAGACTTAGAAAAAGAGCAAACAAATAAATAAAAAGAAACTAACTATAACAAGTTACTATGGTAATATGGAGGATTAAGACACAAGCCCAGAAAACAAAGATGTCAAAACAACTAGCAGCAGCAAGCACCCTAGCCTACCCAGGATGGCTGCTAGCACCGGTTCTTAGCTCTGTTTTTCTAAAGGGAAGCAACTCAAAATGGGTTAACAATCTTACTTTAATCAATAAAACATTTATCATTTACCTAGTTCAGGGGGAAAAGTCAGCACCCTGAACTTCAGAGAATACAAACAGAAGTTATAATAGAAAATAACACAATTCAGCAGACAGAGCTTCCAGCTGTCTGACCATTACATCCATACCTAGTTAGTTAACAGAGAGGTAAGCACCAACATCTGGGTTTCCAAAGACAGAAATAGCTCAATTGTTGCCCAGAATCTCATCTGGCCAAATCACACAACTCTTCTCAAAGTGAGCCCCAAAGCAAAACCTCATATCAGGGTATATATAGCTTTCTCCTGGGTCAGAGAATGTCACATCCCCCTTGACTCACTCCAAAATCACAAAGTAACAAGGTGTGGATATTCCTGAAAAACAAGCTTCCCACCACAGTCTCCATGTCACCACATTCAGCCTATTAGGGGGCAGAGTATATTTTCAAATCAGGGAAGGTTCTCAGATTCACTTAAGCCTATCAAGGGGCCAAGGGTCAAGGAAGATCTTCAGATTCCCATTACCATAACACAAATATTAGCAAAGGCTCAAAGAAGAATGTGATTTGGATACAAACCCAATAAGATTTGCTAGAAGCATTCAAAAAGGATTTTACATATCAAATAAGAGATTTAGAGGAAAAATTGGGAAAATAAATGAGAGTGATGCAATAAAATTTTAAAGAGAGTCAACAGCTTGGTAAAAGAAATACAAAAAATACTGGAGATAATAGCACCTTAAGAAGAAGAATTTGCCAAATGGTAAAAGAGGCACAAAAATCCACTGAGGAAAAGAAATCTTTAAGAAATAGAATTTGTTTTTACAACCAGTGTCCATGATAAAGGACTCATTTCTTTATATATATGTATATATAAAACTGAGTGAGATTCATTATTATTCATTCCTTAATTGATAAATGACCAAAGGATATGAATAGGCAATTTTCAGAGGAAGAAATTAAAGCTATCTACAATAATATGAAAAAATGCTATAAATCTCTATTGATTAGAGAAATGTAAATTAAAACAAACCTCTTAAGTACCACATCATACCTACCTGATTGGCTAAAAACACAAAAAGAATATAAAATTATGGAGATGTAGGAAAATTGGAACCCTAATGCACTGTTGGTGGAGTCATGAACTGATCCAACTATTCTGGAAAGCAATTCAGAACTATGCCCAAAGGGCTACAAAAATGTGCATATCCTTTGATCCAGAAATACCGTTTCTAGGACTGACCCCTGATCATACAAATTGGAAAAGGACCCAAATGTACAAAAATATTTATAGCAGCTCCTTTTGTCGTGTCCAAGAATTGGAATTTGAGGGGATGCCCATCAGTTGGAGAATGACTGAACAGGTTGTGGTATAGAAATATAATGGAATACTATCATGCTATAAGAAATGATGAGCAAGTGGACTTCAGAAAAATCTGGAAAGACTTATATGAAATGATGCTGAGTGAAATGAGCAGAAATAAGAGAACATTGTACACAGTAACAACAATATTGTGCAATAATTTACTTTGATAGAATTAGCTATTCTCAGCAATGCAGGGATGAAAGGGAACTCCAAAATAATCAATATGGAAGATGCTGTTCACACCCTGAGAAGGAACTGTTGAGTCTGAATGCAGATTGAAGCATATTATTTGCTCGCTCTCTCTCATTTCTTGTTTGGTTTTTCGTTCTTGTGGTTCCTCGCATTTATTCTGTTTCTTCTTTACAATATGACTAATGTGAAGGCACATTTAATAGAAATGTGTATGTTGACACTTTATTGGATTGAATGCTATTTTGGGGAAGGTGAGAAAGAAGGGTAGTGCAGGAAATTTAAAACTCAGAAACTTATGAAGATGAATTTTGAATATCTAAATTAAATAATTTAAAAGGAAAAAAAGAAATAGAATCATCCAAATGGAAAAGAGGTACAAAAGTTCAAAGAAAATAAGTCCTTAAAATTAGAATCAAGCAAGAGCAAGTTTGATGAACATTATACACCAAGAAATTGATAACAAAATCAAAAGAATGTAAAGGAGAAGAAAATGTGAAATATCTCCTTGGAAAAACAACTGACATGGAAAACAGATCATGGAGAGATAATTTTAAAATTATTGGACTACTTGAAAATTATGATTAAAAAAAAAAGAACCTAGATATCATCGTAAGAAGTTATGGAGGAAAATTGCCCTGATATCCTAGAGCCAGAGGGCAAAATAGAAATTGCAAGAATTCACTAATCACCTCCTGAAAGAGATTCCAAAATGACAACCCTCAGTATTCTGATTGCCAAATTCCAGAGCTCCAAGTTCAAAGAGAAAAATATTGATAGATGTCAAAAAGAAACAATTTAAATATCATGGAACTGCAGTACAGATTACACAAGATTTAGCAGCTTCCACATTAAAGAACTGGAATATGACATTCCAAAAGGCAAGGGAGCTAGGATTATAACCAAAAGTAACCTATTCAGCAAAATTGAATGTTATCCTTCAGAAGAAAAAAAAATCATATTTAATGAAATAGAGGAATTCCAAGTATTCATGATTAAAAAACCAGAGACAAATAGAAATTTTGATTGTCAAACGCAAGACTCAAGGAAAGCATACTAAAGCATGAAAGTGAAATCATAAGGGAATCAATAAGGTTAAAGTGTTTACATTACTATATGGTAAGATGGTAAGTGTAACTCCTTAAGAACGATATCATTATTAGAACAATTAGAAGGAGTATGTATATATAGACAAGGGATATGGATGTGAGATGACTTTGATGGGATGATTTTTTAAAATTAAACTAAGGTGAGAAAATGTGATACTCTGGTAGGAGGGGGAAGGAAGAATAAGAATCAAGAAGATTCTCTCATATAAAAGAGAAAATAAAGGAAAGGACTTTTATAACAGAAGGGAAGATGGTGAGGTGGGCAATGCTTGAACTTTATTCTCATTCAAATTAACTCAAAATGGATATAATGTACATAGTCAGTTGTGTATAGTAGTCTATCTTACCCTACATGGAAATGGGAGGGGAATGGAATAAGAAAAGGAGATGTGGAGGGTGGGCAGGGGGAGGACTGATAGAAGGGAAGGTGGATTAAGGGAAATAGTGGTAAGAAGCAAAACAGACTTTTAAGGAAGAACAGGATAATAAAAAGAGTAAAAGAAGGATAAATGGAGAAAAACCAAGATAGAGAGAAATACAGTTAATAATAATAATTGTAAATGTGAATGTATGACCTCCCCTACAAAATAGAAGCAGGCAGCAGAATGGATTAAAAACCAGAATCTAGTAATATGTTGTTTACAAGGAACACATTTGAAACATAAAGATAAAAGAATGGACTAAAGTGGAATCTATTTAAAAAAACAGGTATAGCAATCATGTTCTCAGATAAAGCAAAAGCAAAAAAAAAGTACCATAGATCATGAAATAGTAGTAATATTAAAAACACATGCACCAAACGGCATAGTATCCAAATTTCTAAGGGAAAACATTAAAGTATTACAGGAAAAAAATATAGTAAAACAATATTAGTGGGGAAACTCAACTTTGCTCTCTCAGAATTAGATAACTCTTAACATAAAATAAACAACTTATACCAAGAAGAGTAAAAGACAGAAAAAAAACTATATATAAATTTCCCCAATTAATATTTATATGAAAAAAAATTTAAAATAGTAGCAAGAAGATAATAGCAATGTGTGCATATGTGTTTATAAAATAATATCAATAACAAAACAAACAGAAATTATATAATTTTCTCAACAAATGTGGAATAAGTTATTAATAAATTACAATAATCATTCTAATATTTAAAAACCTAGAAAGCGTAAGAATAAATGGAACTTTTCTTAAAATTATGAATAGTGTGTATCTAAAAGTATCAGCAGACCTCTGTAATGGGAATAAGCTAGAAGGTTCCCCTATAGATCAAGTGTGAAGAAATGATTCCTATTATCACCAATATTACACAATATTGTGCTAGAAATTTTAGCTTTAGCAAAAAGACAAGAAAACCAATTTAAAGGAATTAGAATAGACAACAAGGAAACAAAACTATGAGTCATTGTAGATGTTATGATGTGGAGAAGCATAGAAAATCAACTAAAAGTAATTGAAATATTGAACACATTTAGCAAAGTTGCAGAACACAAAATAAAACCACCTAAATCATCAACATTTTTATGTATTAACAATAGAATCTAGCAGGAAGTATTAAAGGAGAAATTCCACTTTAAATAAGCACAGGTAATATAAAATCTTGGAATTCTACCTTTTAAGACAAAGTGAAGAGCTACATAAACAAAAATTATAAATGATTCATACAAATAAAGTCATATCTAACAACTGCAAAACTGTTAATTGTTCATGGGTAGGTCGAGGCAATATAATTAAATTGATAATTCTACCTAAATTCATTCATTTATTCAATGCCATACTAATTAAATTAGCAAAAATATTTTATAGCACTAGAAAAATCATAACAAAATACAACTAGAAAAACAAAAGGTCAAGAATATTAAGGGAAACAACAAAAGAAAGTGTCAAGGAAAATCACCTTGCAGTACCAGATATCAAACTATGTTAAATAGTGGTAATCATCAAAACAATCTGGTACTGGCTAAGAAATAGCGGGGCATTTTTATGCAGTAGATTAGGTATATAATACCCAATAGTAAATTATCATAGCAATCTAATGTTTTACAAACCCAAAGATTCAATAATTTGAGACAAGAATTCACCATTTGACAAAAATTACCAAAAAATTGCAAGCAGTTTGGCAGAAACTAGGCATAGATCAATGTCTCACTTACTATACCAAGATAAAGTCAAAATGGGGACATGATTTAGACATACAAGGTGATATCAAGTATAATAAGTATTTGTGGAGTATTTTGCCTGTCAGATTTATAGATAAGGGAAGAATTTATGACCAAATGAGCTAAAGGACATACAGGATGCAAAATGAATTATTTTCTTGACATGAAAATAAAATGTTTTTTTAAACTAAGCTAATGGAATATTAGCAAAGAAACTAGAAACTGGAGGTGGGGGGAATACAGTGTGTCTCTGAAAAGGGCCTCATTTCTAAAAAATCTAGGGAACTGATTTAGATTTATAAGAATATGAGTCATTCCCCCACTGATAAATGATCAAAGAATATGAACAGGCAGTTTTCTGAAGAAGAATCAAAGCCATTTATAGTTCTATGGGGAAAAAAAGTACTCTAAATCACAATTGGTGACAAAATACAAATGAAAACAACTCTGAGGTAAAATTTCACACCTATCACATTGGCTAAAATGGTAGAAAAGGGAAAAACCAAATGTTGGAGGAAATGTGGGAAAATATGGACAGTAAAACACATTTGGAGTAGGAGATGTGAACTGATCCAGCCATTCTAGACAGCAAATTCAAACTTTGCCTTGGGGGCTATAAAACTGCACATATACCCTTGACCAACAATACCACTAAAAGGTCTATACCACCAAAGAGATCAAATAAAAAGGAATAGGACATATACTTAGAAAAATATTTTGTGGTGGCAAAGAATTACAATTGAGGGATTGCTCATCCATTAGGGAATGTCTGAATAATATGTATACACTTGTTATGGAATACTATTGTGCTATAAGAAATAACAAGCAGGATGTTTTCAGAAAAACCCAGGAAAGCTTAAATGAACTGATGCAAAGTGAAATGAGCAGAACCTGGAGAACATTAAAGAAAGTAATAATCATATTTTTCAATAATCAATTATAAATGACTTAGCTGTCCTCAAAAATACAATGATGCAAAGCAGTTCTGAAGGATTTATGATGAAAATATTATCTACTCCCAGAGAAATAACTGATGGGATCTGAATACAGATTCAAACATACCTTTATAAATTTTCTTTACTACATTTTTCTTTCTTTCTTTGGCATTTTTTAAAAATTAATCTATTAGTTTAGTTTCAGTTAACAAGATTCAATTCCATAGTTCCTTGATTTTCAAATTTCCTTTCCTTTCCTCCCCTCTCCCCCCACGACAGCCAGTATAAGATCTGCAGATGCATTCATATTAGACATTATTCCAATTACAAAGGCGTATTGTACTAGGTGGGATGAAAGGTGGTAAGGAAGAAAAAAAAACAAACAACGAAAAGAAAAAGATTATTTAGTTTGCTTCCATCAGGATTCAGGATCAGTTCTTTCTAGTTATATCTCTGGATGGCGCTTTTCTCACTTTCTTGAGTCTTTCGGGATTGACTTATATCACTTCATTGCTGAAAAGAGTCCAGTCTGTCATAGTGGTCATCACAGATATGGTATGTCTGTGATTGTATACAAATTTCTTCCGATTCTACTCTTCTCGCTCAGCATCAGTTTGTATAAGTCTCTTCAGGTAATTGTGAAATCCATCACCTCCTCGTTTCTTATAGCACAATAATATTCCATTACATTCATATACCACAACTTGTTTAGCCATTCCCCAATTGATGGACCCCCCTTTAGTTTCCAATTCTTTGCAACCACAAAAAGGGCTGCTAAAATATTTTTGTACATATGGGTCTTCCTCCCACTTCTATGATCTCTTTGGGATATAACCCTAGAAGTGGTATGGCTGGGTCAAAGGGTATGAAATTATTTATAATCCTTTGGGCATAATTCCAGATTGCTCTCCAGAATGTTTGGATAAGTTCACAACTCCACCAGCAATGTATTAGTGTTCCAATTTGTCCACATCCTCTCCAGCATTTGTCACTTTCTTGTTTTGTCATCTTAGCCAATCTGACTGGAGAGATGTGGTATCTCAGAGTTGTTTTGATTTGCATTTCTCTAATTAATAGTGATTTAGAGCATTTCTTCATATGCTTATAGGTATCTTTAATTTCTTTCTCTGAAAACTGCCAGTTCATATCCTTTGACCATTTATCAATTGGGGAGTGACTTGTATTCATATAGATTTGGCTCAATTCTCTATAAATTTTAGAAATGAGTCCTTTATCAGAGACACAAGTTGTAAAAATTCTTTCCAAATTTCCCACCTCCCTCTTGATCTTGGTTACATTGGCTTTGTTTGTACAGAATCTTTTCAATTTAATGTAATCAAAATTATCCATTTTGCATTTTATAATGCACTCTTAATTCTTGTTTGGGCCTAAAATCTTCCCCTCTCCACAAATCTGTCAGGTAAACTATTCCTTGCTTTCCCAAATTGCTTACAGTATCATCCTTTACACCTAGATCATGCACCCATTTAGACTTGATTTCGGTATATGGTGTTAGATAGTGATCTATGCCCACTTTCTACCATACTGTATTCCAGTTTCCCCAGCAGTTTTTGTCAAACAGTGCATACTTATCCCAAAAACGGGGGTCTTTGGGTTTATCCAACAATAGATTACTATATTCATTAACTGCTGGGTCTCCTGTGCATAATCTATTCCATTGATCCACTACTCTACACCTCTGCCAGTACCAAGCAGTTTTGATGACTGCTGCTGTATAATACAGATAAAGATCTGGCATAGCTAGTCCACCTTCCCTAGCATTTCTTTTCATTAATTCCCTTGATATACTAGACCATTTGTTTTTCCAAATAAATTTTGTTATTATTTTGTCTAACTCTGCAAAGTAGTTTTTTTGGTAAATTGATTGGTATGGCACTGAATATATAGTTTAGTTTGGGTAAAATTGTCATTTTTATTATATTAGCTCGACCTAGCCATGAGCAATTGATATTTTTCCAACTATTTAGATCTGATTTTATTTGTGTGAGAAGTGTTTTGTAGTGTGATCGTATAGATTCTGGGTTTGTTTTGGCAAGTAGTTTCCCAAATATTTTATAATATCTACAGTGACTTTAAATGGGATTTCTCTTTCTATCTCTTGTTGTTGAGTTTCATTAGAGATGTACAGGAATGCTGAGGATTTATGTGGGTTTATTTTATATCTTGCAACTTTGCCAAATTTATTTATTGTCTCAAGTAGTTTTTTACTTGATTCTTTAGGATTCTCTAAGTATATCATCATATCATCTGCAAAGAGTGATAGCTTGGTCATTTCTTTGCCTAATTTGATTCCTTTGATTTCTTTTTCTTCTCTAATTGTGACTGCTAGTGTTTCTAGTACCAGATTGAATAAGACGGGTGATAGTGGACACCCTTGTTTCACTCCTGATCTTATTGGAAAGGCTTCTAGTTTATCCCCATTGTATATAATACTTGCTGATGGTTTTAAATAGATGCTATCAACTATTTTAAGGAAGGCTCCATTTATTCCTATGCTTTCTATTGTTTTTAATAGGAATGGATGTTGTACTTTGTCAAAACCCTTTTCTGCATCTATTGAGATGATCATGTGGTTTCTGCTAGTTTTATTGTAGATATACTCAATTATCTTGATGGTTTTCCTAATATTAAACCATCCTTGCATTCCTGGAATGAATCCTACCTGATCAAAGTGTATTATTTTTGTGATAAGTTGTTGGAGTCTTTTGGCTAATATTTTATTTAGAATTTTTGTGTCTAAATTCATGAGGGAAATTGGTTTATAATTTTCTTTCTCTGTCTTATCTCTTCCTGATTTAGGAATCAGTACCATATTTGTGTCATAGAAAGAATTTGGTAGGACTCCTTCTTCACTAATTTTCCAATTTCTTTGGCATTTTTAAAAAAATATGTCTAATATAGAAATGTTTTGCATAACTAATCTATATCAAATCGCTTGCTTTCTCAAGGAGAAGCAAAGGGAGAAATTAAGGGAGAGAATTTAGATATTAGTTTTAAAACAAATGTTAAATTTCTTATTTATATGTAATTGAGAAAAACAATTAAATGAAAAAATGTTATAGAATAAAATAGAATTCTGAGGGCTGATTTTTTTTTCTCTTACTCCTATTTTTTTCCTCATCTCATTCTTTCTCATGTATCTCCTCACTCTCTCCCCCCTCCTCTTTTTTTCTTCTTCCCTCTAGTGACTTAGAATTTAAGTAAGTGACTCTGTGGAAGTCTCTTATTAAATAATGCTTAAGAGTAAAATTTTTCATCATTTAGAATCACAATGAAGTTACATCAAATATTTACAATAAATGAAAATTCAGTCAATCATCTAGATAATTTGCTGAGCATAGGTAGAGCCTCAGCAAATTTATTTCCCATTAACTATAAATTATAGGTTGTATATTCACTGCAAATATTTTATTCTGTAAATTATATTTTAATGGGAAATTGAGAGTACAAATTTCCATATGGAAGGAAGAACAAAAAGAGAACTACTAAATACTTCTCCATTATAAGTGGAATATATGTTAAATTTTACATTATAGAACCAACACTGCATTAATTACCTCTATCTCATTCTGAGCTTTATTCTGCTCTCTTTTGTATATTTTTAAATATTTTATGGATGTTTTTTTTTTAGTACCATCAATATTCCCCCTCATTGATGGCCCAAAATAACAATTTTTACTTTTTACAAATATGGATAGTTAAGTAAAGCAAATTAACACATTTGTCTTATGCAAAATATATAACTTATTCTTCTTCTACAATCCATCACCACTGCCAAGAAGAAGTATGCTTTGTAATCAGTCTCCTGGAGTTCTTACTTGTCCTTGCATTGTTGTCAGTTCTTCTCTTTCAAAGTTGTTTACCTCTAAAATATTATAGTTGTATAAATAGGCATAGATTGATCAATTCATGTCACCTAACCTTTTTAGTAAATAACAATATCTTTTACTCTGATGCCTTTTATCAATTGTGAATAATCAATGAATCAGAGGTGAGAATATGGCTTATCCATCAATCATAAGTGAAATGATGTTGCATAGGAAGTTTGTTTAGAATGGATGAGGAACTTGGCTTCTCTCTGTAGGTGTTGTATCAAATTAGCAAGTTAATTTTATAAACTTCAGAAAATAATAGTATTTATACATTTTTATCAATGCCCTAGAGTTGTCTTTTGCATAAAAGCAGTTGACAAAAGTGTCTGCTTTGGAAGACACTTTTAAAATAAAAGAATTAACCATAAATTAAACATGATGAGGAAGCAAATCTTGTTCGATCTTTCCACTATTTTTGGGTAACTACTTTGTTGGTAGAATTTTCCTAAAACAAAAGGTGATGCTATAAATATTTTTGTACACGTGGATCCTTTCTCTCTGTCTTTAATTACATTGATATACAAGTCTAAGGGCAGGGGGTGGGAAAGTTATAGTTCCGAATTGTTTTCCAGAATGATTAAACAACTTCATAAATTAACCAATAGTGCATTAGTGCATTTTTCTTCCCCCAATATCTCCAAGAATTGCCATTTTAGCTTAAGGAAGTAAAGGTGTATTAAGCTTTAATTATGGAATAGAGATTAGGGTAAGCAACAAGAATCCAAAAATAAGCAGAAATAAAGTATCTTCCCTCAAGAAGCTTATATTCTAATGGAAAAAAATAAGACATAAAAAGTAGTTGAGGGAACAAAAAGAACATGACCCAAAGCGTTGTATGTGAAGAAAGCTCAGAGTGTTACAAATGAAAAGATGGCTTGTCTGGATAGATTTCTTTCTTTCCTTCTTTCTTTCTTTTTTGCTTTTTGGAGGGGCAACTGGGGTTAATTGACTTGCCCAAGATCACAAGGCTAGATTTTTTTTTTAGTGTCTGAGGCTGGATTTGAACTCAGGTCCTCCTGACTCCAGGGCTGGTGCTCTATTCACTGTGCCACCTAGCCTCAACAAATGGATAGGTTTCTTAAAATTGAAGTGCTAATGGGGTAGCTAGTCATGTGACTTTGGTCAAGTCACTTAACCCCTATTTCCCTTCCCTCCCCCCTCCATAAAGCAAAAAAAAAAGTTTTAAAAAAAGAGGTGCTAAGAGGAATATACCAGACAGAAGAAGGGACCACAGAGGTAGAGGATACTTCTAATGACAGAATTTTAGGAATATAATGACCTTTCTCCTAGATGAGAAAGACACCAGATTTCTTCCAGAATTTTTCATAATGTTCTCAGGTTTTTGTATAATGGCCAGTACTTTGCCCCAGTAATTGGTGTCTTTGGATTTATTAAACACAATATTACTCTGTTTAATTTCTACTAGGACTTATGTATCTAACATGTTCTAATGATTAACTATTCTCTTTTCTAACCAATATAAAAATTTTAATAAATAGTGTTTCATAGCATAGTTTCAGCTATGAAACTGCTATGACTGCTAAATATTTTTATTTCTTTTTTTATTTAAATAAATGCTTTATTAACTTCTGTTTTACATCATTCATTTCCGCCAGATTTTGAGTTACAATCACCACCACCCCCCGTTTTTCCCCTACCCACCCTCCCAGAATAGCAATCCCGCATGCTATCGCTTCCTCCAATCTGCTCTCTCCCATACCTTCTCCCATACACCCTTCAACCTTTCCATTAGAGGAAGGTGAATCTTTGTGTCCCAATGCCTGCACATTTTATCTCCCAATTACAAGCAAAAGAGTATTAATAATAGTATTTATATATATTTGAAACATTTAATGTTAAGACCTCAAATTTCAGATCCATTTCCTTCCTCCCTTGTCACCCATTCCCTCTGGGAAAATAAGTAATTCAGTATATGTTGTACATGTCTAGCTATGCAAAACATTATCATAGTAGATATATTGTATAAGGCTGCTTATAATTCCCTCCCACTCACCCCACCCCCCACCTGGTCCATTCCCTACATGATCCTGTCCCTCTTCTATAGTGGGTACTTCCAACCTCCCCTCCCCCCAAGGATGCCCTCACATCCATCATCCTTCCTCCCATCCCCTTTCCCCCATTCTGCTGTAGGTTGAGATATCCCATTTAGTATGTATGTCATTCTCTCCCTGAACCAAATTCAATGAGAATGTGGTTTTGCCTTTTTGCCTTCCTATTCTCCCCCTCCCTTGCAACCACTTCCCCTTGCTTCTTCTACATGAGATAGTTTACCCTAGCCTGTCTCTCCCTATCTCCTCTTGCCACTTTCCTCTCTCACCTCATAATTTCATCCCTTGAGTATTCTCCCTTCCCAACAAATTCAACCTATGCCCTCTATCCATATATACCTGTAACCATATACACACACATTCACATATATATTCATATGACCACACACCCTTCTTCCATTATTTTCATACTGAGCTGTCGGCTCCCAGAGTGCTGCGCTGGTCCTTCCTGCAGGGCTGCTGGGCTGTCCTCAGTGGGAGGTTACCTTCTCTGTGTTGTTCTGTGGGTGCTGGGGCTCCAGAGTCCCCTTTTACATAGTTTAGGGGGAATCTGGTGGCAGAGTGGCTTGGATGAGCTGTTTCTACTCCACCATCTTGGCTCCGCCCCTATGACTGCTAAATCTAAATGCTAAATCTAAATGCATTTCCTCCCCACTTTTCTCCCCATATTCTTCTTAATTTCTTTACCTTTTGCTCTTCAAAGTGTATAAATCTTGATTTATAAAGCATTCATCTTATAATTTGATTGTCCTGACATTAAATCTATGAAGTAATTAATGTACAACTGTCATTTTATTCCGTTAGCAATACCCAACCATAAGTAAGTTATATCTTTCTAATTATGTCTTCATTTATTTTATAAAAAGTGATCTGTACTCTATATTCATTTAAATTCTTTATGTCCTGATTAATAGATTATCAGATATTTTTTAAAATATATGATTATTTTGAGTAGAATTTCTTTTTATACTTCTTTTATCCATATTTGCTTGGTAACATAAAGGAAAGTGGATGATTTTATTGTTTTGTTTTATATCCTGCTATTTCACTATTTATTAATAATTTTCATTAAATTTGGTTGAAACTTTAGGTTTCTCTAATCAAACTATCATATAATCAAAAACAATAAAACTATATCAAGCAATCATAGTGACAATTAACATTCTTGCTTTACCCCCCAATCTTACTGGATAAACTTCTAGCATTTATGTATTGCAGGTAATTCACCATAGATATTGATTAAAATCTATATTTAGTAAGCACCTTCATGAAGCAAAACTTCAGTTGCTTTAAAGTCAGTTGACAGTTTGATTTTGTATCCATGTCATCAGATAGTTAAATAAGGTTTTCTGTAAGCATGAAATCTCCTTGGTAAAAATATCACCATAGACTTTTTCATTGTGCACATATGTGCACTTATATAAAAGAAAGCATTGTGTGTACATGTATATATGATTTTATATTTATAAAGAAATGTGTGTATATACACACAAATACATTTAGTATAATGTTTTCTTCTATTCACAAGATAACCATAATCAAATATTTGGGCATCTGCCATATGAAAGACAGAAATTATTTCCTCTGCTTTGACCCAGATTGGCCAAGGGGACTAAGGATCAAGGGAAAATAGAGTAACCTACCTCAGAAAGTATTCTGTTCTCCCTTACTACAATTTTATAAGCAAAGAGTGGGTGACTACTTGTAAGCATTGCTTTGGAGGAGATTCTTGGTTAGGAGAGAATCAGTCTAGATGGTCTCTGAGGTCATTCCAAATCTGAGAATCATTTATTATATTATTATATTATTATATTTTTGAATGGGAATCTATTATTATATTTTTGAATTGGAAAACATGCATAAATTTTCATTTATTTAATTTGACCAAGCAATGAATCAACAGGAAGTATTTATTAAACACATTTTTCTGCCAACCTCTGTTCCAGGCACTGAAGATACAGATTCAAAAGAAACAGCCTCTACCCTTAAGAAGCTTGCATTCTATTTATAATCATAGTTAAAGTCATTGGAATAACTTTCTATCTGTGACATATACAGTTTTTAGGATGGTAGCTCCTATATTACAGAGACTACATAATGTCCTTTTGTCCCATAACAATGTTGTGAAGAAGTACAATGCAATTAAAAGACCTACTAGTATAGCTATAAAATCAATGATAGTTCTGAGAAACATTCAGGTGCTTTTGACCTTGACAATTTTGTCAAAGAAAATGAAGATGATGTTTATTGATGTTTTCAGAATTTTTGTTGTTGTTCAGTCATACCTGACTCTTCATTACCCTGTGGACCAAAGCAACCCAATACTGCCCATGGGATTTTCTTGGCAAAAACACTGGAGTGGTTTGCCATTTCCTTCCCCAGAGAATTAAGACAGAATTTAAGGGATCAGTGTAGAATCACACAGCTAATATCCGATGTAGGATTTAAATTCAGGATTACTCTAGGTCCAGGGCTCTATCCACTAAACCCCTAGCTGCCTCCTTGTCTTCAAAATGCTAATATATAATTGAGGTTTACTTAATGCTTAAGCAAATTCCTAGAAGTCACTCTTCTAGGCCACAAGTGTATCATATAGGGTACTGAAAGATTAATAAAGCCTCCCAAATGTATTGTACATTTACTTAGATGCTGGAAAAATCTGGGTGATTTTAGTCATTATGGTAAAGCACAAAAATAAAAATAAAGGTGTCACAGTAAAAGATGAATACACTATTTAGTCACTTGAATTAAATTAAGAACACCTTATAAATGTTTATAAACTACCTTTTTGAAGAGTGATGTTTTGCCCAAGGATGAAGTGTGGGATACTTAGCTTTCTTTCAATCAGCTCATAATCCCAGCAGTGTTAACCTTCATCCTATCTGAAGTAAATTAATTATCTAGCTGAATGTGTGAGAAGCTATCAGGTGAAGCCTTATAAACCAAGGTCCCGTCTGGTAGGTGAGGATATTAAATATCCCCTGGCATTCCTTTTTAAGAGATGCAACCCATTCAGGCATGACCTTCATTCAACCTTCCCTTTTTCCATCTGTGGTTTGGACTACTATACAGCAGCTGATCATTAGGATGGTAGGAGATTGCTAGCATTTGCCCAGTATTTAATAATCTGAACCATTAATAAAGCTCTCAGATATCTCTGTCACAGAGATGGAGACTTGCATTCCACTGACTCCTCATGCATTATGTTTTTTTTTTTAAATCTTAAAATGAAAAGTACTTTTTATCATGGTCATTATTATTTCATTTTGTCATTGGAATTTCTTTCTTTCCTATTGCTTAACACTAAATGTGCACAATCCACCCATCTGGTTTCAGAACCAACTAATGTGTACTGTGTTCAGTGTCTAAATCTTGCGCTGAGAATGTTTAAATCTTGTGGAATTATTTTTAGGATGTATAACTGGAAGACATACCAGACATATTATCAAAGGAATGACACAAAAACCCTGAGGGAAGATAAAATCCCTGACAAAGCAGAAAATGCCTACCTATTTTTTTTTAGAAAAGTACAGAAGAAAAAGGCTAATATTTTAAGTAATCTTTCAGTGGATCCACCTCTGAACTCAAATTTTGCATGTTTCCCCCCTCAAAGTTAAAAAAAAATCATTTTAAAAATGTGCAGTTAAAGGCTAATAGCTACCATTATTTCTTCTTTTAGAATGTCATAAAAATTGTAAGCCTCAAATTTCTGCCTCTGACCCATAATGCAGACTACATTTCTAACAAGCTACATGTTGTTTAATGGCTAGGAAGTCAATAAAGTAGTCACAAGAGTTCATCAATCCATCTGTCGCATTGTATTAAATTCTTTCATCTCATTTAGTGGACATTGTGCTGAGTATAATTACAAATTAAATCCATAAAAGAAAGAAAGAACAACCTTGCAAAAAGGAAAGACTAAGTGCACTCTGCAGTAACTTTGCCCATTCATGGGCTTGCTGCTGTCATTAATGCTTTTTTTGTGACAGTTTTTATTTGAAGTTAAGAGAACCAGCAGTTCTCAAATACTTGATAAGTAACAAAGGAGGAAGTTTTCTCTTCTGTATCCCTTAATTAATTGAAATATTTTCTGAAATGGATATACTACAGAGCTCCTCACTATCCCCTTTTTAAATAAGTGTTATGGTCACCTTTTAATGGAAGATGTCTACATTTCAGGTTTTCACTCATAAATTCAGTATGGATCGTTTTATCTCATCTGTAATATATTCACAAAGTAATTATGCTTGGCTTGTGGTCTCCTTCCATTATAATATTTTTTAAAGTATTCTAAAAGAAATACCCAAATGATTTATGGATTTCCACTGTCAATTTAGAAATACATTCATAAATATCATGTGAACTCTATCATTGTTCTGTTTTGATATTTAGAATTTATTTCAAATATTGTATTTCTCTGTGAGTCCTTTGATGGCCTTGCCCAAGAGCAAGAAACTACTGGCCAGAGGTGGCCTGTAGAATTTAAATAATGTGTTATTAAGGAGTCAGGGATTATCAGGTAAGAAAAATAAAAGCAAGTAATCTATATATGACACACTCTAAATAATGTACTTTGGGAGGATTGAACACATTACTCAGTTAAGAAGCATTAACCAGGGGGTGGCTAGATGGTGCAGTGAATAGAGCATAGGCCATGGTATCAGGAGGACCTGAGTTCAAATTTGGCCTCAGACACTTAACACTTACTAGCTGTATGACCTTAGTTGGGCAAGTCACTTAACCCCAATTGCCCTACCTTCCTCCCTCCAAAAAGAAAAAAAAAAAGCCTTTACCAAACAGCTACTAAGTACAGGTTAAGAAAAGATGAAATAATAAGGTAAAAGAATCAAGAGAGAACAGTGTCATAAAAACCTAGAGAAAAGACATGCTTGACAAGTGTCAAAGCCTACAGAGTAGTCAAGAAGAATATTAAAAGATGAGGAGGAGAATATTCTAGGCCTAGAAGGCAGTCAATCTAAACACCCAGAAGTGTCTTTTAGGAGGAACAGAAAAGAGGTCAATGCCAATGTATCACAGAGGGTCAGATTTGTTGTAAGGAGGAAGAAGAGTAGAAAGGCAGAGAGAAAATTTATGAAGGGTTTTGAATGCCGAATGGATTTTGTCTTTGATCCTGGAAATGATAAGAAGCCACTGGAGTTTATTGAGTAGAGAAATGACATGTTCAGACCTGTACTTTAGACAGAACTTTGACAGTGGAGGATGGAGTGGAGTGGGAAATGAGAGAACTTGTGCGACCAGAAGACTATTGTACTATTCAAGTCATAAGGTAAGGAGGGTCTCTAGCATGATGGTAGCAGTGTCAGAGGAGAAAAGTGAACACACATGGGAGCTATTGAAAAGGTGAAATTCACAGTTCTTGACCAACAGATTGGATATGGGTAGTGAGAGAGATTGAGGAGTTGAGTATTATTCTACTCACAACAATAATAGAGAAGTTAGGAAGAGTGAAGGATTGGTGGAAAGATATATGAGAAGAGAATAGAAACAGTAAAGGGTAGTGAGAGCAGATATCAGGTGTATCTCACTATATTATGAAATGAATGAAGAAGGGTTGAAAATATGAACACACAAACTATTTGGTGAATAAATATAATCAAACTCAAGTGGGATTTGTCAGGGAGAAGTATAGAGGATAACACTGGGAAGGCAATAGTCGTAAATAAAATAAATTTACTTATCCTGATTGGGGGTAGGGGCTTGGTAGTTAAATGTGGAATGATGAAAAATAAAAAGCAGAATCTAAGAGTGTGCCAGAGAGTGCCTCTTAGAAAATTGGGGAATGGTTGAGCAAATTGGAGTATATTAATTAAATGGAATGTAATCATTCCATAAGACATGACAAAGGAGATGATTTTAGAAATTACTAGGTACTATGAAACAAGGAGATTCAGAAACACTAAAGAAAAACATTTTGAAAGGCTTTAGAATTCTAATCAAAGCAAACATCAACCATATTTCCAGAGAAGGTATGTTGAAGTATGTTACCCCACCTCCTTTCAGTAATTAAATGGACATAAAGTATAGAAACATACATGGTGTAGATTGGTTTTGTTTAATTATGTTTATTTGTCACAAAAATCCTTTTTTTTCTTCTTTCCTTTCTGTCTTTCCTTCTTCCTTTTTTCCTCCTCTCTTTCATTTTTAATTGGCTTAAGGAAAATGGGAAGATAAGTAATAGAGATGCCAAAAAAGAAGGTTATATTTGTAAAATCCACATGAGAGAACAGGAAGAATCACAGATATGGAAGGTAGTTTTGAATGCAACACATAGAATTATTATGTGTTTTACTTTAAAACAAGTAATATAAAGTGGACATTCACTTTCATATGGAAGCCCCTTTCATATTCCAAAAAGTTTCTTTTTTATGTTTAAGTCCATAATAAAAAATGTAAGAATATAAAAATTAGAGACTATTATTTGATTCACAACCATATATTAACACCTGAAGAATATTAATATTTTTAAGTGTGTGCCATGGATTAGTTCAGGATTCTTGAAAGTGTATAATTTCTCAGGTGCAATCTATCTGAACATTTCCTGATCTTCATTTCTGGGTCTAGCTCATTGTCTTTCTTTAATGTCTGTCCAAGAACAAAGTAATGAAAAACTAACTGTGAATCCAATTACCTATAGTAGTCTGGGCAATAGTTATTCTTCATACATTTTTCATTACTGTTTTTCTTGTTATTTTCTATGTATATTTTAAGCCTTTTTTTCAGTAGTGAATTTAATTAAGGAAATGGTACAATATGATTGTGCCTGATGTTATCTTGACTATGCCATCTGGAAAAAGAAGATTCTCAAGGATCTCACCATATATAGGAATTCATCTTCCATTTGGGTTCTTTATAGATAATATTCCTCAAGTGATGAATATCCTTTGCTGGACATAGCTTCAAGTTTTACGCCTCCTCTTTGAGACTTTCATGGATCAGTAAATACACTGATGTGGGTGATTGATTCAATAGGACTGGATGCAACCCATTCAGATCTTTTCAGTTTGTGTGTGTTTTTTGTCCATTGGTCCCCCTAAGTCATCCACAAGGCATCCATGTAGCTTCTTTCTTTAGATCTCTTGATATTCTATAGCTAACAATGGCAGACAGGTGCTATCCTTTAGTTATTCCTCAGCTGGACTTGGAATAAGGAAGACATAAAATATAATATAGCCTCAGACCCTGATTACCTGTATGACCCTGGAGGAATCACTTAACCACCATCTGCTTCAGTATCCTCAATTTTAAGATGGGGATAGTAATAGCAGCAACCTCATAGGGCTATTATGAGGGTCAAATGAGATAATATTTGTACAATAATAAGTCATATATCATAGTTTCTGATACCTGTTAGGCACTTAATGCATGCTTGGTCTCTTCCCTTCTCTCTTATCCCTTACTCACTATGGTCCCTTCTGTTTTCCAGCTTTGCATTTCTCTGAAGTCTTTTACACCATGTTCATATAATACTCTATTGATAATGTACTTAAGCATATCATGACTCCTTGGGGAACTTACAAGTTTAATTATATATTTAGAGACTAGGGGTATGCCATACTATGTCTTAATTATAACCATTGAACAAGGTATTTCCATGGTTATAAAATCTTTTATGATTTTGACATTTGCATGGGAAACTACTTGGAAGAAAGTTTTCAATTGCATTTTTCTACTGAATCATTTTTTTTCATATTTAACATACAATAAATTGTGAGGATTGACCTATTTTTAGGCCCTAACTGACAGAAGTAACTCATTGTTTGATCACTTATTGGCCTTTCTATGTACTGGGAATTCCCCTTTTATCCAATAACTGCTTTAGTCAGCTCCATTTAGGCAGGTAATACAAAATTCTTCTGATTGTAATTAGCTTATCAAACTTCACCAAATCCAGGCACTCATAGTTAGCAAATTTTCCTAATCACAATGCCCTTATGAACAATAAGGGGGATCTCTAGTTGTCTTAATTTAATGACATCATGCCACTCAGTCCTTGTGAATCTGCCCAATAATAACAATTACATATAAGGAGAGAAGAGCAGACAACCAGACTCTAGATGTGGATGTGTATCCATGCATTTCATCATCATACTTCACACTTTCCTGAATGAGTGAAAGCCTGGAAGCTACATGTTGGCATAGCTTTAAACTAATAATAATGATCATAGTTTGTGTGTATATGCATACTTACATACATGCATACATATGTATCACCAGCTATGGGCCAGATAGTATATTAAACTCTAACAATTATTATCTCAGGGCAGCTACATGGTACAGTTACACTGGCCCTGGAGTCATGAGCACCTGAGTTCAAATCCAGCCTCGGACACTTAACACTTACTAGCTGTGTGACCTTGGGCAAGTCACTTATCTCCCAATTGCCCTGCCTTCCTCCCTTCAAAAAAAATAATAATCTCATTTGAATCTCACAACAACTCTTAGATTTGGATGATATTACTATATTCATTTGATAGTTGAGGAAACTGGGGCAAATAGAGGTTAAATGAATTGCCTAGGTCCAATAGCTCCTAAGATTCTGAAAAACAATTTGAACTCAAGTTTTCCTGTCTATGGACCTAGTGATGTATCAAAGCACCACCTACCTGTCTGTGGGTAATTAGCTACCTGAGTTACGATCTTTTGAGCATTTGTGTTCTTTCTTGGCACCTCACCCACAATTTCTTCACATAACCACATTTGGATTTTGTGTTTTCTGCAACTCACAACTAATTGTGTGACTATGAAAATATGATCACTTAAAGAAATTCATTTGTGACAGCCTGGATTTTGATCATGGATATCTTCCTTCTATGTATCAATTATACTGATAATGATTTTATAAATGCAAAACTTAAGTAATACATACATATTTATACATACATATATACTGATCTATGCTATATGTGTGTATATATATACATACACACACACACACACATATATATATATGGATATAGATATTCCAACAGTTGTTGATGTTTTCTTTTTCTATTTTTGGTAATGATTTTTTCCTAGTCATTCAGCATTTTCTCTCCTCAAGTGCTTCAGAATTTTTTCTCTTGGTGTTTTAGTTATATCTCCTCTGACATGGATAACTTTGTGTGTGTAACTGGGATAGTCTGATTTTCTGTCTATAGTTTTGTTATTTAATGTCATTTCCACTAATTCATAGGCCACATCAGGGAATAAGTTATTAAGGGTCTAAGTGCAATGGGTCCACAGTCACTGATGAAGAAAATAGTTAGGTATATAAATAAAACCTGTCCCATTTTTCATCTGTTTGTTACCCTCCACCTATTCTCATCTAAATATAAACTTGGACATGTCTGGTTTATTTGAATATTACATTGTTTCCTATAAATATGCCTTTTCCTACATTTTTTACTGTATTATTGAGCAAAAATAATTTTTTCCATAATCTTTCCCCAGTCTGTTCTGTAAGCTTTTGCAAATGAGTTGATATTCTAAACCAGTGTTGTCCTTGATTGCCATTTCCTTTTGCTTGGCAAGGGGATAAGGTATTTATTGGCTGAAGAGAGGAAGAGAATGATGTGGCTACCCAAAGTGCTTTCTGGGGAGCTCATATTTTTAAAAGACTTTAAAGGACAATGTCAAGAAGGTTAAAACTCAAAATAATTTTAGGTTTAAAAATATTCTTGAGAGAAGAAAAAAACAACTTCATTAAAATCAGAATAAGGAAGCAAGAGGTTTGCAGCTTAGGGTAGATGTTAACAAACAGAGGAAAAAAGGAAGTACTTGTTTGATATTGTGGTAGATAGAATAAGTGCTGGATTTAGAATCACAGGACCTGGTTTTGACCTTATCTATGTCAATCACTGATTGTATTCTTTGGGCAAGTTTCTATATTTCTCTATCTACCTCAAAGTCATTATCTATAAAATTGGATTTGGTTCAAATATTTGAAGGCTACCTTCCAAATTTATAGCTTTATAAAAGATCCTATTTTGTTTTTCCTTTAATTACAATCTTCACACTGGAATGGATGTGAACACAATTAAGAGAAAATTGACAGTCATGATAAAGAGAAAGAAAGTACTCAGTTGTTCTATGTGGTTTTAAATGTCCCAATTCACACAAATTATACCTTATGGCAGAGGTGTCAAAGATGCACCAAGGTAGCCAATGCATGTGGTTTCACCACACCACATCTGACTTGTAGCTTAATTCAGATTAAAATATAATTATGAAATATTTACTAGAAAATTAGAAATATAATAGATTTTAGATAGTGGTAATAGGTGGTTTTCTCAGCTGAAAGGATCCTTATTTATGATTTAGTGGCCCCATTTTCATTTCATTCAGATATCATTGTTCTAGAGTGCTTAAAAAAAAACAACACAAAAACTTGCTGTTTCGATCAATGAACTTCTGTCAGCATCACATAAGGAATCATGGAGAAAAAGAGGTGTTCCATAAGAATAGGAAATAAATAAATGTCCAAATTTCAGAAAGAGGAAGAAGGTATATTTTGAAAACTACTGGCCAATGTATTTAATGTTTATCTCTTGGAAAAATTCTAGAATGGATTATTAATCAAATGCAAAAGGAAAGCAATGATCACTAAATATCTGATCAAATTC
The DNA here is from genome assembly GCA_011680675.1 of Gymnobelideus leadbeateri. Taxonomy (NCBI): domain Eukaryota; kingdom Metazoa; phylum Chordata; class Mammalia; order Diprotodontia; family Petauridae; genus Gymnobelideus; species Gymnobelideus leadbeateri. The sequence continues at coordinate 184,066 of WOXC01004599.1, forward strand.
GTGAAATATGTCTTCCCAGTATTATTTCATATGTTTTATGTGGATAAGGTTTCAATAATGGTATATAGAAGGAATATTTCAGTTATAACATCTACATTTCAACAGTGCTTTGAAAAAAGTATTTGTGATATATGTAGATATTTAGGTAGATTTTGAAATGGTTGAAAGATTGAAATTGAAGAGTATTTTGGAACCCTAATGTCTCATCACTCACCATCTACTTAGTCTAAATCTCTAATTGTTCTTAGAGATTTTAATGTTCCCCTCTCAGATCTGAATAAATTTAAAAGGATATAGACATAAAAAGAGATCTGCCAATGCCTTCATAAACATCCTCTAGATGTACTTGGTTTAGTCCTTTTTCCAGTGGCAATTATAATTTCTCCAGTAACATATCTGACATTGTAATGTAAAATCTAAATACAATGGTTTCACTGTCCTTGATTTAAAAAAAAGTTTCTTATAGGCCTTTATGGGTGGTTTCCATCCTGTTGGCAATTTTTTATTCACCTTACAATTTTCTCCTTAGATGTCCTTGGTAAGATCACTTATTTGAGTCTAGCCAAGCTTTTTTCTTCTTGTTTTCTCTCTACTACTTCTCACTCTTTTATGAGGTGAAAGTGTGAGGCTTTATAATGAATTGATATTCTAAACCAGTGTTGTCTTTGGCTGATATTCTCTCTTCTTGGCAAAGAAACTAAGTACTTTTTCGATGAGGCATTACCTATGTTCTTTCTGTCTCCCTGTCATGGCAACTTATTCATATTAGTTGAACTTCTGCACAAAACTGTTATAATCAATGTCCGTTCATTATTTCATTATAATCACTGTCCTTTCTTCAATCTATTTCCCATCTTTCAGTGCCAACATCTTGTCTAAATAGGTCAGTTTGGTGCTCTTTAATTGCATGCAATAACTTTTTTTTACTGATTTTTATTGATTCTGTTATTTTCCTAATATTGTGGGTCTTTCTTCTGACTACACAGACAACCAAGTCAGGAATAAGTCCCATGTCAATAACAGGTCATTTCTATCAGTTCATATGCAATAAATTTAATTTTAAAAAGTTAATTTGTACTGAGTCCAATGCATCTCAACTCTTTTCTGTAAGAAATTTTTCATGATGTATATGTATGATTCTTTGTTATTCATAAGACCTTTGTATTTCTTAATTCTAAATTGTTTTTTTCCAACATTTTTACTGTCATCTTTCCTTAAGACTACATTTTCACTGAAGTCACTGAATTGCATAACATATTTTGATTTAAGTGAGAGGGTTTTGAGTTTCTCATAGATTTTCTAAATCTCCTTTTCATATATTATTAATGTTGGCCCATAAACTGCAACTACTTTCCTGGTGGTCCTTTTGCAAATACTTGTCCTGAGAATTGTAATTCTAAACTACTAAATGCCTGATGAAATGCCATTTGTGCTCCCTTTGAACACATGGTAACAAATGCAGTAATATATTTTTGCCTTTTAAAAATAAATCCATATGAGGGGCAGAGTCAAGATGGTGGAGTCGAAACATGACTTCCCCGGGGCTCCAGCTTGCACTTTCACCACTCCATGTAAAAGGGGACTCTGAACAAACTTTGGAGCTACAGAACCCATAAAATGACGCAGAGAAGCTAACCTGCCACTGGGAACAGCCTGGCAGCCCATCAAGGAACAGCCATTGCAGCACTCTGGGAGCTGACCCAGCTTCCAGAGAGCCAGAGGTTTAAGCCCCAGGGCAGCCTGACGAGCAGGGGGCTGAAGGGAATCCAGAACACCAGCGGCTGTGGCTATCAACACATAGATGCCAAGGGCAAAGTGAGAGGTCAGTGCAGTATGGACTTTGGGACCCACTAGTTGGGAGAGTGTGTTGGCCTCTTCGCCCCGGGGTGAAAAGGCACTGAGACACTTAGGCACAGCCTGCGATACATTGCAGTTTCAGCTCCTGGCTTGATGACTGTAGGGGGACCTGGCGACCAGTCTGGGGGTGTAATAGTTCTTGCTTTAACCTTCTTGGATCTGATGTGGTCTAGGGTGGTGGTACTGGGGTGTGTGACCAGCTTGCCAGAGTGTGTGCACCAAAAGCTTCAAGTGAAAATAACAGCTGGTTACAGGCCATAGAGGACCTTAAGAAGCCGATAAAAGAAGTGGAGGAAAAAATTGGGTAAAGAAATTAAAATTATGCAAGAAAATTATGAAATGAGAGTAAACAGCCTGACTGAGGAAAATAACATCATAAAAAATAGACTAACTCAAATGCCAAAAGAGGCTCCAAAAGGCAATGAGGAGAAGAATGCCTTAAAAAGCCAAATTTGCTAGATGGAAAAAGAATCTTAAAGGCTTACTGAGAAGAATCTTTCCTTCAGACTTTGAATGGACCAAAGGGAAGCTAGTGACTTTATGAGAAATCAAGATGCCGTTAAACAGATACAAACAAATGAAAAAAATAGAATATAATGAGAAATATCTCATTGGAAAAACCACTGACCTGGAAAATAGATCCAGGAGAGATAATTTTAAAATTATTGGACTACCTGAAAGCCATGATCAAAGAAAGAACCTAGAAATCATCCTCCAAGAAATTCTCAAGGAAAACTGCCATGATGTTTTAGAACCAGAAGGCAAAATAGAGGTAGAAAGAATCCACCAATCACCTCCTGAAAAAGATCCCAAAAAGAGAACTCCTAACAATATTATAGCCAGGTTCTGGAATTCCCAGATCAAGGAGAGAATATTACAAGCAGCCAGGAAGAAACAATTTCAATATTGTGGAAACACAATCAGAATAACACAGGATCTGGCAGCTTCTACACTGAGGGATGGAAGGGCCTGGAATATGATATTCTGGAGGGCAAAGGAGCTGGTATTAACACAAAGAATCACCTATCCAGCAAAATTGAGTATCATGTTTCAGGGGAAAATATGGTCATTACGTGGATTAGAGCACTTTCAAGGATTCTTGAAGAAAAAAACAGACTTGAGTAGAAAATTTGACATTCAGATACAAGAAGCAGGAGAAGCATGAGAGGGTAAACAGGGAAAAGAAATCATAAGGAACATATCAAAGTTGAACTACTTACATTCCTACATGGAAAAATGATCATTGTAACTGAGGAAACTTTTCTCAGTATGAAAATAGTTGAAGGGAATAGAAAAATGTGTGTGTTTGTTTGTGTATGTATGTATGTATATATATATATATATGTGTGTGTGTGTGTGTGTGTGTGTGTGTGCATACATATATAGATATAGATATATAGATATAGATATATCTAGTCTTTATCAGAGGGTATATAGGCATAAGAATACATATGTGATTGTGTGTATATATGTTTACAGGTATACATAGATAGAGGGCACAAGACCAATTTAATAGGAAGGGATGATACTTAAAAGGTGAAATCAAGAGGTGAGAGAGGAATAGGAGATGGGGAGAAACAGAATGGGGCAAACTATCTCATATAGAAGAAGCAAGGGAAAATGGGTACAATGGAGGGGAAGAACAGGAAGGCATAAGGGAATGGATCAACAGTATAATCATTGAATTTGGCTCAGGGAGGGAATGACATGAACACAGAATAGGGTATCTCACCCTACACGAGAGTAGGGGGAGGGGGTGAGAGGGGGGAATGATGGAAAGGAGGGCAGGCTGGAGGGGAGGGAAGTAGGAAGCACACACTTTTGAAAAGGGGCAGGACCAAAGTAGAGAATAGAACAAGTGGGAGGTGGAATAGGGGGAAGGGAAATATAATCAGTCTTCTACAATATATCTACTATGTATTGTTTTGCATTAGCTAAAAATAAACCCATATACCATCCTTATATTTTTAGGTGTTAATTTCCTTTCAGTTTTTGATTTCTCTTTAATTTGAACATTAAGTGTGATATGGTGTAGTTACTCTAGTAGTAATTCAGTGACAGGAAAAAGATCTTATATAGAGAGTTCCAAAAATCAAGTAAATTGTCTCCAAACTATTGTTTTTAGCATCTACTGCTCAATTTTCTGTACTGTTGCAGAAATAGAAAGAGAATATCAGGGGTTGAGGACCATTTTGTATTTATTCATAGATCTTTATCCCATCCTCTCCTCCCACTCAAAAATGAAGAATCAGTCTGCTAGTAAGCTTCTCCAGATTTACCTAGGAATGTACAATCTATCATTAGTACTCTACTCAAAGACTTTATAACATCTGTCTATCTAGCTAGTAATTTTTTTTATCAATCACACATATATGCATATATAAATATACACATATACATGCATATTTATTGCTTGCTTGTTGTTTTTATTGTATATGTGCATGCATCCATATATATTTGCATAACTACAATGATCAGACAATGGGTATGAAAATGCATGAATATACATGTGAGTACATGTATACAATATATGAATGCATGAGTATTTATGGCTTAATCCAGTCATATTTCTATATTCATGTATATGTATACATATATATAATAGTTAACATTTATGTAGACCTTACTATGTGTCAGACATTGAGGCAAACACTTTGCAATTATTATTTCATATAATTCTTACAACAACCTTGGGACATAGGTTCTATTATTATCTCCATTTTGCAGATAAGAAAACTGAAGCAAACAGAAGTTGTGACTTGCCCAGGTCACCTAGCTAGTGTGTGAAGCAGGATTTGAATTCAAATCTTCCAGGCTTTAAGTCCAGAATTCTATCCACTGTGCCACCTATCTGCCATCTCTCTATCTGCACATATATGTACATATATATGTATATATCTATCATAAATTCATATGTGTATATAAACACTTGCAGATATGTTTGTGTATATACATATACATATAATATACATATAGTAGCAGAAGAAAAAATGATTAAAATGTGTGTATGTGTATATATATATATTCATATATATATATATATATATATATATATATATACACACACTATTTTTAATACTTAAAAGAGTTCAAGCTTTGATGTCACATCTTTACCATGGAGAACAGATAAAATGCACCTCCCTCTTTTAGGTAGACAGGTAGAGTCCTAAGGATAAGGGATATTACAAGCACCGTCAAAGAAGGTGTCTTGTTGGTATTGTTTAACTATCTATCATTGTTAGAAGGGAGTATTTATAGAGAGATGGGGTTGCAAATACAGACATGTTTATGACACTAAACAAAATGTAGCAATAAAACATTTTAAATCACAGAAGTGTGGGGAGGTCAGGCTTCTTTTTTTTCTCTCTAGCTCAGCCCTCCTACAAAGAGTAACTATGGGGAAATTTCCAAAACAAAGTTTAGGTATCTTCTGTGTCTAGGATCTCCCCAAAAATACATAACAGGATTTATTTTAGAAAAATATTGAATATTGAAAGTGGGTGTGAGTTTTAGAATATGATTTTTCTCTTCCACCTTTAAAAATGCTTAAAACACAGAAGGCTCATAAGTACATGTAAACAAATAGAAACCTAAAAACAATAATACACCATACAAATTATATGCTCCTGACAGATAAAGGGAACTTAATGGAAATAGGTCTTTCACTGCTCATCTCAGAATTGTACCATCTGTGCTGTTCCAGGTCTAGGTCCCCTGGCAGCTTGGGATTTCTTAGTACTCTGAGTTAAAAAGGCCTTTGGGGATGGTGCTTCCTTTCTCAGAAGAGATGTTATGCTATGAATCACTTCCTAGTGGGCAACTGGAATTCACCTCAGAAAGTGTCACTCTCTTTTATTTGCAAAGTTAACACTGGTATAGGAAACAATGATTTCTCATGTCTACTGGGTGCCAGGATGTGTTCAGAAAAGAAAACAGAAAGTAGTAGTCTCAGTCTCAACTGCATAAGTATTTGTTTCCCAATGACATATGTTTACATCCACCATTGCTATTTCAGCAATGGAAGATGAATGGAATCCAATTCCTTTCATCATTTCTGCAATTGCAAAGGACAGAAAGTTCTAAAGGTTCCCAAAGAAAATGAGGGAGTTATTTCTTATAGACAATGCAACAAGGGTTTCGATGCTATAATTTAGTGTTGCCAATCACAACACAATGCACGTCCTTCAGCAAGGAATCAGAGCACGTTTTCTTGAAAAAAAAAATTTAAAACAGAGCAAGCACTCAATTCCATCAGAGGAGCTGGTCTAGCAGATTAGGAGTTTTCCCTGATCATCACCATTGCACAGCAAATTTAAAATTTTACTAAATTCAAGTTATATTTTGTTTTCCCCAATTTACTGGGTTTGTTATAGAAACAAATGAGAATAAATTGGCAACATTTGTCCACAGAAAGATGTTAATTTTTTCACTCATGATTACACGATCAACACCAATTCTATTTTTAAGGCAAATGACTAAGGCAAATCATTGTAGAACATGTTGCTGTCCATGAAAATGTAGCTGTTGCAGGAAGAGGCATGTATTATTGATAAGTTCAAAAAGAACCATAAAATGAGGGAAAATGGTGATAGCTTTCCTGCCAAAGCCAGATGGTTCCCTCCAGTACAACCCTCTAGTCTTTCATTCTTATTTTAAGTGTCCTAAATAATGATGCTTCTACCACTTCTCTGGGGAGACTACAAAACCTAATTGTTATCACTTGCAGGATGTTTTCCTGAATACAATATCAAGTTTAAATGTTCCTTGTCTTGATTTCATCCTATTACTCTTAGTCATATTGCCTGCACTAAAAGCAGAATAATTCCTCTTTTTCCTTGGCTCTATCTTTCAAGTGTCTGTAGATATTAGCATACCCTCCTCAGTCATCCGATGCACAGACATGCTTAATTAGCTTCTCTAATCTTGGTTTCAAAGTCAATCCCTTCATTTCCATAAACTATTTGTTCATCTTTCCTAAGCTATTTCCATTGGTGCTGTGTTATCCTAAAACTCAATTGCCTCAAAAAATGGAATATTTTGTTATTAGCTGTCTAACATTCTCCTGCTCCCTGGAGTGACATTCCTTCACAATAAATAGTAAGTATCATGAATCTTTGCAGCCATTACATCAATCTATTGCCAGTCTAATTCTATAGCCCACCTAGAATAATTTCTCCAAGTAAATAAATGGAATTTAGAATATTTTCTTCATCAGTTTTTCCAACTTTTTCATTATTAGTGTTTTAGTAGTATTTTTTTCACATCATACAATTCAATTCTATTTTCTTAACTGTGCCCAGTACTCCTTATAAAATTAAAAATACCATTTAATCCTCAAGTCAACATTATTCTTAAAGCTATCTACCCTTTAAATTTGCCATTTATCTGAAGTTTAAAGTGGATTGTTATGTTTTAAAATATAATCCTTTCCCCTTCCTAATTTTCCAATTGCTGTCAAGGATACCACAGTCATTCCAGTCACCCAGACTTGGATGACTTTCTCTCTCATATTCCATAACCAATTTGTTTTTAAGTTCTATCATTTCTACTTTGGTTGCCTCTGTCCTCTGACACTGTTACCACAGTGTAAGCCCTTATCTCAATACACCTGGATTATTGCAAAAGTCTACTGTGTGGTCTACCTATCTCAAGTCTCTTCCCAATCTGATCCATCCTCCACTTACCTGTCAAAGTAATTGCCTTAATGTACAAATCTGACCACCTCACCTCCTGCCACCAGTAAAATCCAATCTGAGTATTGCCTCCAAAATAAAATATAAAATCTTCTGTTTGACTTTTACAACCTTTCATAACCTGTTTTTTTTTTTTACTACCTTTCCAGTCTTCTTACATCTCTAAGACCTCTATGATGAAAATTATCCCGGTCCCCTTGTTATTCCAGACACAAGACACATTCCAAATCCAAAATCTGAGGGTTTTCATTGGTTGTCCCTAATTTGTGGAATGTTTTCTTTCTTCATCTCTCCTTCCTAGCTTTGCTGGCTTCCTTCAAGTCTCCACTAAAGTCACAACCTCTGCAAGACTTTCCCAGTCTTTCTTAATCTCACTCAGTACCTTCCTTCTGATACTATTCCCAATTGATCATTTATATTCCTTATTTTTACATAGTTATTTGTTGTCACATGTAATAGATTGTGAGCTTCTTGACAGCAAGAACAATTTTTTTTGTCTTCCCTTGTAAAACCAGCACCTAGCATAGTTCCTGGAATACAGTAGGTACTTAATAAGTGCTAGTTGGCTGATCACCATGACATATTTTTAAACTTATTTTTCTGTGTTCCTTGGGATACTTGTAGCTTTTCCCTTTCTTCCTTAGACACCTCATTTACTATGGTCCCTTGTAATTTCAGGAGGGGGGGTGGGGATTTGCTATTTCACACTATTCTAATTTTTATAAGGATTTCTGAGATTCAATACCTTTAAGAGCAATTTATTAAACCTCAAACAAAGAACTTGAAACAATACAACATGGAAAAAAATCAAAATTGTGCAAATATATAATCTGAAATTATCATGTAGGTTATTTCATCTCATACTTCTTAATGAAACCAAGAGAATTACCAGTTCTATTCTTCCTATTTTATACATTGTAGAAAGGATCAGAATACTATTTCACAATCATTGGGTATTCCACCACAAGATAAAGCTCATTGGACCATTGGCAAAGACTATAAATGACTGACATATGAAATATTCAAATTTCACTTTTAAAGTTGTACTGAAATATTCAAAGGATTTGAAAAGACTTTGAGGCAGCAACAAAGTTGGAAGCTGCAGATCCAAGGATCTATAAAAAAGTTGACTTTAAAATAATGCACTTCTATGGCTACTGAGAACTAGAAATCACTCACCATAATATGTTTCATGTGTCCATGCATTTAGTGCTTGACACATTTATGTAAATTTCCAGCCTCCCTAACTAAATTGTATACTCCTTGAGAACAAGAAAACAACAGGAAAGACAAAGTTAAAAAAAAAAAAAAGATTCCATGTTTATACTCTATGGGACTCTGTACTTGAGCATTTACTTAGCTTGATGTGTTCCATATAACTGATGCTCAATAAATATTACTGATGATAGCGATTCAAATAATTTAGGCATCAAACTAAGTATTTTTATTATGCCATATAATTTAGAAATATGATGTGTTACTATATGCACTGCAGTCAACCAAAAATCTGGATTAGTTTATGGAATTTACAAGTGCGATTGTTAGCTTTGGTACTCAGTACCCTCAATTGTCTCTCTATTCTAATTGGAGAACTACAGGGCAATCTACTTCTCTCAAAAACTCCCTTTATCGAGAGCTCAGATTTTACAGAACTTCGTTTCCCATCAGTTGCTCTGCTTGGTTTGGATTCCACAGCATCATGCCACCATTCTGGATATACTATGGCATGCCTCTTCCATTTTCAGCTTCCTTTTCTATGTTGTTTTCTCAGAATATGGTAAGCTTCTTGAGGGCAGGGACTATATATCTTTTTTCTTCTTTGTATCCCCAGTGCTTAGTATACTGCTTGACACATAGTAAATACTTTATTGATTAAATGTTATAGATTGATTGCACTTGACTAATCTGTGCCCCTGAGACTGAGTAATGCTACAAATCACTTGCTATCTACTATATTTGCACTTAGTTTTTTTCAATTAGACTTTATTATGAACATTTTATTATTATTGTTTATTATTTATAAATATTTATTATTATTAATTAGACATTATATTATGAACAGTGATACGGATGGAAATAATAGTATTTAATCTAGGAATTTCAACTGTATTGTAATTAAATGATTCCATTATTTTATAATTAATATCATTCCCAACATAAGAAAACTGACAAGCTTTGATATGTTATATCCATGACCTGCATGCCAAACCAATTATCTTTACCATGTATGCTGGCTTTATGCCAGCATTTGGAGGAATAAACTGAATTCATTATACCCCAGATTCACTGAAGCATCAGAGTGGGCACCAGTAGAATTCACATGATTTTATATATGTGTGTATGTGAATATATATATATATATATTCATGTATGTATGAGAATGTTTCCATAAATACTTGCTACAGAAGGTGCTATTTGCAGCTATTTAGTTTTAAAATGGGAAGTATAAAATAGAATAAAATATTGGACTGATTCACATTTTAAAATTTCATTGGCAATGTCAATTTAAAATGTTAGGGGAAAAGACAGCTGAATGGTCCTGCTTCATCTAATTAAATTAATTACATTTTATTTAACAAAAAAAAGTCCTAATGTTATGATTGGCATTTCTGTTCATATAGTAACCATACAAGGTTGGAATTATCATGAGACATTCATCTCCATGACCATTCTTAGCAGCAATAATGAAATTTGCAAGTTCTAAAGGAGAAGGAGCACAATTTAAATTCTCCTACTTCTAAGCTATTTAATTCCTGTTGAGTTTCTATTTATCCTTTAAAGGACAATACACTTTCTGCTTTTCCATGAGAGCTTTACCAGTCCCCTAATTTCATAATGACCAACCTCCTTGGACCTCTCACAACACTTTAATTGCATCCCTCCCTATTGAACATGTAATTTTTTTACTATAGTTGTTTCTTCTTCATTTTTTCCCATAAAAGTGTAAGCTCTGCAAGGACAGAGACCACATTTTATGTAAACTTTGTATTTTTCTAAGTGTTTATGACAGATCTCTACACAACATAAGTGCTTATACATATTTGTTGAAGTTATCTTAATATTCAATTTTGAAATTTGCTTTTCAAAGAAAAACTGTTGATATGCATGCCATAGTTCCTTTTGCAAGGGAGAACCAAAAACTCACAGGTAGACATGGGTCAAATCTCTTACATGATGCTGAAAGACTGCCTGTCATCATTAATGCAAAATACTCTGTATAATCTTTGTTCAGATGGACCAAGACATTCTGAAGAAACTATGCTTGTTTTTCTCAAGTAATGGGGGCTTTTCTTTCAATTAATGGGCATTTATTTCTCAAAAGACCCCTTTCATCTACAAACCTAAAACAAAGCAGTTAGTAGGATGATCGATTTTGCATGAAAATATTGAAATATTGATATGTCCTTGTTCATATTTTGAGTAAGGTCTAGAAAACTACTAGGGGAAGTATTCTGAAAGCACATTTGCTGAGGCATATCTAGCCAATGATAGCATTTATGAAAGTGAAGCCATGTAAACCCTTTTCAGGTGCATGATCACAAAAGTTCTACCTGACTAGAGAATTGTCAGGTGACATTCCAATTTTTCACTGTTTCTGGCTAAAGGCTTTACTGAAAATTGTCTTAGAGGAGTGCAATTTGGCCTTTCTCCTTATTAAATGATATTCTGTCAGGAGGCACATAATTCTAAGGAAGTGATAAATTCAATAGATCTAACAGAAGAGAAAGCTATAGCACAAATATTAAGTTTGATAGTATGAGCAAGACATATACAATTATTGCTTTTGTTATTATTTTTAAACCCAAGCATGTGGGGAACACACAATGTCTTCTTCCCTTTATTTCCAGACTATCATATTTTAATTCATAAAGACCACAAACATCTATGTATATAAATATTGTAATTTGGGGAACCATAACAACACTGTGATCTGCAGAACAATTGGGAGATATGTCAGAAAAAGTTTTTCTGATATAAAATGGTTTGCATTTAAAGTTAAACACTTACAAGCCCAACATCTCCAAGATAATAACTAATCGGCTTTGCATCTTTTACTCCATATATACAAAACTTAGAAAATTTTATAACCTCTAATAGCTACAAAGTAAACATCCTTTAAGGTGGCATTTACCTCACAATTTCTCCAAGGGCATTTAGAGTAGAAAGGTCCAGAAAGTTCTCACCATTTATCTTCTTTCATCCTATGTGGGGTCCTCAGGCACAGACAGTATTACCCAACTTTGAAAACTCTATAAATAATATTTGAAAGTACTTGCTGCATGAGTGACTGTGAGGTTTACACTGCCTTTTTTTTTTTTACAGGCTAGTTGTCCTTGCACAGATGGAAAGGCTGGTTTATTTGTAACTCATTTGCATATTCCTTATCTTCTCTACTCTTTTCTTTGTATCTAAGTTCTATGTCCTCATCTATTTTATAACTTTCTCAATAAAACTATTATCTCTGTTATTATGTACTCAATTAAAATACCTTTTTTTACTCTTCTTTTCCTATCTTAGGGCACTCTAAAAGGGTTATATGTAGTGGTCATTTAGTAAATAGTGTTAACTTATTTAGATATAGTCTTAGAAAATGAATTCTGGTTACTTCTCAAGGTATGATTCTTACAGCGGGTGCCATTAATAAAATAATGAAGAAAGTTCTATGTGATTTAGATTCTCATGAAAGTTCTACTCCTTAAACTCCAGGTTTAAAAGTATAGGGAAGATTAATGTTTGGATAATCAAAGTTTTACCTATTACTTTCAGTTTTGTATTACATTCTTATATGACTATTTCTTTACTTTTCACACTCAGTGAACTATGGTTTTAACAAAGATTATTTAAGTTCAACAAAAGCAACTGATAGATATAGTCCACTGTATGCTACATTCACACTCAGAGTCCCCAGTCTACATAAAGGAAGGTGCATTTTCTGTAGATATCATTATTATTTTGACTAGATGTTTACTTTTCAATAATAACTTCATTAATGTATATGGCTATAAGCCACTCTTTGAATGTGAATATACATATTATTAATTCCACATGATCACCTTAACTTGTGTTTCTGCCACCATTTTAAAAAGGGAAAGGGAATAAAAGAAGATAAATGTTGCAGAAAGGCCTCTCTCTTTCCTTTTTATACAAGAATCATCCAATAGGCCAAATGATGAGCTTAATCTATTGAGATGAAACTTAATTAGGATAAATGTCAAGTATTGGACTTGGTTCAAAAATATGTTTCCACAATAGAAGTTCTAAGGGGCAAAATTGAAGTTAATCTGGAAAAGCTCTGGAGGTTTTAGTAGACTGCAAGCTCAAAAGGTCAACAGTGGGATAGAGCAGCCAAAAATGTGCTCACACAATCTTAGGCTACACTAAGGGAGGCATCATATCCGTGGCTAGGGAGTCAAGGGCATCCCTGTATTTTCTGCCCCAAGCAGACAAAATATGGAATAGTTTGCTCAGAATGAGTTGTAACATTTTAGAAAAGACATTTTTGAGATAAAATATATACAAAGCAGGGATGGCGGGCATAGTGAAAGGGTCTAAGATAATTTAACAATACAAGAGTATAAGGAAGTTTAGAGAAGAGAAATATTAATGTAGAAATAATAGTTATCAGCAAGTACTTAGAGAGTCATTATTTGGAAGATGAGTTAGATGTATCTTGTTGGCTCTTCCTGGAAGGAGGTTCTGTTAGAAAAATGGGTGGAAGTTGAAAGAAAGCATACATCAGATAAATATAAAAAAAAAATTTCTTACAAATTAGAGCTGTCCCTAGGTTGTCATTCTCCCTCAAGAAAGACAAGATTCTCCTTCACTGAAAACTTTTAATCATAAATTGAATAAACATATGTTAGGCATATATGTGACATATATGAGAGAATACTTGTTCAAGTACAGATTGAACTACCTGCCCTCTAAGGTCCATTTTGCCTTGAGATTTTGTGATTGCAATAATAATTATTGTAATTAACAATGGTTAACATAGTTAGACCCCTAGATGAAGTCATTTCTCTTTCGGTTATTATTTTACCACTTAACTTAATCTCTACTATGGTTGTCTCACTAATTGTGCCAGGCTATATCCCTGGTATCAGTGATTATTTTCCCCACCTAATTCAGCTTCCTACTACCTGCTTACAATCTTTATTCATTTCCAATGAGTTGTCTTTAATTTTCAAAGTAAAAAAAGTAAAGAAGATTTAGCTATTGCATGAATAAATGTTTCTCGAATTTGAATATAATATGCATGTTACATGTTGCCATCCAGATCTTATTCAGTACATATTTAATAAGAATCTTCTATCAAAGAAGTATTATTCTCTGTGTTAGGGGGCATTTAGACTTAAGTGATAGATCCTCTGCCTTCCTGTACAAAGCTTACAGTATAGTTGGAAGATGCCACAACATGAGAGCATGATAAGTCTCAAAATTGTAAGGGACCTCTGAGGTCATCCAGACAAAGCCATACCCCAAAATTATCATCTTCTCTTGACATGAAAAAATCCCCAGGACAATTCATTTTTCTTCTTTCCTTGTAGTCCAAAGATTGTGCTCCTTAGCAGAAAAAGAAAAAAAATCATAGTAGATAGAAACAAAATCATAACTTCTCTTCTTCATGTATTATCATTAACCATATATTAGCACTTTTGGTAGTAACCAAAAATTATAAACAAAGTAGATGCCCATTAGTTGGGGACTGAGTAAACACAATGAAATACAAGAATGCAGTAGAATGTTGCTGTGCCATAAGAGATGGTAACTACAAAGAATACAAAGAAGCATGACAGGACATCTGAACTGAATTAAAGTGAGGCAAGCAGAACCAGGAAAACAATTTAAATAGAGGAACAATGATAAATAATTATAAAATTGAATATGGAGCAATTATAATGCCCAATCTTGGTTCTGAAGAAGTTATCAGGGGGCAGAGCCAAGATGGAGGAGTAGAAACAGCTCATCCAAGCCACTCTGCCCCCACATTCCCCCCAAACGATGTAAAAGGGGACTCTGAACAACTTCTGGAGCCCCAGCACCCACAGAACGACACAAAGAAACTAAACTCCCGCTGAGGACAGCCCAGCAGCCCTGCAGGAAGGACCAGCACAGTGGTCTGGGACCTGGCAGCGTGCAGCGGGCAGAGCGCAGGAGCCGAGCCTAGCCCAGGTCCGCCTGAGCCGAGGTTTTAGCCCCAGGGCGGCAGGGCCAGCAGCCAGCTGGAGGAACCCCAGAACACCAGGAGCTGTGGCGACTCCAGAATTATCAACATAGACTTGCCTGGGACAAAATAAGAAGTTAGTGTCCTATGAACTTTGGGACTGGTATTAGGGAATGCGTCGGCTCCCTCCCCTGGGGGCTAGAAGCCACTGAGGACAAATGCCATTTTGTAGTTTTCAGAGGCAGCTCCCGCTCCCAGCCTGCAAATTTGTAGGGAGATCCAGCGATCAGTCTTGGGGGGTAATCGCTCTTGCTTTAACCTCCCTGGATCTGGATTGTGATCTAGGGTGGAAGTCGTGGTGGGTTTACAGCTTGCCAGAAACGGAAGTTGCCCCCCCACACGTTTGGGACGAAAATTCCTCTAGCTGGCCTTAAAGCCATAGTGTGGCAACAAGCCCAAAAGTCAAGTAATTAAGTGGCAACATGCCAAGGCAAAGGAAACAGAAAAATGCAACCCTAGACTCCTATTTTGGGGGCATAGAGCAGGAAAAGGACTGTGAGGTCAGAGGTCCCACTCCAAAAGCCGCAGGGGAAAACATGAGCGGGTTGCAGGCCAAAGAGGACCTTAAGAAGGACTTTAAAAATCAAATAAGAGAAGTGGAGGAAAAATTGGAAAGAGAAATGAGAAGGATGCAGGAAAAGTATGAAATGAGGGTCAACAGCCTGACTGAGGAAAACAACACCTTAAAAAATAGACTAACTCAAATGGCAAAGGAGGCCCAAAAGGGCAACGAGGAGAAGAATGCCTTAAAAAGTCGAATTTGCCAGATGGAAAAAGAATCTCAGAAGTTCACTGAGGGGATTCATTCCTTCAGAGTTAGACTGGAGCAAATGGAAGCTAATGACTTTATGAGAAATCAAGATGCTGTTAAGCAGATCCAAACAAATGAAAGATTAGAAGGCAATGTGAAATATCTCATGGGAAAAACCACTGACCTGAAAATAGATCCAGGAGAGATAATTTAAAAATTATTGGACTACCTGAAAGCCATGATCAAAGAAAGAACCTAGAAATCACCCTTCAAGAAATTCTCAAGGAAAATTGCCCTGATGTTTTAGATCCAGAGGGCAAAAATAGAGGTTGAAAGAATCCACAGATCACCTCCTGAAAAAGATCCCCAAAAGAAAACTCCCAGGAATATTATAGCCAGGTTCCAGAATCCCCAGATCAAGGAGAAAATACTACAGGCAGCCAGGAAGAAACAATTTCAATATTGTGGAAACACAATCAGAATAGCCCAGGACCTGGCAGCTTCTACACTGAGGGATCGAAGGGCATGGAATATGATATTCCAGGGGGCAAAAGTACTGGGAATGAACCCACAGGTCACCTACCCAGCAAAACTGAGTATTTTGTTTCAGGGGAACATATGGTCATTCAGTGGAATAGAGGACTTTCAAGCATTCTTGAGGAAAAAACCAGAATTGAATAGAAAATTTGACACCCAGACACAAGAAGGAAGAGATGCCTGAGAAGGTAATCAGGGAAAAGAAATCAAAAGGAACTTATCAAAGTTGAGCTATTTACATTCCTATATGGAAAAGCAATAACTGTGACTGATGATATCTTTCTCACTATGAAAATAATGGAAGAAGGGGGTGTGGTCTTATGAATACATATGTGAGTCTGTGTGTATATGGTTACAGTTATATATGGATAGAGGGCATAAGTTGAATTTGTTCGGAAGGGAGAATACTCAAGGGATGAAATTATGAGGTGAGAGAGGAAAGTGGCAAGAGGAGATGGGGAGAGACAGGGTAGGGTAAACTATCCCATGCAGAAGAAGCAAGGGGAAGTGGTTGCACTGGGAGGGCATCCTTGGGTTGAGGGGAGGTTGGAAGTACCCACTATAAAAGAGGGACAGGATCATGTAGGGAATGGACCAGGTGGGGGGTGGGATGAGTGGGAGGGAATTATAAGCAGCCTTGTACAATAGATCTACTATGATAATGTTTTGCATAGCTAGACATGTACAACATATACTGAATTACTTATATCCCAAGAAGGAATGGGTGACAAGGGAGGAAGGAAATGGATCTGAAATTTGAGGTCATAACATTAAATGTTTCAAATATATATAAATACTATTATTAATACTCTTTTGCTTGTATTAGGGAGATAAGATGTGCAGGCATTGGGATGCAAAGACTCACCTTCCTCTAATGGAAAAGTCGATGGGGGTATGGGAGAAGGTATGGGAGAGAGCAGATTGGAGGAAGCGATATCTTGTGGGATTACTGTTCTGGGAGGTTGGGCAGGGGAATAATGGGGGGGAAATGATTGTAACTCAAAATCTGGCAGAAATGAATGATGTAAAACAGAAGTTAATAAAGCATTTGTTTAAAAAATTAAAAAAAAAGAAGTTATCAGAAAAATTTCCTTGATCTTTTCTGTTTGAATGTAGAACACTGGATATAATTAGCTAATATGTTGGTTAATTTTGTTGAACTATTTTTTCATTTCTCTTTCTTGTTCTTTATTATAGAGAAATGGTTCTTTAGGGAGTGGAGTGGAGAGGAATAAAAGTAATGTAGAAAAAGATCCATTTTTAAAATAATCTTAGTTGATCACTGAGTTCCCTGTACATTCTTAATGTTTTTCTTAATCAGCCCTGACTTTTTCTTCTGATCAATTTTTTTTAAATCCCATCCTTGAGATCTATCTCTCCCTTCTGCAGAATATTATCCTTTGTATCTAAACTATACTTACATCCCTTTAAAAATCCCTTCAAAAGTCGTGCTCTCCAAATCACCTGCAGATACCCAGAGTAATTACCTTTGAGTCAAAAGACAACAAACTCTGAGGGCAGCTATGTTGCCTAACCTTAACTTCTGGAGCTTTCATTCTAAGAATTGTGTTGGATTTAGGAGGCTGATCAGAGGAAGGTTGTGAAGGCTTTCCTGCTGGTTCTGGAAGAAAGGCCAGGTAAGTTTACCTGATGAGGTCACTGGCTGTGGCTGCAGGAAAGGAGGAAAAAATACATATGCTATTGAAGTCACAGGGAGGAGAGGCCCTGCTTGTTGTAGTCACTTGTAGGAGACAGGAGTCACTCTTTTCAGGTTCAGGGTATAAAGGCAAAATTGAATCTTGCACCCACCTCAGGGACTGCAGGAAGTAAGAGCATTTGCAATGGTATTGGTGCAGTTGACCCTGGGCACAGATGAGGGGCTAAGAAGAGTACCCGAGGACATTTACCAAGGTGCAAGGCATATGAAAAGTGATCACAACTGGCCTTCAGTGCTAGCATATTAGAAGAACCAAGAGATTAAACTCACCAGATGAAGCTCAGAAAAACCACCATAAAAAACCTTAAGCCTGAGATACTATTTCCCCATACCCTAGGAACAGAGGCCAACCTTAACATAAAATTAACAGCCAAGAAATGGGTTTAAAAAATGAGTGAAAAGAGAGAAAGGATCCAACCAGAAATAGTTTTGTTTTTTTTATGGTGATAGAGAATGTCGGGGTTCAAACTCAGAAGAAGACAAAGCAGCTTCTTGTGAAACTTCAATGTAAAATGCAAAATAGTCACAAGCCCCAAAAGAGTTCTTGGAAGAGTTTATAAATTATTTTAAAAATTAAATAAGGGAGGTTGAGGAAAAATGGAAAAATAAATAAGATTAATGTAAGAAAAGCAAGAAAACTGTAAAAGGTAGACCAATCAGTTGGAAAAGGAGATTAAAAATTGACAGAAAAAAATAACTTTTTAAAAATAAATATTGGGCAAAGGGAAGCTAATGACTTCATAAGATATCAAGAAATAATGAAACTAACAAAAAGAATGGAAAAAGAGAAAAAATGTAAAACATATCATTATAAAAACAACTGAACTAGAAAACAGATTGGGTGGACATAATATAAGAATTGCTAGACAACCTGAAAGTTATGTTAAAGAAAAAGAGTTTAGACACCATATATCACGAAATTATTGAAGAACATTTCCTTGAAATTCTACAAGTAGAGAGCAAAATGGAAATTGAAAAAAATCTACCAATCACCACCTGAAAGAGATACCAAAATGAAAACTCACAGGAGCATTATACCTAAGTTTAATAGCAACTAGGGCAAGGATTAAAATATTACAAATAAATAGAAAGAAAAAATTTAAATATTATGAAGCTACAGTCAGAATAGCACAAAATTTAGCAATTTCTACATTAAAAGACCAAAAGACATGGAATATAATACTCCAAAAAGTAGAAGGGCTGGATTTGCAACCAAAAAATAACCTACCTAGCAAAACTGAGTGTAATCTTGCCAAAGAAAAATGGGAATGTAAAGAATTAAAATACATTTAAATAATCTTGAGGAAAAGAACAGAACTGAACAGAAAATTTGACATACAAGAATCAGAAGAAATGCAAGGTAAACCTGAAAGACCAATTATAAGGAATATTAGGAGGGTTAAAATGTTTACTTTTGAAATAGGAAAATATAACTCAAGAATGTTATCATCACTGGGATATTTTTTTAATCATACATAGAGGGCTTGGAGTTGAGCTGACTGTGATGGAAGGATCCTAAAAAATAAATGTTGTAGAGAGAGGTAAAAAGAAGCTAATTATATCATATATAAAGGAGACATGAATGGAAGAAGTGCTATAGTGGAGGGAAGGACAGGATGGTGGACAGGTAGTACAATAACCTCATACTTATCAGAACCAGGTTAGAGAGGAAAAAATATACACATTTAGCAGGGTGTGAAACTCTTCTTAACTTAATAAAGAAATAATAGGACAAGAGGATACAATAAGTGAGGGTCTTTAAAGAGTACATACAAATTAAGGAGGCAATGGTCAGATGTAAAATATATTTCTAAAGGAAGATAGGAAAGGGAGAGAGAGAGAGAGAGAGAGAGACAGAGAGAATGAGGAAAAATAGGATGAAGGGAAAGACACAACTAGTAATTGTAACTTTGAATGGGAATAGGATAAACTCATCCATAAAATGGAAATGGATGGAGGATGAAAAAAAAAACAGAACCCAAAAATATATTATTTACAAGAAACACATTTCAAGAATGGGTTAAAGAGGGAACCATAATACACACACACACACACACGTATGTGTAGACACATAAATATATGAGAGTACATATGCATATGCATTTGTATATGAATACATATATGTATAGGCATAATAATCTTCTAAATTCAGAAATAAATTAAAAGCTAAAGGGATAGGGAGTGCGGAGAAGAAAAGGGAGGATTTTCAGGATAAGGAGAGAGGATAAGGGAGGGATCTTTGGTGGTGAGTAAGTTAAGTAATAGGACGGCAAGGTAGCTGATCGAAGCAAAAATGAGTCAAGAGGGATAGGAAACAGCAGATACACACAAATACAAAATAAAGATCAGGAGTAGAATTTATTAGGGAAAAAATACAGAATAGTATTCACAATCTCAGACAAAGTTAAAGCTAAAACACATTTAATCAAAAGAGAAAAATTGGGAAACTACATTATTTGTCAGCCATATTAGTCAATATTGATTTAGACTATTTAAAATAACCAGAAAATATAAGGTTGGAATATTGTTGTGGTATAGGAAATGATGAGTTGATAGGCTTAGAAAAACGTGGAAACATTTGGACCTCTGAAGGAAGACATCCACCCTTCAGAGAAACAGAGGAAAAACAAGTATAGTAGTCTTACATAGATGCATATGAATATAAAAAAGAAAGTGAATGGGTCATAAATGAATTTCCTAAGAAAGAAGAATCAGAACCAAATGTATTTACAAGTGAATTCTACCAAATATTTACATATCAACTAATTCTAATACAAAATAAATTATTTGGAATAATAGGCAAAGAAGTACAACCAAACTCATTTTATGGGGAAAAAAATATGGTGCTGGTACATAAACCAGGAAAAACAAAAACAGAAAAATTATAGCCCAATTTCAACAATGAATATGAATGCAAAAATCCTAAATAAAATATTACCTAGAAGACCACAACAATATATCACAAAGATTATACACTGTGACCGAATGATATTTATACCAGGAATAAACAACTGGTGCAACAGAAGTAAAACTATTGATAAAATTGATTACATCAATTTAAAAAAGGAACAAAAATCACATGATTATATCAAAAGATACAGAAAAAGCTTTTGACAAAGTACAACACTCATTAAAAAAAAAACATTTGAAAGCATAGGTACAAATGGATTTTTCCTTAAAATGATAAGAATCATCTACCTAAAACCATCAGTAAGTTTTATCTCTAAGCAGGATAAGCTAAAAACCTTCTTAATAAAATCAGGAGTGAAACAAGGGTGCTCAATAATACCAATATTATTCAATATGGTACTAGAAGTGCTAGGAATACCAATAAGAAGAAAACAAATAGAAGGAATCAGAATGATCAATGAGATAATAAAGCTATCTATTTTTGAAGCTATATATGTATATCTGTGTGTGTGTATATGTGTGTGTGTGTTCATGTATACATAAACAGAGGGCACAGGATGAATTGAATGTGAAAGGATGATATCTAAAAAATAAAATTAAGAGGTGAGAGAGGAAAATATTGGAAGAAGGGGAAATGGAGAGATAGAATAGGGTAAATTAACTCAGAAAAGAGGCAAGAGAAAACTGTTAAAATGGAGAGGAAGAGCAGGGAGGCAAAAGGGAGTCAACTTTACTCTTATTGAATTTGGCTTAAGGAGGGAATAACATACATACTCAATTGGGTGTCTTACCCTACAGGAAAGTAGGGGGAAAGAGGATAAGAGGAGGGTATGACAGAAGGGAGGCCAGATTCGGGGAGAGGGTCGTTAGAAGCAAACACTTTGTAAAGGGACCAGGTCAAAGGAGAAAATAGAATAAGTAGGGGGCAGGATAAGATGGAGGGGAATATAGTTAGTCTTTCACAATATAACTACTATAGAAATGTTTTGCGTAACTACACATGTGCAACCTCAATTGAATTGCTTGATTTCCCAGTGGGGTGGGAGAGGAAGGAAGAACGGAAAGAATCTGGAACTCAAAGTTTTTTTTAAAAAGGGTAAAAAAATGATTTTTTACATGCAACTGGGAAATAAGATATATAGGCAATGGAGTATAGAAACCCATTTTGCCCTACAAGAAAGTTAGGGGAGGATGGGGGAGGATATAAGAGAGAACAGATTGGGGGAAGGGGTATTTAGTAGGCTTTCTATCTTGGGCTGGGGGGTAGGGCAGAGACAGGGAGAAAATTTGTAATTCAAAATCTTGTGGAAATGAATGTTCAAAATTAAAAATAAATAAATAGATGGGGTCACAAAGAGTTGAACATGACTGAATAACAAAGCATTCATAACCTGAACCCTTCCAACCTTTTCAATATTCTTACATTTTACTACCCTTCCTGAATTTTAATATCTAGTTTCACTGGCCTATATGTGGTTCATTCACATATGGTCCTCAATCTTCCCTTTCTACATTGTTGCATTGACTGTCCCCTAGATCTGGAATACTTTGCTTTTCATATCTATCTCTTAGCTTCTTTGGATTCCTTCAAGATTCAGGTCCAATCTCACTTTTTGCAGAAAGCTTTTATCACCCCATTCCCTACAATGCTTTCTCTGTGAGATAACCTTCCATTTACTCTGCATGTGGATGGTTGGTGTTTTCAGTCATGTATGAATCTTCTTGATCCCATTTGGGGTTTTCTTGGCAAAGAAAAAAACCTAAAAATTAAACAGAGAAAGAGAAAAAAATAAGTAAAATGAATAGCATGTTTCACATAATCAATTTGCAAGTTAATGTTCAACAATCTTTTAAAAAATTATACTGTTGTAGAAATGCTTGCTTTATTCTATAAATTAAAAATGAAATACAAAGTAAGCAAAAAAAGAAAATACTAGAGAATCAGCAAAGACATTGAGACAAGAGATTCAACAAAGTTGTAGCTTACAGAATAATCTCATAAAAATAAACATAATTTCTGTATAACAAAATCTAAATGGAAATTATAGAAAGAGAAGTCCCCATGCAAAATAAGTGCAAAGCACTTAACATATTTGGGAGTCATTCTACCAAATCACACCCCAAACTTGCATAAATCCAGTTACAAAATATTCCTTAACATGATAAAGAATTGAAGTAGCCAGAGCAATGTACCTTTTACATGGTTTGGCTCTATCGTTAAATATAAATTATAATAATATCAAAGTTAACTTATTAAAAACTTATTAAAGCTTCAACATTATGCCAATGAAATTATCTAAGGGGTTCTTTATAGAACTTAATAAAGTAATAATAACATTAATTTGTAGGAGTAAAATATCTAGAATAGCAAGGAGAATAAATGAAATAAAATGAAAATTCTAACCCTCAAACTACATTGCAAAAGAGCAGTCATTAGACCATGTGGTATTGTTTAAAAATATAGAAGTGGATCATTGTAACAAACTAGAATCAAGAGAACCTGGGATGACCTCAATTTCCCAGTGTTCAACAAACCCAAAAATAATTACTTTCTTAAAAAATTCTCTATTTGATAACTGGTGAGGAAATCTGAAAGCACTCTGGTAGAAATTAGGCTTAGACCAACACATTGCTCCATATTCTAAAATACATTCAAACTAGATACATAAATTTGTATAAAAATCATATCATAAATAAATTAGGGAAGAACTAAATCATATGCCTTTCACAGTTATAGGCAGGAGAATTATTTTTAATCAAAGGATAGAGGCAATAAAAAGATAAAGAAGTTTTATAATATGACATTGAAAGACTTCTCTCAAATTAATGCACATAGGACAGTATAAGAAAGAAAGAGAGGGGTGGCTAGGTGGCACAGTGAATAGAGTACCGACCCTGGAGTCAGGAGGACCTGAGTTCAAATCCGGCCTCAGACACTAAACACTTACTAACCTTGTGACCTTGGGCAAGTCACTTAAGCCCAATTGCCCTCCAAAAAGCAAGAGAGAGAGAGAGAGAGAGGAAGAGAGAGAGATCAAATAGGAAAAAAAGTATCTGTTTTTGCTAAGGGTACATACATACATACGTACATGTGTGGATGTGTGTATAGATACAGATATGTACATTAGTATATTGCATACACATTTGTGTGAATACATATGTGTACAATACACACAGGAAAACATATAAATATATTTCTAAAAATCATCCACCAATAGTGGTGAAAGAACATAAACACTTCTCAAAAGCATTAGAACTGTAGGCCATCATCTTTTTTTCAATCCAAAAAAATATTCCTAATAAGAAAAAAAAATTTGCTTCTTTGTTTTTAATTTTTAATTATTTTTAATATTTTGGTCATTATTAATTTGTTTGTTTACTTTTAGTTTACAAGATTCAGTTCCACAATTCCTTGAGTTTCAAATTTTCTCTCCCTCCCTCCCCTGGCATCCCCCCATGGCATCATAAAATCAAGTATAGGATCTGCAAATACTTTCACATTAGACATTAGTCAGGTCTTAAAGAGGGATTGTATCAGATGGAATGAACAATGGGAAATAGGAAACAAAACCAAAGAAGAAAAAGAAAAGGAGCAGATAATTTGCTTCTATCTAGATTCGAACTCGGTTCTTTCTCTGGATGTAGACATCTATCTCCATCATGCATCCTTTGAAGCTGACTTATAACCTTGCATTGCTGAGAAGAGTCCAGTCTATCAAAGTTGGTCATCATACATATGTTGTGTCTGAAATTGCATACAAATTTCTCCTGGTTCTGCTCTTCTCACTTAGCATATGTTTGTATAAGCCTCTCCAGGTAAATATGAAATCCATCTGCTCTTCATTTCTTATAGCACAATAGTATTCCATTACATGCATATACCACAACTTGTTCAGCCATTCCCCAATTGATGGGTGTCCCCTTAATTTCTAATTCTTTGCCACTACAAAAAGAGCTGCTATAAATATTTCTCTTCTGAGAAAAACAATTTTTAAAAAATGATTTACCTTATTATCAGGAAATTGATGAAGATGAGGAAAAATGGGAATAGTCATTTTTGGCATGGGTTGTTACACTAGTGCATTTTCCAGAGAGGATCAGGACTACATACATTTCAACCAGGGGATAGTATCACAGGAATCACAACCTCAACAATCTTTTACATAAATTGCTTTGTGTAACAATCCAAAGTATATAAAGAAGGCTGGGGGAGGCTCTGGGGTGGTAACTTCTAGTCTGAAAGAGAGCATCTTTTTTTCTGTCGTTTTAAAATTGGTTTTGAGAACTCTCTTTTAAGTGGTTTTGATTGCCCTTAGGCAATTTGAGAGCCTGGGATCTGGCAAGGTCAGACACATTGGAAAGAAAGAAGGAAAGGAGGAAGGAAGGAAGGAAGGAAAGAAGGGGATGGAGGGTGGGGAAATAGGAATACACAAAAAAAGAATGAGAAAAGAGTGATAAAAACTTAGTGTTTCTGATAGGGTACATAAGAAGAGTATCCAGATATAGAGGAGTTTGAATATACATACATTCAAAGCATTTTATGTACAAGAACACTAAAATCAATAAATATAAAGGTGGGTGCAACAAGAAAATTATGTGGTGTCTGGAATAAGGTGATATCAGGCTGGAGATGGTCATAAACTCAATTCCACTTCACAAGAATGAATCACAAAAAGGATGAGTAATAAAAAGGGAAAGGGAGTTTATTTACCAGTGATTAGAGCTTTTATTAGGTGGTGAGAAGAAAGGCAGAGTGATGGTATAAGACTACTTCAGTTGTAAATTACTAGTGTGAGTCACACTCCTTTTCTTTCACCATCTTCACTGTGAAGATGGAGTGGGTAAGCAATGAAAAAAAAGTATCAATATATAATTGAAAGAAAAACACAATTACTAATAATAACTCAACTTGAATGAAATAAAGTCACCTAGAAAATGAAGATGTTTGGTAGAGTGTATCGAAATGCTGAATACAAAAGCATCTTCTTTGAAAGAAACAAAATTAAGTATATAGATTCATATGAAGTTAAATGAGAAGTTGTAACAATTTATTATTCTTTAAACAAATCTAATAAAGCAAGAGGATGGTATTGGTTATTTTAAAGAAGGCAACAATAAAATTGGATATAGTTTTAAAAAACAAAGAAACTATATAAGGTGTTATGGATCATTCTAATACTTAATACATATGCACTATAACATAGCAAATAAGTACTTGAAGAAAGTAACTTTTGAGAGAAAAAGTGTTTAGAGGGAAAATTATATCAAAGAAGAGATAATGGTTAGACAAATCATGGTATTTTAATGGAATAGAATGTTGTTTCACAGTAATATGACAAATTCACAGAAATTTTAGGAATTGTATAAACTAATGCAAAGGAAAACCAGTAGGAAAATTTACACAGTGACCACAATAGTTTAAAGTAAAACAATAGTGCATTGAATATAAGACCAATCCTGGAGTCAGGAAGACCTGAGTTCAAATCCAGCTTCAGACACTTACACACACACACACACACACACACACACACACACACACACACACAAAACTAGCCATGTGACCTCAGGCAAGTCACTTAACCCAAAGTGCCCTCCAAAAATAAAAAAAAGGAAAACAATATTAAAGATTTTATATTTGTAACCAACATAGTTAACAATGATGTCAAAAGACTGAAAACAAATGTGTCCCAAACCACTTGGAAAAGGTTTATGGCATACAGGAAAAGAATGGTACATACATTTTCACATGTGGTCAATTAATTGTTTGTAATGTTTGTTTCATGAATAGTTTGTATTTGAAAATTAGCTGATTTAGTATTGAGTGATACAAATGATAGAAAGAAGGAGAGAGGCAGGGAGTGAGGGAGGAAGAAAGAGAAGAAAAAGGAGAAAAGTTATGGGAATGGGAGAGAGAGAGACAGAGCGTGAAAGAAAGAGTGTGAGAGAGAGATGTTAAAACAAAACAAAAAAAAGTAAGCAATAAGAGGTTTCAATAGGGCAACATGACAAGGAAATTTTGCTACTAACTTTTAAATTTAATTTATACTTAAAAATAAATAATGTAACCAAAGTTCATGGTTTATAAAGTTTGGGGTATTTTTTTCACATTGAAATTTCTGTTTGCTGATAGTTATATAGTTTATAATAAAAATTAAAATATTAAAAAGGATAAGTAGAAAAAAGGTGAGCATAAAGATGTCTACTCTAAGTGAAGAAAGGAGGGGGAGGCAGAATTAAAGATATGACTTAGAATTTTTTTGTAATAATAAAATTTCATTTCAAGAAAGCCTTATGATAAATAATACTTGCTGTGTTGAGAACTGTCCATCTTTTCTTTGCTTCCTTATGAGTTTTCTTTTGTTCTCTGCTATGCAGTTTTTTACTTTGTTCTTTTTTTTCCTCTCTTACCCTACCAGAAGACTACAATAAAGTTTAGATATGTATCTCTGTGGCTATTGATATATACGTACACATATATAGAAATGTACTTTCCCAGACATATTCTACTCTTGGTCTTTATTTTCATGTTTGTACATATCTATTGTTTCCCATCCCTCCTGCCTCCTCTACTCTACTCATACCCAGTGCCTTATCTGTCTATGACCTGTGGCAATGGCAAGCCAAGAAGTACTTAGCACCTTGTTTCAGCTATTTAATTATCTAGCACCTTGTTTCAGTTCAAGTTTCTTTTAAGTCTTGCCTATGAGTATATCAAGTCTTTGTTAAAAAATAGAACTTATGAACCCCACAACTTGTGAACCCCTGTTACTGATGCAACAGAAAGGAGTGTAACAGGGAGGAGCTAATGACCATATATAAGGAGAAGCCCAAGCTGGGAGAGAGCAGAACTGAGAAGAGAAAACTTGTGCTGGCAGAATTGAGAAGGGAAACTTTGTGTTGTCCAGGCATTGTGTTTTTCTGTTCTGTTTATGTTGATTTTTGTTTGTGATACTTTGTACAGAATCCCTGGGACCTTACTGAAATCCCTGAAAGAGGATTTTCTTGTTGTCTGTTTACAGAAGTCCTGGAGGAGGGATTCAGAGGTCCTGGGACTGTACTGATAATTTCTGTTGAGTTCTCATACCTTGTATGTGGGTGTGTATTGATTTCACAGACAGATAGTGAATTGATGATGGTACCAGCAATGTTCATGAATGTGTTTTGGCTCTGTTAAGTTTTCTCTTCCCGGAAACAGAAACTGTGAAGGACTTAAGGTGACCTGGACATCATGAACTTCAATATGGAACAGGAAGTAGATGAAGAACTGAACAAGGAACTAGACAAGGGGCTGAGAGTTGCCTATCTTTGAATCCAGGTGACAGTTGGGTAGATTCAGGCAGGAGCTGGGACCATGGAAATAAGAACCATGGAATCTGAGAGCCAGCCTCACATCAAAATGAAGAGGTCTCCTTGGGTCCTTAATGCTGTTTGAGAAGATCATGATTTACAGTGGCCTAGGAGTGGGAGAACTATGTAGTCTACACCTTGTACCTCTGAAGACTGATTGATTTAAGGATGATTGGAAACTTATCTCCAATTAAGAAGAAAGATTTTTTGACTGAGAGATTAAGACAATGTGACCTAGGGGTGGAGAACTTTGACCTATGTATTTTGTGTCCCTTAAGGAAGCTTGCTCCTTAAAGATGATTGAGTTAAGGACTTACTGAATGATATATTTTGTTTAAAATTATATGGCCACGGGGCGGAGCCAAGGTGGCGGAGTAGAAACAGCTCATCCAAGCCTCTCTGCCCCCAGA
This sequence comes from Gymnobelideus leadbeateri, assembly GCA_011680675.1. NCBI lineage: Eukaryota > Metazoa > Chordata > Mammalia > Diprotodontia > Petauridae > Gymnobelideus > Gymnobelideus leadbeateri. Next base: position 212,513 of record WOXC01004599.1, read on the forward strand.
TTCTCCACAAACTATGTAAAAAAGGACTCTGAAAAACTTCTGGAGCCCCAGCACCCACAGAACAACACAGAGAAGCTAACCTCCCGCTGAGGACAGCCCAGCACCCTGCAGGAAGGACCAGTGCAGCGGTCTGGGAGCCGGCAGCGCGCAGAGCCCAGAGCGCAGAGCACAGGAGCTGAGCCGAGCCGAGCCCAGGTCCACGTGAGCCGAGGATTTAGCCCCAGGGCGGCAGGGCCAGCAGCCGGCTGGAGGAACCCCAGAACACCAGGAACTGTGGCGACCCCAGAATTATCAACATAGACTTGCCTAGGACAAAGTAAGAGGTTAGTGTCCTATGGACTTTGGGACCTGTATTTGGGGAATGCGTCAGCTCCCTCCCCTGGGGGCTAGAAGCCGCTGAGGAGACACGCCATTGTGTAGTTTTCATAGGCATTTCCGGCTCCCAGCCTACAAATCGTGGGGAGATCCAGCGATCAGTCTTGGGGGGTAATCGCTCTTGCTTTAACCTCCCTGGATCTGGATTGTGATCTAGGGTGGAAGTTGTGGGTGGGTTTACAGCTTGCCAGAAACGGAAGTTGCCCCCCACACGTTCGGGACGAAAATTCCTCTATCTGGCCTTAAAGCCATAGTGTGGCAACAAGCCCAAAAGTCAAGCAATTAAGTGGCAACATGCCAAGGCAAAGGAAACAGAAAAATGCAACCCTAGACTCCTATTTTGGGGGCATAGAGCGGGAAAAGGACTGTGAGGTCAGAAGTCCTGCTCCAAAAGCCCCAGGGGAAAACATGAGCGGGTTGCAGGCCATAGAGGACCTTAAGAAGGACTTTACAAATCAAATAAGAGAAGTGGAGGAAAAATTGGAAAGAGAAATGAGAAGGATGCAGGAAAAGTATGAAATGAGGGTCAACAGCCTGACTGAGGAAAACAACACCTTAAAAAATAGACTAACTCAAATGGCAAAGGAGGCCCAAAAGGGCAATGAGGAGAAGAATGCCTTAAAAAGTCGAATTTGCCAGATGGAAAAAGAATCTCAAAAGTTCACTGAGGAGATTCATTCCTTCAGAGTTAGACTGGAGCAAATGGAAGCTAATGACTTTATGAGAAATCAAGATGCTGTTAAGCAGATCCAAACAAACGAAAGATTAGAAGGCAATGTGAAATATCTCATGGGAAAAACCACTGACCTGGAAAATAGATCCAGGAGAGACAATTTAAAAATTATTGGACTACCTGAAAGCCATGATCAAGGAAAGAACCTAGAAATCACCCTTCAAGAAATTCTCAAGGAAAACTGCCCTGATGTTTTAGATCCAGAGGGCAAAATAGAGGTTGAAAGAATCCACAGATCACCTCCTGAAAAAGATCCCAAAAAGAAAACTCCCAGGAATATTATAGCCAGGTTCCAGAATCCCCAGATCAAGGAGAAAATACTACAGGCAGCCAGGAAGAAACAATTTCAATATTGTGGAAACACAATCAGAATAGCCCAGGACCTGGCAGCTTCTACACTGAGGGATCGAAGGGCATGGAATATGATATTCCAGAGGGCAAAAGAACTGGGAATGAACCCACAGGTCACCTACCCAGCAAAACTGAGTATTTTGTTTCAGGGGAAAATATGGTCATTCAGTGGAATAGAGGACTTTCAAGCATTCTTGAGGAAAAAACCAGAGTTGAATAGAAAATTTGACATCCAGACACAAGAAGTAAGAGATGCCTGAGAAGGTAATCAGGGAAAAGAAATCAAAAGGAACTTATCAAAGTTGAACTATTTACATTCCTATATGGAAAAGCAATATCTGTGACTGATGATATCTTTCTCACTATGAAAATAATGGAAGAAGGGGGTGTGGTCATATGAATACATATGTGAATGTGTGTGTATATGGTTACAGTTATATATGGATAGAGGGCATAGGTTGATTTTGTTGGGAAGGGAGAGTACTCAAGGGATGAAATTATGAGGTGAGAGAGGAAAGTGGCAAGAGGAGATGGGGAGAGACATGGTAGGGTAAACTATCTCATGTAGGGGAAGTGGGTGCAAAGGAGGGGGAGAATAAGGAAGGCTAAAAAGGCAAAACCACATTCACATTGAATTTGGTTCAGGGAGAAAATGACATACATACTAAATGGGATATCTCAACCTGTAGCAGGATAGGGGGAAGGGGGATGAGAGGAGGGATGATGGATGGGAGGGCATCCTTGGGGTGAGGGGAGGTTGGAAGTACCCACTATAGAAGAGGGACAGGATCATGTAGGGAATGGACCAGGTGGGGGGTGGGATGAGTGGTAGGGAATTATAAGCAGCCTTGTACAATATATCTACCATGATAACGTTTTGCATAGCTAGACATGTACAACATATACTGAATTACTTATATCCCAAGAAGGAATGGGTGACAAGGGAGGAAGGAAATGGATCTGAAATTCGAGGTCGTAACATTAAATGTTTCAAATATATATATAAATACTATTATTAATACTCTTTTGCCTATAATTGGGAGATAAGATGTGCAGGCATTGGGACACAAAGATTCATCTTCCTCTAATGGAAAAGTCGATGGGGGTATGGGAGAAGGTATGGGAGAGAGCAGATTGGAGGAACCGATATCTTGTGGGACTGCTATTCTGGGAGGTTGGGTAGGGGAATAATGGGGGGAAAATGATTGTAACTCAAAACCTGGCGGAAATGAATGATGTAAAACAGAAGTTAATAAAGTATTTGTTTTAAAATTATATGGCCACTTTGGAGAAAAGTATGTTTCATTTTAGTGATAACTTGTTATATTATAACATTGTGAATGTTGTACTTTGGTTTCTGTGAATGTTTTGCTTTAATTTACTGCTGAATAAATAGAGAGTTCACTCTACTATGTAATCAGAACCTTAAAGCTGTTCACAGAAGAAGTCCTCTGGAAACCTGCTTGTGCTTGGCTTTACACCTCCTTATCCCCCTCCGAGGATCTCTCCCATATCCTCCCATTCCCCTTAATCTAAAGACCCATCTATATCCCTTTTTTACCTGTTCCCTCACTCTCCCTCTAAAGATCCCTCCCTTGTCCTCTCCCTCCTCCATATGCCCCTACCATTTTATTTCTTTTTAATTTAGAAGACTTTTATCTTCCTCTAAGTATATATGTATTATTTCCTCTTAAACCCATTACTGATGAAAGTAGGTTACCAGAATTACCAGCTCTCCTTCCCCATCTAATTCTTCTGTATTGATTCTTCCTCTTGCACCTCATTTGTATAAAATAATTACTTTTCTAGTTGTTGCTAAATGGTTTTATTTTTAAATACATATCATCTTTGGGTTTACCTTAATCTTTCTTATGAGCTTCTCAATTATTAATAAGAATCTTAGACATGCATTTTATATTTACAAAAAGAAAGCCGTCTGTCCTTATGAATTTTGGTTCTTGTATGTTGAATCTTCCATTGAGTTCAGGAATTTTTTTAACAGTCTTGAAAGTCAAAGAGTTTGACAAACATCCACTTTTTTCCCTTCAGCATATTACTTAACCTTGCAGGCTATGATATTTTCAGCTGGAACCCCAATTCTTTTGCTCTTCAATATGTTGTGTTCCAAGACATGTAGTCCTTTAATATATCTGATGCTAGGTCTTATATGAACTAATTGTGGCCACATCGTATCTAAATTGTTTTAATCTTGATGCTGTTAATATTTTATCCTTGAGGTGAGTGTTTTGGAATTTGACTATTGTATTCCTATGAGTTTTCCTCATAGGATCTCTTTTAAGTGGTGATCAATGATTTTTTTTTTCTATTTCTACTTTCCCCCCTTGTTCTAATGCTTCAGGGAAAGTTTCTTTAATTATTTTTTTAATTATTGTATCAAGATTTTTTTAATCATAATTTTCAGTTAGTCTGATTATTTTTATATTTTCTCTTTTTGACCTAGTCTCCAAATCTGTTGTTTTTCTCATGTTTCACTTTCTCTTCTATTCTTTTTCTTCATTCATATTTTGTTTAATCATTTCTTGATCTATTATAATTTCACTGGTTTCACTTTGCCCAATTCTAATTTTCAAGCTGTCATTTTCTTCCTTAAGATTCTGTATTTTTTCATAATTGGATGATTTTCATAACCTTCTTGTTTTTCTTGGTTTATTCTTTTTGGTAGTTTATCCTCCATTTATGTCATTTGATTTTTAAAGTCTTTTTTTAAGATCTTCTGTGAATTCTTTTTGGGCAGGTGAACATTTGACTCTTTGGGGTTTTTTTTACTTCGAATATCCTTCTCTGAAGATGAATCCTGGTCATCTCTATTCCTATTGTAGCTTTCCATGGTTGGATTATTTCTCCTTTGCCTGTGCATTTTTTGTGGTAATAGCTTAATTTTTATAATCACCTCTAGCCTTGGGGTGTGGGAAATGGTGCCTCTTGGATCTTCAGTTCTCCCCTCTAGCCTGGAAGCAAAACCAAACCTCCAACCTCCTGTAAGTGTCCACAGCCAGGGGCTTTCTGCCCCACTATTTCTGCACTCACTGGGCATGTACTAGTTCCTTCTCATCCCCACCACTTTTTACAGCACAACTGCCTCTGGCATTCCTGGTCAGCAGAGGTTCCCTCAATCTTTCCAGGCTCAAATATCCAACTCCCCTCACTATCCCTGGGGTAAAAATTCCTATGTCTGAGACTCAGACAGCCTCTCAAAGCTACTAACCCCAGGGCTTGCAGCTTGTTGTTAAAAGGGAACCTAGACTGGAGGTGTTTACTCTTCACAGGACCAAACCTTGTCCTCAGGTTTTACTTCTGTTCTCAGACTGTCCCAGGAAGCCCCAGATTGTGCCCCTATTCTTATTTATCTCCACCTACACTTTGTTTGCCCTAATGTACTATTTTAATTCTTTTGTGTGGAACAATCTTGAGAGCTTGATTTTGATGCACTCTGCCATCTTCTCAGAATCCTCTGGTTATGACTGAGAATGTTTGGTGAATTAACATGTTAGGGATTATGAAAGACTGTTTTATGTAACATTCCAATAATATGACTAGTGATAATACTGTATTGTCACCTTCTGCATAATATAATAGATTGTCATAGGGAGCTAAGTGAAGTAAAGAAAGGAAAGACTTAGTTTTTATATTAATTTTAAAGAGTATACAAGTACAAAAATTAATAAATTTAATTTTTCATGGAAAATGCCATTGAAGGAAATGTGATAGCTAAGTACTATAATTATCAAGTTACTTTCTGAAAAGAGCATTTTAAAATTTGGAAACATTTAACCATCTTCAAGATATTATCACATTGTTTTACTTTTACTGTTTCATAATATTTTCCCCCATGAGTACCTCCTGATCCAGAGCATCTGTGCATAATTCAAAAACAGTAGCTGAAATTGTGCTCTAAGGAGTGGCTCAGAAAAATAGACGTGTTTCAAGAGAGAAACTTTAGGAAGATCTAAAAGTTCAACTACTTGTGTATAATGGAGATGTGACAAATAAGTTTCAGAGATATGGGGAAAGAAAAGGAAAAAATACTTTACAAAAAGAAAAGAATTGAGATTTGTAACCAGAAATGAGCACAACTGCTAAATTGAGAATTTCTTGACTATTTCTGGCAGAGGCACCAATATCCTTTCACTTACCCAGGTCCATAATCTGATCTTCAATTCAACTCTCACTTTCCCTCATTCCTGACAACAAATATATTGCTAACTCGACATTTCTACCTTCATATTTTCATTGGTATACTTCCCTTTCTTTTTTTCCAAATGCTTTATTAACTTCTTGTTTACATCATTCATTTCTGCCAGATTTTGAGTTACAATTTTTCCCCGTTTTTATCTACGCACCACCCCAGAATAGCAGTCCCACAGGATATCCCCTCATTATAGTTCCCTTTCTTGCTATTAATGCAGCAAACACTATAGTGCAATACCTCATTATCTTTCACAAAGGCTTGTGTCTGGATTCTCTACCTCTTAGTCTCTCCCCAATTCATTCTCTCCTCACAGCTAACAAAGTGAATTTCCTTAAGGACATATCTGACCGTGTAACTTCCTTGTAAAATCAACTCCACAGGTTCACTATTGACTCTAGGATAGAATATAAATTCTCTGGTTATCTTTTAAAATCCTCTACAACCTTGTATTACCCCTTGCAAGTCTAATAAACACCACCAACAACACTACCATAATATCACAATCTGTACCTTCCCTAAGCTTCAATTTACAATATATTTATCTTTTGGTTTATATACATAGTTGTTTGCATGTTGTCTGCCCCTTTAGAATGTGAGTTCCTTAAGACCTGGAACCCTGTTTTTTTGTTTGTTTGTTTTGGGTTTTTTTTTTTTTTTGCCTTTCTTTTTATTCCAGTCATTAAGTGAATGACATCTAGTAAATGCTTAATGAATGCTACTTGGCTAATTCTTCAATTCAGCCAAACTGACTTCTCTATTTTCCTTTCTCTCTGTTCTTCACTCCTTTTACTATCTCCGAGCTTTTGTATTCCCTTTTCTCCATCACTGAATTGGATTCTCTCTTTATCTTCACCTCGCAGAAACCTTCTCCTCCTATAAGACATAGCTCAAGCATCACCCTCTACACAAAATATTTCCTGACTTCGTGTTTCTTAAATTAACTTGAATTTAACTACTTTGTATATGTTTACATATGTATTTATTCCGTTTGTACTTACATATGTTCTTATCTCACCATTAGAAAGAAAGCCTGTTATAAGAAGGAATTATATAATTTATTATTTTTATATCCTCAAAATCTAGCAAAATGCCTGACATAAAAAGTAAATGTTTAATAGTCCTTTTTGGTTTACTGATTTTTAAAATCAGATGTCACAATATAAATGATTATGTTTAAAGACCTTGGTGATTATTTAAGGAGAGCCTGGCATTTTTACTTCTGAGCTAAAAGTCTTTGTATTTTCCAATCAACTATGGATTTCTGTCTCCTTTATGACTATGTAATAGTCAGACAAAATGATAATAATAAAAAGTAAAAAAATTGACTGCAAAATAGTAGTGACTGTAAATAGGCAGAGAAAGTTAAGTAGTGAAGTGGTTAGCACTGGATATTGCTTCAACACCTACTATCTATGGGGCCTTATGTGTTTGATTTAACCTCTATTTCCTTCAGTGTCATGCTTTGTAAACTAAGAATTATAATAGCACCTCCCTCACAGGATTGTAAAGTCTTTTGCAAACTTATATGTTAGTTATTAGTACTAGGATCATCATCATCATTATTTTTAATGATATTTCATTTTCTAAAATTTAAATTTTATAGCATATCCCAGAAGACAACCTAAGTCTTCTTAATCAATCAAAACATTTTAAGCAACAGTCAGCTCAGTGACAAGTGGTGAATTGGCAAGACCATTTCTTAAATGTTCATCACATTTAAAAAAAGTTAATTACAAAATTCATTGTGATGTAAGTTATGTGTCACCTACTTGCAAAACAAAAACATGGGTTTTTAAAGTCCTTTTCCTTAAAGTCTTTTTATTTTCCCCAATAATTTGAAGTAGCCTTTCTTTGGATTCATAAACAATAGAATTAATAGAATTTATTATTAAAAAATCATCTTTGTTTTGATTAGTTTTAAGAGTGCTACAGTCTTAAGCTAAACTCCCTAAATGGTTGTCTACCTTGACTTTTTAAACAAATATTCTTCCTCACAGAACTTTTGCAAGGATTAAATAAGTTAGAATGTGTAAAGTAAATTGCAAACCTTTGCAAACTTATATAAATTTAGTGATTGTTATTATTATGGTTGTTGTTGTCATTATCATCTTCATTATTATTAATGATATTTTGTTTCCTCCACCTGGAATAATTTGATTTCTGTATGGCATACCAAAAGGAAGCCTTTACATTTTCAGTACAATCAAAGATTTGAACTAAAGAAGAAGAAATGTATTAGAGGCAGAGAGAATGACAGTGAGAAAGAGAAACAGAGAGACAGACAGACACACAAAGATGGAGAAAGAGAGAGAGAATTAGAACATTTGTCAAATATTTATCATGTGCCACTACTGTCCTAGAAACCTAAGTCCTAGCAAAGTAAATACCAGCAAATCATATAATTCCTGGGCTCAAGGAGTCAACAGTCTAACAAGGAAGTGTTCTGTGGGAGTTTGGATTGGCAGGACACACAGAAGACCAGAGTACTTAGAAGCAAAGGTTTATTACTGAAAATCAGGTGGGTAAAATACATGTGATCTCCCTGTGTCCAACTCAGTCCCATTGGACAATCCTGAAAATGGTAGTCCAAATACATAGTAAGATGGGTATATTCTCATCAGAGGCCAGAATTAGCCTCCCAGCTAGAGTTTATGGGTTAGTGAAGGGGGTGGGATTGGTCCCTACCAAGATAGAACACTCATCAGGGGAAGATTGTCCTGAGATCATAAATGTAGAATTTTAACTGAGCCGTAGCAGGCCATCCACATGGGTAAGTTATAGCATATTTTGAACTGTCCTGCTTTGGGAAAATATGCATTGCATTACAAACAAGGGAGATCATCCCAAACCCATAGCTACTCAGGATAACCACACATAAGGCAAGCTGGAATGAAGATGGCCAGGACATAGGTGGAGGCCTGGATCTGGGCAAGATGAAGTGCAAGCTAGCCTGTTTGAGTGTAGGGAGGATCCAGGAACAGATAATGGCTTAAGCCTTAAGGCTTGCAAAATGCTTCAATTATTTTATCTCATTTGATCCCTAAAACGACCTTATAAAGTATTATTCAAATATTCTAGGGGGAAAATGAGGGAAACAAAATTTGAGTTATGTGCACAAGTTCTTGTAATGTCTGTGCATGTGTGTATAAATGTGAAAAGTATTTAAAGTAAATTTCTGATTTATATTCAAAGTACTATTTGACTTTGTCTTTCTCTTATAGGCAGTAAGACTAATAGAATCATTGACTTCAAATTAGAAAATATGCCAAATTTCCTTTCCCAACGCTAATCATTTCATAAATAATACATACAAAACAGCCCCAAAATGAGGTCATTACACCTGTGCTGGAAAACTGGAAAGCTTCCAATGAAAGAGAACCTACTGTTGCCTAAGGCAACCCATTCCACTTTTGGACAACTCAAATTTTTAGAATTTTTTTCCCTTATATTGAGCTGAAATATGTTTCTCTGGTCCACATTCTGCTGTCTGTGGAAAAGTGGAATAAGTTCAATTATCCATTCTAAAAACAAGAATATTTGAGGATGGTTATCATGTCCTCTCTAAGCCTGTTTTTCTCCAGAATAAGTAAAAGCTGGATAATGTGCTGAGTGATAAAAAAGAAGCTGACATAATATTTAAAGTTCATTGCAAATAATGAAGTATGCATTATTATTATACTTGTATAATGAAGAGAATTGAGGCACAACTACACATAGAGACAGCAGTAAATGCTATTCATTAAAGTGCTTTTTTGAAGTCTTTAAAAATATTGAAATATTTATTTATACCAACCACATGGCCAATTGGATTTATACACCATATTCCTTTTGAATAAAGAAAAAAAAAACTAAAGCACTTAATGATATCAGTGAAAAAGAACTAAGAGGTCTTAGTCTCAAGAGGGATCTAAATTAAAACATACACAGAAGGGATCACAACAATCAGTCATCCATTCTCTGCTTGATTACCTCAGAGAGAAGAATCCACCAATTCTCAAAGCAGCACTTCCATTTTTGTAAAGCTCTTATTTTTAGAAAAAATTGTTGGCAATGGTGGTAGTAATGTTTTTTTTCCTGATATCAAACTTAAATTTTCCTTTGCAACTCTCACCCAGTGTTTCTGGTTCTGTCCTCTGGAGCCAAATTGAATAAATCTCCCCATCCCCAAGTTGAAACATCTCCAGTTATTTCAACTGATCTCCACACAACATGGACTCATGGTCCTTCACCATCCCAGTTGCCCTCTTTTGGCCACTTCAGCCTATTAATACCCTTCTAAACAAAGATTCCTAGGATTAAGTGTAGAACCCTGGGTAAAGTCATTTAACATCTTTGTGCCTCTGAAATGAAAGTACACAAGCACAGATCTGCATTAGCAAAAGGAGTTTCCTCACTTTAAATTGAAATGCTCACTTTTAGGATATTTATTGATCTACTTACAATCATAATGGGGGATCTAGGTATTACAGTGGATAGAGCTTAGATATTGACTCAGGAAGACCTGAGTTCAAATTGAACCATGGACACGAGTTGTGTGACCATAGGCAAGTAATTTAACCCTGTTAGTCTCAGTGTCTTCTGTAAAATGAACTGGAAAAAGAAATGGCAAACCACTCCAGTATCTTTGCCAAGAAAACCCCAAATGGGGTTACATAGAGTTGGACCTAATTAAAATGACCAAACAAAACAATTATTTATTAACCTTCTCACAAAATATAATTATGCTCCTATCCACTAGGTTATAAAAAATGTACTGGTAACCTACAATTCATGATAAACATAAAGGGAACTCCATGCTGATCAAATAACAAAACAAGCACTAAATTTCAAATGCGGGCATCTAGATGATACTATGAATAGGGTGCTGAACATAGAGTTAGAAAAGCCTAACTTCAAATCCCTCTTGGAAATTTACTAGCTGTTTGATCTTGGACAAGTCATTTAACCACTCCAATGCTCGGTTTTCTCAGCTATAAAATGAGGAAAACTATATCATCTACCTCACAAGATTGTTAAAATTATAACAACCATGAATCACTGTATAAGTAGTAGCTATTTCCATTTTTATTACAAAGATCTATATAACTTCCTTGATACTGATACTAATTCAACTGAAGCAAGATGTTACTTAATAACGTTATTAGATGTTCTACAAAAATTATCCTCACTAAAGAATTCATCATGCAAATTATAGTCTGGGGAACTGGGGCAAAGCCAAGATGAAGAGTAAAGGCAGAGACTTGCCTGAACTTTCCCAAATTCCCCTCCAAGAAACTTAAAAACAACACCTTAAAATTAATTCTGGAGTGGCAGAACCAACAAAAGGATGGGGTGAAACAATTTTTTCCATTCCATGACGACTTAGTTTAACAAGAAGGGCCTGTCTCATTGGAATAAGAGTGGAGCACAATCCAGTGGAGACCATATATTGTAATATTTTATTACAATATATAAAAGTAAATGATAGTAAAGAAAGTAAAATGTGAGAGACAGTGGTTCAGAAGCAAAAAATTTTTTCTTTCCTTTTTTTTTGGAGGGCAATTGGGATTAAGTAACTTGCCCAAGGTCACATGGCTAGGTTTCTGTTTGCATGTGCATTAAGTGTCTGAGGTTGGATCTGAACTCAGGTCCTTCTGACTCCAGGGCCAATGCTCTACTCACTGCACCACTAGCCACCCCCAGAAGCAAAATTTTGAAGAGGGACGGGGTGAAAGGAGAGAGAGAGAGAGAGAGAGAGAGAGAGAGAGAGAGAGAGAGAGAGAGAGAGAGAGAGAGAAATAGGATGGAGAGAAACACACAGTAATCATAGCTGTGAATGTAAATCGGATGAACTAACCCAAAAATCAGAAATGAATAGCAGAATGGATTTTAAAATAGAATACTACAATATGTTGTTTTCAAGAAATACACTTAAACCAGGAAAATACACAGAGTAAAGCAAATCCAATATGTTTTAGCTGAAGCAAAAAAAAAAAAAAAAGGCAGGGTAGCAATCATGATTTCATACAAAAGAAAAGAAAAAAATAGATCTAATTACAAGTTATAAGCAGGAAAATGACATTTTCCCAAAAAAATAACCATAGACAATAAAGCAACATCAATACTAAACAAATGTGCACCAAATGGTATAGCATCCAAATTCTTGAAGGAACAATTAAATGAATCACAGTAGGAAATAGAAAGTAAAAATATACTAGTGGGAAACCTTAACTTTCCACTCTGAGAACTAGAAAAGTCTAACCAAAAAGTAAAGAACATGAATAGAATTTTACACAAGTTAGATATCATAGATCACTCGAGAAAATTGAATGGGGATATGTATAATAGATAATATCAATTAAATTAAATTAAAAGTTTTGGCATAAACAAAACCAATGGAGTCAAGATTAGAAGAAAAGTAGAAAACAGGAGAAAAAAAATTACAGTAAATTCTCTGATAAAGTCCTCATTTCTCAAACATGGGGAATGGAATCAGTCACATGAATATGGGGGAAGAATCAAGATGGCAGAATAGAAACAGGACAACTGTGAAGCTCTGGCTTCCACCTTCCCCAACTCATGTAAAAGCTGACTCTGAACAAGCTTTGGAGCTACAGAACCCACAAAATGACACAGAGAAGCTAATCTCCTGCTGAGGACAGCCCCGCAGCCTGGCAAAAAGCAGCCAGCACAGTGCCCCATGTGAGCCACAGGTTTTAGGGCCAGGGTGCTGACCAGCAGCTGGTTGGGGGGACTCCAGAACATCAGCAGCTATGGCCATTTCCAGAATTATCAAAACATAGATGCGAAGGACAAAGTGAGAGGCCAGGGCAGTATGGACTTTGGGACCCAAGTAGTTGGGAGTGCATCAGTTTTTGTACTTGGAGCAAGAAGCAGCTGACATGGCGAGGCACAGCCACAGTCACATATGGCTGCTTCAGCCCGTGGCCTGCAGACTGTAGAGGGACAAAATGACCAGTTTGAGGGGTAATTGTTCTTGCTTTAACCTGCTTGGATTTGGATTGCAGTCTAGGGTGGAGGTCCTCAGGTGTGACACTAGCTTGCTAGAGAGTGTGGAGGCTTCAGAGAGGGCAACCAACTAATACCTCCAGCAGCTGAGAAAACCCCAGCATTTGGGGTGGAAGCTCTCCTGGCTGGTGGCAGAGTCCTACTGTGGCAACAAACCCAAAAGTCAAGTAATTGAGTGGTAACATGACCAGGCAAAGGAAGCAAAACAAACAGAAGAATTCAACATTAGGCTCGATTTTAGGGACAAAAAGGATCAAAACATGGAACAGGAGGAAGACAGTGAAGTCACAATTCCTGCACCAAAAGCTTCAAAGGAAAATACCAGCTGGTTACAGGCCATAAAGTACCTTAAGAAGCAGATAAGAGAAGTGGAGTAAAAATTGGGAAGAGAAATGAAAATTATGCAAGAAAATTATGAAATGAGAGTCAACAGCCTGACTGAGGAAAATAACACGATAAAAAATAGACTAACTCAAATGGAAAAAGAGTGTCAAAAAGGCAATGAAGAGAAGAATGCCTTAAAAAGTCAAATTTGCCAGATGGAAAAAGAATCTCAAAAGCTCACTGAGGAGATTCATTCCTTCAGAATTAGACTGGAGCAAATGGAAGTTACTGACTTTATGAGAAATCAAGATGCTGTTAAGCAGATCCAAACAAATGAAAGAGTAGAAGGCAATGTGAAATAACTCATGGGAAAAACCACTGACCTGGAAAATAGATCCAGGAGAGATAATTTAAAAATTATTGGACTACCTGAAAGCTATAATCAAAGAAAGAACTTAGAAATCATCCTCCAAGAAATTCTCAAGTAAAACTGCCCTGATGTTTTAGATCCAGAGGGCAAAATAGAGGTTGAAAGAATCCACTGATCACCTCATGAAAAAAGATCCCCAAAAAAAAACTCCCAGGTATATTATAGCTAGGTTCTGGAACTCCCATATCAAGGAGAAAATATTACAAGCAGCCAGAAAGAAACAATTTGAATATTTTGGAAACACAATCAGGATAACAAATGATATGGCAGCTTCTACACTGAGGGATCGAAGGGCCTGGAATATGATATTCCAGAGGTCAAAGGAGCTGGGATTACAACCAAGAATCACCTACCTAGCAAAACTGAGTATCTTGTTTCAGGGTAAAATATGGTCATTCAATGGAATAAAGGAATTTCAAGTATTCTTGAAGAAAAAGCCAGAGTTGAATAGCAAATTTGACATTCAGATACAAGAAGCAAGAGAGAAGCTAAACAGGGAAAAGAAATCATAATGAACTCATCAAAGTTGAACCATTTACCTTCCTACATGGAGAAATGATCATTGTAACTGATGAGATTTTTCTTGGTATGAAAATAATTGAAGGGAATATAAATACACACACATATATTAGAGGGTATATGGGCATACGAATACATATATGAATGTGTGTATATATGTTTAGAGGTATACATAGATAGAAGGCACAGAACCAATTTAATAGGAAGGAATGATACTTAAAAGGTGAAATTAAAAGGTGAGAATGGAATATAATGAGAGGAGATGGAGAGAGACAGAATGGGGTAAACTATGTCATATAGAAGGGACAAGGGAAAATATTTACAATGCAGGGGAAGAACAGGAAGGCATAAGGGAATGGGTCAACCTTATTTTCATTGAATTTGGCTCAGGGAAGGATTGACATACACACAAAATAGGGTTTCCCACCCTATAGGAGAGTTGAGAGGAAGGGGATGAGAGGGGGTATGATGGAAGGGAGGGCAGGCTGGGGGGGTGGGAGGGAAGTTGGAAGCACCCACTTATGAAAAGGGACAGAACCAAAGTAGAGAATAGAACAAGTGGGAGGTGGGATAGGAGGGAGGGAAATATAATCAGCCTTCTACAGTATACCTACTATGGTAATGTTTTGCATCAGCTACACATACACAACCCATACTGAACTCTTTATCTTCCCAGTAAGTGTGGGTGACAAGGGAGGAACAAATGAATCTGGAATTCAAAGTTTTAAAACCAAATGTATATATATGTGTGTGTGTGCGTGTGTGTGTGTGTGTTATGTGCGTGTGTGTGTATGTATGTATGCATATATATTATTATTAATACTATTTTACATGTAATTGGGAAATAAGATATACAGGCACTGGAGCATAGACTTGCAGCATGCCCTCCTGGAAAAGTCGAAGGGGGTATGGGGTGTGGGAGAGAGAGCAGATTGGATGAGGGCATATTCTGTAGGACTGTTGTTTTGGGGAGGTGGGTGGGGGGAAAATGGGGAGAAAATGTGTAACTCAAAATCTGGTAGAAAATGAATGATGTAAACCAGAAGTTAATAAAGCATTTGAAAAAAAAAGTCAAATTAAAAAAAATGTTACACGAATATGAGTCATTCCCCAACTAATAAATGGTCAAACAATATGAATAAGCAGTTTTCAGACGAAGAAAGTAAATGATACTCTAAATTACAATTGGCTAGAGAAATGCAAATTAAAATAATTCTGAGGTACTGATATACTGATCACATTGGCTAATGTGATAGGAAATGGAAGTGACATAAGTTAGAGGGGATGTGGGAAAATTGGGACACTAAGGAAAATTTGGTAGAGTTGTGAACTCATTCAATCATTCTGGAAAGTGAGGTGAAACTGTGACCAAAGGGTTATAAAAATGTACTCGGCCTGTTACCCAGCAATACCACCAGTAGGTCTGTATTCCAAAGAGATTGAAGGAAAAGGAAAAGGATCCATCTGCACATAGAAAATTATAGTAACTCTTTTCTGGTGGCAAAGCATAGGAAATTGAAGAGATGTTCATTAATTAGGGAATGATTGAACAAGTTGTGATATATGATTATTGAGAAATACTATTAAGCTGTAAGAAGCAATAAGCATGACAGTTTCTGAAAAACCTGGGAAGACATTTATGAACTGATACAAAGGGAAGTGAGCAGAACCATGAAAATTTTACATATTTTAATTATGACCAACTGATAAAGACTTGTCTAATATCATCAATACCTTGATCTATAACAACCCTAAAAAATGCATGAAAAATGATATCTACCTCCAGAAAAAGAATTGATAGACTCTGAGTGCAGATTGGAGCTTAATTTTTTTACTTTATTTTTCTTGGTTTTTTTTTTATTTTGCAATATGGCTAATATGAAAATATTTTGTATAATTTAATATAAATGGATATCATATTGCTTGCCTGCTCAATGGGTAAGGGAGGGACTAGAGTAGGAGAGAATTTGGAATTAATTTTTAATGAATTTACAAAAAGGAATTCATCATAGTGAAGTCAACACTGTGACGATCATTTCTTAACTTAATTAGACTTGTTCTCAAATTACATAACCATTCTATCCATTCCTGGGCCCTTGTCAGAGTCATTTTCCTTTCAGTAGAAGCTTCTAGAGCATATGGTTCTATGGTATAACCTTTAAAAACCATGCCATGTAAAGGCATAATAATGAGATTTTTGGTTCACATAGAATATAAAGTAGCATCATATATTGTTTCCTAATCATTTCATATATGTCCAAGTCTCCTTGACCCAAATTGAGATCCTTGAGGTCAGTCAGAACACTTTTCAATATTTCTCCTATTACAAGGAATAAAGAAAATAAGCAGAGTTAATAACAATTCATCTTTTAGTGATTTTCTGAATATATCTCTGAAGCATCTCTGTTGTTGTCATATCTTTTATATGCTTTATTTCACTCATTATTTTTCTGATTGGGCTACATCATATTATTTCCATCTTAGAAAAACTAGTCATAAGGGGGTTAAGTAATTACTATTAGACATGGAGACTAGAATAGATTTTGAGACCTATTATCTCACTAGTATGTCTTATTGTATCTCATTGTAAATCTTTATAATTGATTGTTCATCATTTTAAACCTACTGCTACTAAAGATTTGATTGAAATATTCTTTTGTGGAAAAGCTTCTTTTGAATAGCAGCAAAGAGGCTTTCAATCCCCTCTAACAGAATCTGCTCTGTACAGATTATTTATATACAATCAAATATGGACTGCCCTGGTTAGAGGCTTGGGTAATATAAAGTAAAGCATAGTCTTTCATTAATGTATTTTTGACTTTCAAATGCATTTAAGAATTGTTTCAATGAGTTTGCCTTTCTAAATAACATTTTATATATGCTAATATTCAGTAAATAGGGTTAAAGTTGGGTATAGGAAGGAAGGAAACATGCATTTATTAAATGTCTCTTATGTTCTAGATGATCTTCATGCCAACTCTAAGACGTTGTATTACTATCCCCATTTTACAGATGTGGAAACTGAGGGTGTGAATTTAAATGACTTGCCCATGGTCACATAGCAACTAAATGAAGCCACATTCCAACCCACATTTTCTTGATTCTAGGATTCAGGAAGACCTAGGTTCAAGTCTTAATTCTGAAACATGCTAAATATTTTAATTAACTTCTGAATAATTATTTAGTACTTTGGGGGTAGCTTTTGCTTTATTTAACAAGTTATTTTTATTGACACCTTTAAAAAAAAAACTTTGGAGAGCACATGTGCCAATGGGACTTGCTTGAGCCTTGTGGCTACTAATGCCTCTTTCTAGTTCCCAAACTGGATTTTGTCTAATTTAGGGAATGAAATAAGATAACTTCCAGCAATAATTTGGGATTTGATTGGTTCATGATCACATTTCTATCAAGAATCTGCTCTTCTGGAGGTGGAGCCAAGATGGCGGAATGGAAGCAGTAACTTGTCTAAGTTCCTCTGTATATCCCATCACTAAACTTTAAAAAAGTGAATCTGAACAGATTTTAGAGTGACAGAATCCACTGGGAGATGGAGTGTGGCAGAATCCAGCCCAGGAAAGTGCCACATGGGTCTGGGCAGGGGGAGCATGGAACATGCAGGGGCTGCACCAGCATGGACTAGAGAGAAAACTACAGCAGAGTAAGAAGGAGCCCCAGACAACAGACTCACCCACCCAATGGGTGTTTCATAGCAATCTCACTGGTGCAGGATGAAGGATCTTTCAGAACTGGGTGAGAGAAAGCTAAGGGCCCAAAACAGAGATAGCAGTTTCTCCTGGGGCTATCAGCCCACAACCTGGAAGTTTAAAAATCACCTACTTGATTTTCCAGAAGCCAAGATGGCAAAGTAAACCCTGGCTGCTCCGATTTCCCCTCCTTGACCTAGAAAACCCAAAGATAAAATTCCCACCCAGAGCAAAATCCTGAAATAGCAGGAATTCCCTCAGGTTTAGGAGTCACTGAGAAAGAGTGCAACTGAGGTAGTAAGGAGTCTGAAGTGAAGAGGGGGAAGGGTCCCTAAAAGCCTCATCTCAGCTGACCAACAAGTTCCCAAAGCCAAGGGGGGTGGAGGAAGCAAGCTCTAACAACACAAGCCCAGGTGGACCTCAGCACTACCAAGGGAATCTGCAGACATCAGTGCTGCCAGCCACCAGCTGCTGTGCCTGCCTGAGCTGTAGCCCAGGGTCATAGATGTGGAATTCTGAAGCAGCGAGACCACTCCTCTCCCACAGGTTACTCTGTGAACCTCAGGGTAACTCAGGGAAACACTGAGAATCCTGACCTTGGCCTCAGTCTAGACACAGACTACAGCACATGAAGTTAACAAGCAGGCCTTTAGCTCCCAGCCTGACAAATTAGGATATAGGAAATCATAACAGAAAAGAAAGAAGCTGAGAAGGAAAAGGGAAAAAGCAAGAAAATCGATCCAAGTTCATCATAGCAAGCAAGAACAAACACATACAGAGGACAACATAAACTCTATACTCACACCTGAGACCACAGAAGGAAATATGAACTGGTTTCAAGGCCAAAAAGCATTCTTGGAGGAGCTCAAGTAAGATTTAAAAGCCAAATTAGAGAGGCAGAAGATAAATTTAAATCTACAGTGACCAAATTGGAAAAAAGTCTCACTGAAGAAAATAAATCCTTAAAAAGTAAAATTTGTGAACTGGGACAAGAGGTTCAAAATCTAACTGGAGAAAATACCTACCTAAAAAAGGACCTTCAAAAACTAACCAAAGAAAATAATTCACTAAAATTTAGAATCAGTCAAATCGTAGCTCAGGACTCTATGATGCACCAAGAGTCAATAAAGCAAAACATGAAGACTGAAAAATTAGAAGTGTAAAATATCTTATTGGAAAACCAAGTGACATGGAGAACAGACCCAGGAGAGATAACCTAAGAATTATTGATCTACCAGAAAGCCATGATGAAAAAAGCAGCCTGGACAACATCCTCCAAGAGATTGTCAAAGAAAACTTTCCTGAAGTCCTAGAATTAGAAGGTAAAATAGTTATTGAAAGAATTCACCAGACTCCTCCTGAAAGAGATCCCAAAATGAAAACTCCAAGAAATTGCAGAATTATAAAGTTGAGGAAAAAATACTGCAAGCAGCCAAAAAGGAACAATTCAAATATCATGGAACTACAGTCAGGATTACATAGGACCTAACAGCTTCTACATTAAAAGACCAGAGAGATTGGAATTTGATATTTCATAAGGCAAAAGAGCTAGGACTGCAACCAAGAATCAATTACCTGGCAAAACTGAGCATAATCTTTCAGGCAAGGAGATAGTGATTTAATGAAATAAGGGACTTCCAGACTTTCCTGATGAAAAATCCAGAGCTCAATGGAAAATTTGATATCCAATTACAAGACACAAGAAAGACAAAAAGGTAAACAAGGAAAACACACACAATCACAAAAACATGCACATAACTTGGGATGCACTGTTTACATCCTTATATGAGAAGCTGATACCTGTCAATTTTAAAATTTACATGATTAGCATGACATTTAAAATTGATATACATAGACAGAGGCTGTGTGTATAAATGAACTAATCTAATGATTAAAAAAAACCTTATTGGGGCGGAGCCAAGATGGTGGAGTAGAAACAGCTCATCCAAGCCACTCTGACCCCAGATTCCCCCCAAACTATGTAAAAGGGGACTCTCAACAACTTCTGGAGCCCCAGCACCCACAGAACGACACAGAGAAGCTAAACTCCCG
This sequence comes from Gymnobelideus leadbeateri, assembly GCA_011680675.1. Taxonomy (NCBI): domain Eukaryota; kingdom Metazoa; phylum Chordata; class Mammalia; order Diprotodontia; family Petauridae; genus Gymnobelideus; species Gymnobelideus leadbeateri. The sequence goes on from WOXC01004599.1 coordinate 232,219, forward strand.
CTGAGGACAGCCCAGCAGCCCTGCAGGAAGGACCAGCGCAATGATCTGGGACCTGGCAGTGCTCAGAGTGCAGAGAGCAGGAGCCGAGAAGAGCACAGGAGCCGAGCCAAGCCCAGGTCCTTGTGAGCCGAGGTTTTAGCCCCAGGGCGGCAGGGCCAGCAGCCGGCTGAAGGAACCACAGAACACCAGGAGCTGTAGTGACTCCAGAATTATCAACATAGACATGCCTAGGACAAAGTAAGAGGTTAGTGTCCTATGGACTTTGGGACCAGTATTTAAGGAATGCATCGGCTCCCTCCCCTGGGGGCTAGAAGCCGCTGAGGAGACATGCCATTTTGTAGTTTTCAGAGGCAGCTCCAGCTTCTGGCCTGCAAATTAATTGTAGGGAGATCCAGCGATCAGACTTGGGGGGTAATCGCTCTTGCTTTAACCTCCCTGGATCTGGATTGTGATCTAGGGTGGAAGTTGTGATCTAGGATGGAAGTTGCCACCTACGCGTTCGGGACGAAAATTCCTCTATCTGGACTTAAAGCCATAGTGTAGCAACAAGCCCAAAAGTCAGGTAATCAAGTGGCAACATGCCAAGGCAAAGGAAACAGAAAAATGCAACCCTAGACTCCTATTTTGGGGGCATAGAGCGGGAAAAGGACTGTGAGGTCAGAAGTCCTGCTCCAAAAGTCCCAGGGGAAAACATGAGTGGGTTGCAGGTCATAGAGGACCTTAAGAAGGACTTTAAAAATCAAATAAGAGAAGTGGAGGAAAAATTGGAAAGAGAAATGAGAAGGATGCAGGAAAAGTATGAAATGAGGGTCAACAGCCTGACTGAGGAAAACAGCACCTTAAAAAATAGACTAACTCAAATGGCAAAGGAGGCCCAAAAGGGCAATGAGGAGAAGAATGCTTTAAAAAGTCGAATTTGCCAGATGGAAAAAGAATCTCAAAAGTTCACTGAGGAGATTCATTCCTTCAGAGTTAGACTGGAACAAATGGAAGTTAATGAATTTATGAGAAATCAAGATGCTGTTAAACAGATCCAAACAAATGAAGGATTAGAAGGCAATGTGAAATATCTCATGGGAAAAACCATTGACCTGGAAAATAGATCCAGGAGAGACAATTTAAAAATTGTTGGACTACCTGAAAGCCAAGGTCAAAGAAAGAACTTAGAAATCACCCTTCAAGAAATTCTCAAGGAAAACTGCCCTGATGTTTTAGATCCAGAGGGCAAAATAGAGGTTGAAAGAATCCACCGATCACCTCCTGAAAAAGATCCCAAAAAGAAAACTCCCAGGAATATTATAGCCAGGTTCCAGAATCCCCAGATCAAGGAGAAAATACTACAAGCAGCCAGGAAGAAACAATTTCAATATTGTGGAAACACAATCAGAATAGCCCAGGACCTGGCAGCTTCTACACTGAGGGATCGAAGGGCATGGAATATGATATTCCAGAGGGCAAAAGAACTGGGAATGAACCCAAGAGTCACCTACCCAGCAAAACTGAGTATTTTGTTTCAGGGGAAAATATGGTCATTCAGTGGAATAGAGGACTTTCAAGCATTCTTGAGGAAAAAACCAGAATTGAATAGAAAATTTGACATCCAGATACAAGAAGGAATAGATGCCTGAGAATGTAATCAGGGAAAAGAAATCAAAAGGAACTTATCAAACTTGAACTATTTACATTCCTATATGGAAAAGCAATAACTGTGACTGATGATATCTTTCTCACTATGAAAATAATGGAAGAAGGGGGTGTGTTCATATGAATACATATGTGAATGTGTGTGTATATGGTTACAGTTATATATGGATAGAGGGCATAGGTTGAATCTGTTGGGAAGGGAGAATACTCAAGGGATGATATTATGAGGTGAGAGAGGAAAGTGGCAAGAGGAGATGGGGAGAGACAGGGTAGGGTAAACTATCTTATGTAGAAGAAGCAAGGGGAAGTGGTTGCAAGGGAGGGGGAGAATAGGAAGGCTAAAAGGCAAAACTGCATTCACATTGAATTTGGTTCAGGGAGAGAATGACATACATACTAAATGGGATATCTCAACCTGCAGCAGGATAGGGGGAAGGGAGATGAGAGGAGGGATGATGGATGGGAGGGCATCCTTGGGGTGAGGGGAGGTTGGAAGTACCCACTATAGAAGAGGGACAGGATCATGTAGGGAATGGACCAGGTGGGGGGTGGGATGAATGGGAGGGAATTATAAGCAGCCTTGTACAATATATCTACTATGATAATGTTTTGCATAGCTAGACATGCACAACATATACTGAATTACTTATCTCCCCAGAGGGAATGGGTGACAAAGGAGGAAGGAAATGGATCTGAAATTCGAGGTCGTAACATTAAATGTTTCAAATATATATAAATACTATTATTAATACTTTTTTGCTTGTAATATGGAGATAAGCTGTGCAGTCATTGTGGCACAGAGATCCATCTTGCTCTAATGGAAAAGTCAAAGGGGGTATGGGAAAAGGTATGGGAGAGAGCAGATTGGATGAGGGGGTATCTTGTAGGACTGCTATTTTGGGGAGGTGGGTAGGGGAAAAATGGGGAAAAATTGTAACTCAAAATCTGGCAGAAATGAATGATGTGAAACAGAAGTTAATAAAGCATTTGTTTAAAATAAAAAAAAAAGATCAAAGGAAAGCATTCTCTATCAAATGACTGAAGTGTTAAATTCTCCCCACTTAGATACGTCACATGCTCAATAGGAAAGAATTTAGGAGATACAGAAATTATTTTTTTCACTTAAAAGCTTTTCTATCATTTCAAAAAAGAGGCCATTTTGAGGTCACATAACATTTCTTTTTTTTTAATCTGTTGTTTTTCAATGTGCTTTCCATTGTATTTTACAGAATATAAATGGATTTAAATATTTGAAAAAAAACCTTATTAAAGGATTCAAAGGGACTCTAATGGGATAAAAAGAAAGGATGAGACAGAAAAATGTGAATTATGCCACACAAAGAGGCATAAAAACATACTATAGTAGAGGGGAAGGAGAGAGGGAGATGAAAATCATATGAAGTTATTCTGATTGTTTCTGGTTCAAATAGGGATTATTGTTTCTGGTTCAAATAGGGATTAACATAATCAGTTAAGTTTAAAATTCTAACATGGAAAGACACAAAAACTCATTATAATAGAGGGAATGGAGGGAGGGAGGGAGCACTGTATAAAATTTACCCTCATTGGTTTGGGGTCAAGGAGGGAATAACATACTCTGATAAGTATAAAAATTCATTGTGCCCTATAGGCAGTAGGAAGGATAAGGGAGGGATGGGGAGAGGGGTGGGGTTAGAAGGGAGGAAAGAGTAGTAAGAGGGATGGGTAGGTAAATAAGGGGGGACACAGGGAGGGAATACTGAGGGAGATGGTGGTCAAAAGGAGAATCCTTAAGGAGGGGAAGGGAGGAGCAAGAAACAAAAACATAAACAGGGGAGGAAATAGGATGGAGGGAAAGAGACAAATAGTACTTATTACTGTGAATGTGAATGGGATGAACTCTCCCATAAAACAGAGGCAGATAGCAGAATGGATTAAAAACCATAATCCTAGAGTATGCTGGTTACAAGAAACACATTTGAAACAAGGGGATACACACAGAGTAAAGGTAAAAGGCTGGAGTAGAATATACTATGCTTCAGGTAAAGTAAAAAAAAAGCAGGGCTAGCAATCTTTATCTCAGAGAAAGCAAAAGCAAAAATAGATCTAATTAAAAGAGATAAGGAAGTAAAATATATCCTGCTAAAAGGCACCATCGAGAATGAAGCAATATCATTACTTAACAAATATGCACCAAGTGGTTTAGCATCCAAATTCTTAGAGGATATGTTAAGGGAATTAGAGGAAGAAATAGATAGCAAACCTATACTAGCAGTGGACCTGAATCTCCCCCTCTCTGAACTTGATAAATCTAACTTCAAAACAAACAAGAAAGGTTATGGGGGTAAAGAGAATTTTAGAGACTATATATGATAGGTCTCTGGAGAAAGCTGAATGGGGCTAAAAAGTAATATACCTTCTCAGTGGTAAATGGCACATACACAAAAACTGACCATGTGCTAGGACATAAAAACCTCACAGTTCAGTGTAGAAAGGCAGAAATATCAATGAATCATTCTCAGATCATTATTCAATAAAAATCATATTCAACAAAGGGCCACGGAAAGATAGCCTAAAAACTAATTGGAAATTAAACAATTTAATCCTAAAGAATGAGTGGGTCAAACAAGAAATTATAGAAACAATCAGTAACTTCATTCAAGAGAATGACAATAATGAGACAACATACCAAAACTTGTGGGATGGAGGAAATCCAATTCTTAGGGAAAGCTTTATATTCCTGAGTGTAAACATGAATAAATTAGAGAAAATGGAGGTCAATGAATTGGGCACAAAATTGAAAAAGTTAGGAAAAGAACAAATTGAAAATCTTCAATTAAATACTAAATTAGATATAATGAAAACCAAAGGAGAGATTAGTAAAATTGAAATTAAGAAATCTATTGAATTAATAAATAAAACTAAGAGCTGCTTTTATTAAAAAAAAAAACAATAAAATTGATAGACGCTTAATCAATATGATAAAAAAAAAGAAAGAAGAAAACCAAGTTACAAGAATCAATAATTAAAAGGGAGGGTATACCTCCAATGAAGAGGAAATTAAAAGAATAATTAGGAATGATTTTGCCAAATTGTATGCACATAAATTTGACAATCTTGATGCAATAGATGAATACTTAAAAAAATATAAGTTGCCCAGATTAACTGAAGAGGAAGTAGCTTTCTTAAATTACCACATCCCAGAAAAAGAAATTGAACAAGCCATCAGTGAACTCCCTATGAAACAATCTCCAGGGCCAGATGGATTTACTAGCAAATTCTATCAAACATTTAAAGAACAATTGATTCCAATACTCTACAAACTATTTGGGAAAAATAGAGAATAAGGACTTGTACCAAATTCTTTTTATGACACAAATATGGTACTGATACCTAAATCAGGGAGAGACAAAAAGGAAGAAAGAAAAGTATAGACCAATTACCCTCATGAATATAGATGCAAAAATTTTATATAAAATATTTGCAAAAAGACTACAGCAACTTATCACAAGAATAATACTCTTTGATAAAGTAGGATTTATTCCAGGAATGCAAAGATAGTTTAATATTAGGAAAACCATCAGTATAATTGATCATGTTAACAATAAAACTAGCAGAAACCACATGATTATCTCAATAGATGCAGAAGAGGCTTTTCGCAAAATACAACATACATTCCTATTAAAAAAAAAAATTAGACCATATAGGAATAAATGGAGACTTCCTTAAAATAATAGGTAACACCTATTTAAAGCCATCAGCAAGTATTATACGTAAGGGGATAAGCTAGAAGCATTTCCAATAATATCAGGGGTGAAACAACAAAAAGACTATCACCCCTCTTATTCAATCTGGTACTAGAAATGTTAGCAGTATCAATTAGAGAAGAAAAAGAAATCAAAGGAATCAGATTAGGCAAAGAAAAGACCAAGCTATCATTCTTTGAAGATGATATAATGATATACTTAGAGAATCCTAGAGAATCAAGTAAAAAACTCCTTGAGACAATAAATAAATTTGGCAAAGTTGCAGGATATAAAATAAACCCACATAAATCCTCGGCATTCCTGTATATTTCTAATGAAATCCAACAGCAAAAGATAGAAAGAGAAATCCCATTTAATGTTACTGTAGACATTGCAAAATATTTGGGAATCTACCTGCCAAAACAAACCCAGAATCTATATGAACACAACTACAAAACACTTTTCATATAAATAAAGGTGCATCTAACTAATTGGAAAAACATAGATTGCTTGTGGCTGGATAGAGCTAATATTTTTAAAAAATCACAGTTTTACCTAAATTAAATTATATATTTAGTGCCAATACCCATCAATTTACAAAAAAAAAAATACTTTATAGAGCTAGAAAAATAGTAACAAAATTCATTGGGAAGAACAAGAAGTCCAGAATATCAAGGAAATTAATGAAAAGAAATGCTAGGAAAATTGGCCTAGCCATATGAGATTTTAATATGTATTATAAAGCAGCAGTCATTAAGACTACTTGGTACTGGCTGAAGAATAAAGTATTGTATCAATGGAATAGATTGGGTACATGAGACTCAGTAGTCAACTACAGTAATTTACTGTTTGATGAACCCAAGGACCCCAGGTTTGGGAATAAGTATTGACTATTTCACAAAAACTGCTGGGGAAACTAGAATACACTATGGCAGAAACTGGGCGTAGACCATTATCTAACACCATATACCAAAATCAAATCTAAATGGGTCCATGATCTAGGTATAAAGGCTGATACTGTCAGCATTCTGGGAAGGCAAGGAATAGTTTACCTGCAAGATTTGTGGAGAAGGGAAGACTTTATGACCAAGCAAGAATTAGAGAGCATTATAAAATGCAGAATGGATAATTTTGATTACATTAAATGGAAAAGCTTCTGTACAAACAAAGCCAATGTAACCAAGATTGAGAAGGAAGTGGAAAATTGGGAAAGAATTTTTAAGACCAGTGTTGCAGATAAGGCCTCATTTCTAAAATATACAGAGAATTGAGTCAAATCTATAAGAATACAAGGCATTCCCCAAATGATAAATGGTCAAAGGACACGAACAGGCAGTTTTCGGAGGAAAAATTTAAAGATATCTATAAGCATATGAAAAAATGCTCTAAATCACTATTGATTAGAGAAAAGCAAATCAAAACAACTCCGAGGTACCGCATCTCACCAGTCAGATTGGCTACGATGACAAAACATGAAAATGATAAATGCTGGAGAGGATGTGGAAAAACTGGAACACTAATGCATTGCTGGTGGAGTTGTGAACTAGTTCAGCCATTCTTGAAATCAATCTGGAACTCTGCCCAAAAGGCTATAAATAAGTGCATACCCTTTGATCCAGCAATACCACTTCTAGGTTTATACCCCAAAGAGATCATAGAAGTGGTAGAAGACCCATGTGTACAAAAATATTTATAGAAGCTCTTTTTGTGGTGGCAAAGAATTGGAAATTAAGGGGATTCCCATCAATAGGGGAATGCCTAAACAAGTTGCAGTATATGAATGTAATGGAAAACTATTGTGCTATAAGATATGAGGAGCAGATGAAATTCATTTTTACCTGGAGAGGCTTATATGAACTGATGCTGAGTGAGAAGAGCAAAACCAGAAGAAATTTGTACACAATTATAGACACAATGTATGTGTGATGACCAACTTTGATAGAATGGACTCTTCTCAGCAATGCAGGGTTATAAGTCAACTCCAAAAGACTCATGATGGACAGAGATGTCTACATTCAGAGAAAGAACTACAAAGAACAGAGTTTGAATACAGATTGAAGGGAACTACATGCTCTCTTTCTTGTTTGGATGTGTTTCCTCTTTCCCATTGTTCATTGCATCTGATACAGTCTTTCTTTATAACCTGACTAATGTCTAATGTGAAAGTATTTGCATATCCTATATGTGATTGTAAGCGGCCATGGGGGGTGGGGGGAAAGGGAGGTGGATAAAATTCGAAACCCCAGGAATTGTGGAACTGAATCTTGTGAAGTAAATGTAAACACATAAATTAATAAAGACAAAAAAACCCTTTGTTTGCTTGTCCCTGGGCAAGTCATTTAGCCTCTCAGTACCCAGAGCAATACTCTAAAACTTTAAATTATCAATAGTTGCAGATCTGCCTTATTTAAAGAAGTCTTCACTGATTGTTTCCTATACTGATGAAATTACAGTTTAGCTCAAAGGTTAAATTTAATTTATAAAACATCAAATGATGGCAGGTAATAGAGTTAGAAGATGTTGGTTCATGGAAAAACAATCTTGTTTCCAAAATGTTACCACAACTTTGTAATATGCCATAAATTTTCACATGCAATTGAGGTATTAGTTGGTTTTGCTTTTCCCCCTTTTCTGTTTCAACTTTTGCCACAAGGGATGACTCCTTGAATGTTTGAAGCATTTTTAAAGGTATCAATAAAAAAGTGTTTAATAAAATAAAAATAACTCCAATGTACTGAATAATTATTCAGTAGTTAATTAAAATTAGCCTTTTTAATATAATAATTAATATAAAAATATTCAGTAGTTAATTAAAATTTTTCAAACACTCACAATCTGTTTTTATCTATTTTATAAACTTTATGCATGTTATTTTATAAGCTTTTGTTTCTAGAAAAATGCAGGTGTTTCCATTACATTGAAAAAGAAGATATTTTGTTGTTAGCTGGCAAGTATTGATTTAAATATATTTGCCTTTTCATCTTTCCTAAAATTCTCTGAACTTTATTTTATCACACAAATCAATCTGCAAAGTAAAATGTTACTTATATAATGGATGTACCACAAGAGTCTCCTCTGTGTGAATGGAATGTTTTAGAGAATTACATTCAGTAAATCTACCTACTTTCCAAATTACTTCTGTCATAGCTATGTGATAATAGATTATAGTTCTATAACACTTTATGGCTTTCAAAGCACTTTACATAGATTTTTGCATGACAACAGTGCTGGGATACAGATAAGACAGGTATTATAATTTCCACTTTACAGAGAAAGAAAGTAAAGGTCAGAGAAATTAAGTGACTTGTTCATGTTTACACAATCATTAAGGATCAGAAGAGGGATTTGAAGACAAGCATTCTGACTTCAAGGTCAGTGAACTTTCCATTTTACTCCCTTGTCCCTCACTGTAGATTGTATCCACATTGACTTCACTATAAAAGCAATTCTGCTGGATATTACCTGTAAGAGATATTTTGACTGCCACAGGAAACAAGGTAAAACATCTCTCCTACAAAGGAATGACAAACTTGTTGCTTTTAGTATTCATTGAACAAAAAATTTTAGAAATTTTGCCCAATATGAATATGTAACAAAATGTTTTTATCTAGCATCTAAGTTCCAGTGCTATAAGGTTATTTTTAAGGGATTTGAAAGTATTCTGTTTAAATTTGATTATATATTATCAGTTAATAATTAAAATATATTTTTTCACTTCTCTCCCCCCCCAAATGAAAAATAAAGGAAATCCAAATAGTTTTGTAATGAGTGTGCATGGTCAAGTAAAACAAATTCCTATATTTATTATGTTAGAAAAATGTTTCAATCTGCATTCTGGTTCCATCACCTCTGTGTTATTAGGGGTATAAAATATTTCACCATGAGTACTTGGTAATCAATTTTAGTCAATGTATTGATCACAGTTATTAAATCTTTTACAGTAAATTTTCTTCCTATTTTTTTTCATTGTATAAATTTGTCACTTGGTTCTACACTGTCATTCTCCCATCAGTTCATACAAGTCTTCCCAGGTTTTTCTGAAATGCTCTCCTTAATCATTTCTTTATAGAACAATAACATTGCATTAGATTCATAGTATACATCATATTTTGCTTAAACATTCCCTAATTGATGATTACCCCCCGTTAGTTTTTAGTACTTTTACTCTTTAATAAAAACTGCTATAAATTATTTTTGTAGATATAAGACTGTTTCCTTTTTTTCCCTTTGATCTCTTTTTTGAGACCTAGTAGTGGTATTACTGGTTAAAGGGGATACACAGTTTAGAAATATAAAGCTCATAGTTCCAAATAGTTTTCTAGAATAAATGAACTATTTCAAGCTTCATAAACTGTGGTTAATGTCTTTGTTTTCCAAAACTCCTTCAGTACTTGTCACTTTCTTTTATTATCTAATTTGTTGATCTGATGAATATTATATGGAACCTCAAAGTTGTTTTAATTTGCATTTTTGAGAAGTTATTGATTATTTTTTCAGAAGGATATTGATAAATGGCTACATAATATATATCATATAGGATATCACATATGTATCTTCCATACCCATCTGTATGTTACGATATTATATTTCATAAGATTTCTTCTTCAGGCAGCAGTTTGTTAATGTCCTTTGAATATTTATCACTTAGTATCTTTTACAAATTTGAATATTTCCTTGTATATACAAGAAATTTGATGTTTTATCAGAGTAATTTGCTGAAACTTGCAAAAAAGATTATTTTCTTAGTTTTCTGTTTTTCTTCAAGTTTTTAGGCAAGTACTAGTGATAAGTCACAAGAAACTCAAAAGGAAAAAGTGTCAACATTGTAATAGGAGAGATAGCATAAATATCTCCATAAAACTCTAATACTGTCAGTGGTCTCAGAAGAAGTAAAATAAGACAAAGCTTCTGAAAATGATTTTGTCATCTTTTTTTCTTGATCTTAAAAGAAGAAAGAAAATAAAAAAAGAAAGGTATAAAACAGGGTGGAAGAAAGGAGAATATGAGAGAGATTCACATAATCTCAATATACAAGAAGAAGACCTTACAAACAAATAGTTGGAGGAGTGTACAACACCTGAACCTCATTTTAATCTGAAATGGCCAAAGGAGAAAAGAAGACAGAGGGTGTGGAGGAGTAGGGGAGACAAGAAGAGAGAATAAGAGGAGGGTATATTCATAGACAATTTAAAGAAGATTTTCAAAGGAAAATTATTTCAAAAGAAAGAATAATAAGTTAAGAGCCTTAGATTGGACTCCGGGTAACAAAAAGAGAGAGTGGTCATATGAGCAGACATTAATTACATACAACCTAGAGTGTGGTGCTGAGAACATTTCTCACTCACAATACTGTTTTTCTTTATAAAGAGATGGCATGAAGCAAAGAGTGGAAAAAGTTTACAAGCAAATAAACAAAGATCAGAACTCTGAATGGGAATAGAATAAACTCACTTGGGAAAATGGAACAATTATAGGAAAATGTATGAAAAACCAAACTTTAATAATTTTCCCAAAAATTCACTTGAAATATAAGGATTCATAGAGTTATATTAAGGAGCTGAAGCAAAATATATTATGCTTTATAAGAAGTAGACAAAAATAGAGGTTGCAGTCATTATCTCAGATGAGGCTTTTATAACAGACTTGATTAAAAGAGATAAATAGGAAAATTACATTATGTTGAAAGATACTATAAAAAATGAATTCATATCAATACCATATGTGTACATCAAGTGGCTTAGGACCTCAACACTTTTTTAAAAAGTTAAAATAAACTAGAAATAAACAGTGAAATTATAATAAATATAGATGAAATATGTAATAAATATTATAAAATTACAATAGTTGGAGGCATCTCAATATACTCCTTTCAAATCTAGCTAAATCTAACAAAAGAATAAAACAAGTGAGAAGCTAAAGACTTGAAGAGAACTTTAGAAAAAATTAGATTTCCTGAGCCTCTGTTGATTATTTCATGGGGATAGAAAAGTGTATAATGTCTTATTTGGGTGTGATACCTTTACACAAAAGATTATGTATTAAACGCACAAAAATTTTCACAGAAATATTGAAACAATTCTTTCATGGACCAGAAAAAAATAAAATTTTATTCAATAAAGAGCTTCTAAAGAAATAAACGAAATTGATTGAAGACTAAATAACAATCATAAAACTATGATTATAGTTTATAATTAATTTATAATACAAATTAAAGAAGAAATAGGTAATTTCATTAATAATAATGATAATAGAGAGACAGCATACCAAAATTCATGAAATGCTGAGAAAATAATCCTTAGAGGAAAATGTAATTTTTAAACATGTTCATCAATAAAACAAGACTAGAAAACCAAAAAGTTCAAAATTAATTTAATAGCAAAATAGTGAATTTTTAAATTAGAGATTAACAAAAGTGAAAACAAAGAACTCCCACTAGATTAATAATTAAACTAGAAAATTTTAAAGCATTAAGATTAAAAAATGAAAAAAATTGTTTAAATAAAGAGAAAGCCAAAACATTAGTAACTATAGCAGTAAACACCTCAGCATCCCCAGGGGGGCTGCCAATACAGGTTCTTAGATCTGCTTTTCTAAAGGAAAGCAACTCAAAATGGGTTAACAATCTGGCTTTAATCAATCAAATATGCCATTTACCTTGTTCAGGGGAAAAAGTCAGCACCCCGAACTTCAGAGCATACAAACTGAAGTTACAAAGCAGAAGTTACAAGAAAACAGAAAAACATATCAAGCAGACAGGCCTCCAGCTGTCTTGACTATTATATCCATACCTAGTCAGTTACCAGAGAGGGAAGCATCAACATCAGGGTTTTCAAAGCCCAGGGGCTCTCAAGGGCTGCCCAGAGTCTCGTCTGGTCAAATCACATAACACTTCTCAAAGAGAGCCCAAAAGCAAAGCCTCACATCAAGGTTTATATAGCCTTCTCCAGGCTCAGAGAATGTAACAACCCTCTTGACCCACTGCCCAATCACAAAGTATCTCCTGAAAAACAAGCCTCCCACCACAGGTTCCAGGTGCACTTAACCTAGAGTCAGGGAAGATATTAAAATTTTACATTCCTATAACAGTACCAAAAATCAGGAAAGGGGGAATAAAAAATGAATGATGAAAAATATGAGAAATTGTGGAAATGAATTTGCCTAACTATATGCCATCAAAATGAATATAAATAAAATGTATGAATATTTAAAGTGTATGTGTGTGTGTGTGTGTGTGTGTGTGTGTGTGTGTGTGTGTGTGCGCGTGTTACCTGTCTGGGTGGTTATGTGATAGAGTGGATAGATTGCCAGGTCTGGAGTCAGGAAGACTCACTTACATGAGTTCATATTTGGTCTCAGACACTTATTAGCTGTATGACCCTTAGTTGCTCATCTATAAAATTAGGAGAAGGAAATATCAAGCCATTCCACTATCTTTATGAAGAAAATCCTAAATGAGGTCATGAAGAGTCAAACATGACTAAAATGACTGAACACCAACAAAAAAACTACCCACATTAAAAGAATAAGAAAAAACAACTCAAAAAGGCAAGCTCAACAAAAGAAAGTAAAGACACCATAATGAACTTCCAAACTGGGACCTACAAATAAATTCTAGCAAACATTCAAAGAACAATTAATTCTAATATTATATAACCTATATGTGAAAATAAGAAAAGCAGGGTGGAGCCAAGATGTTGGAATAAAGCAGGAATGTGCCTGAACTCTCTCAAATTTTACCTTTAAACAAGTATAATATAAAGCCTCAACATGAATTCTAGAGTAGAAAAAAAAAGTACAGAGTGAAGAAAGTGTCTAGCCCAAGACAATTTAGAAGTTTGGTATGAAGATCTGCTTCACTTAGGTAAAAAAGGAGCATAGTCCAGAGCAGATAGCATCCAGGTAAGTAAGCAACAGGCTGTGCCCCAGCAAGGCAGGAGCAAGACCCTTAGCCCTAGCATAGGTCAGTGGCTAGGCCACACATCCTTACTGCAACAAGCCAGCATCAATGCAATGCAAGCCACTGCCCAAACCTGACAAATAATGCCAGGACCAGGTCTTGCACCAACCAGCTCAAGAAGTTTGGACAGTGCCCCTTCTGACCCAGGAATAGAGCCCAACATGAATATAAAATTAAAAGTCACAAAATAGGCTTGAAAATGAGCAAAAACAAACAAAAGAAAGAACTTGGCAATACGCGGATATTCTTTGGAGAAATCCAGTATATAAGTAGAAGGAGTGCCATTACATGGTACTTAATACAACCCTAACCTCAAAACAGATAACTCTAGCATGACAAAGAGAGTCTAGGATATTTTGAAGATGTTGATTTGACTTCTTTCAAAGGGCAACAAGTTCTCCCAGGCAGTGATTGCAGAAGTTCAAAGTTATATTTTCATATCTTGCATATGGATGGCATATATGTGTATACACATACATACATACATGTGTGTATGTTTTGTTTTGTTTTTAGAAAGCAAAGTGGCTGGTAAAGACTGAAAAATTTCAGACGAGTTCTCTATATAGGTAGCTGGATCTTAAAATTCACAGAATTGTTTCAAATAATTCCTCTGCTGGAATACTACAGAATTCAAATGGAGGGGAAGCCTTTTCTGGATTCTTGGTCCCAACATTTCCAAGAAGATGGGAATTCAGTGCTGTGGTCAGTCTGTGATTTGTTGCTGCTAGCTCTGCAGTGTTGTGAGGCTGTTCACTAGGGGTAGTAAGCCTGCTCTCTCCCCCACTGCAAAGAAAACGAGTTCTTCTAATAATTTCTAGTAGCAATCATTTCCTGCTGGAATTCTTCCCATTTCACTGAGGAGATCTTGAATAGCACTCTGGGCATCACAGCTTTGATGCTGTAAAGTTGCTCCTGCATTAGTTAACTTGTCAGCCATAACCCTGTTTGCTGGAAGTTTACTTAGCCACACACTTACTTAGCCACACACTGTGTCTGCATGTGTTCTAACTGTTCAGAGAGCTGAACTGTGTTCCGGCCAAGGGTCTCATTTTCTAAAATGAGCTGATTTTTCTCATGAGCCAAACGTTCAAAGTGATAATACAGATCATCCCCAACAGAAGCCACTAGCAACTTCTTTAATTCACGATTCACCTGTCTGCATGCAGAGTTGGCTGGAAAGTCCGTCTTTATCCTGCTTCAATCTCCTTTCAGACTTCCTGAGGATTTTCACTCTATTTTTTTAAACTCTGTTACCTCTTTTCTGGGATCTATGACTCCATCTGATTGACCTTCAAGTTCTCCTTTGTGATGTCCCAGAGATTTAACCAGTTTGGCTTTTTTGGCAGGGTTATCATGGGACCTAGCAGCTTTGGGAACAAGTATTGGAATAGCTTTGAGTTTCACTGCTTTGTCGGTGATAATCTTGCCCAGCTGGAGCACTCCTAGGCTCAATGATAGAGGCTTCTTCCTTGGGCTTTGAAGGCCTTGACAGCTCTGGGGATGGGCATCAGAGGGGAATTCCATGGACTTAGATGATTGCTCAGTTTCCATTCCATCTCTGACCCCACAGACTGGTACTGAAGGAGGACTTACTTTGACTTCAGCGCTTTCAAGGGAAGACATTTTTCCATATCCAAAGGACTTTACCTCAAGACTGCTGCTGAAAAATCGTAGGTTTCACTGAGTTATTTTTCCCACTTTTGCCTGCCTGTTAGGCACAGCTTCTGAGCCATATGGAAAAATATAGCTTCTCTTTCTCCTCTCCAAAGCACTCTTTATACATGAAGACAGACCTAAATATGAGTTGCTTATTTGTAGGCTGAGCCAATAAAATAAAAACACTTTAACTAATTCACTTATTTAGAACCATTTTTAAACAAATGCTTTATTAACTTCTGTTTCACATCATTCATTTCTGCCAGATTTTGAGTTACAATTCCCCCCCCCCATATTTCCCCTACCTGCCCTTTCAGAATAGCAGTCCCACAAGACATCACTTCCTCCAATCTGCTCTCTCCCATACCTTCTCCCATACCCCCTTCAACTTTTCCATTAGAGGAAGGTGAATCTCTGTGCCCCAATGCCTGCACATCTTATCTCCCCATTACAAGCAAAAGAGTATTAATGGGGGCGACTGGGTGGTTCAGTGAGTAGAGCGTCAGCCCTGGAGTCAGAAGGACCTGAGTTTGGATCCGGTCTCAGACACTAACGCACACACACACAAAAAAAAAAAAAAACCTAGCCGTGTGACCTTGGGCAAGTTACTTAACCCCAATTGCCCTCCAAAAACCAAAACAAACAAACAAACAAACACACAAAAGAGTTTTAATAATAGTATTTATATATATTTGAAACATTTAATTTTAAGACCTCGAATTTCAGATCCATTACCTTCCTCCCTTGTCACCCATTCCCTATGGGAAGAAAATAATTCAGTATATGTTGTACATGTCTAGCTATGCAAAACTTTACCGTAGTATATATATTGTACAAGGCTGCTTGTAATTCCCTACCACCCATCCCACCCCCCACCTGGTCCATTCCCTACTTGATCCTGTCCCTCTTCTATAGTGGGTACTTCCAACCTCCCCTGCCCCCAAGAATGCCCTCCCATACATCATCCCTCCTCTCATACCCCTTCCCCCTATTCTGCTGCAGGTTGAGATATCCCATTTAGTATGTATGTCATTCTCTCCCAGAACCAAATTCAATGAAAATGTGATTTTGCCTTTTTGTCTACCTATTCTTCCCCTCCCATGTAGCCACTTTCCCTTGCTTCTTCTACATGAGATAGTTTACGCTACCCTGTCTTTCCCCATCTCCTCTTGCCACATTCCTCTCTCCCCTCTTAACTTCACCCCTTAAAGTATCCTCCCTTCCCAACAAATTCAACCTATGCCCTCTATCCACATATAACTGTAAACATAGGTACACACATTCACATATGTATTCATATGGCCATACACCCTTCTTCCATTATTTTCATACTGCGAGAGGTTTCATCACTCACAATTATTGTTTTTCCATGTAGGAATGTAAATAGTCAACTTTGATAAGTTCTTTTTGATTTCTTTTCCCTGATTTCCTTCTCAGGCATCTCTTGCTTTTTGCATCTGAATGTCAAATTTTCTATTCAACTCTAGTTTTTTCCTCAATAATGCTTGAAAGTCCTCTATTCCACTGAATGACCATATTTTCCCCTGAAACAAAATACTCAGTTTTTCTGGGTAGGTGACGCTGGGGTTAATTCCCAGCTCGTTTGCCCTCTGAAAAATCATATTCCATGCCCTTCAGTCCCTCAGTGTAGAAGCTGCCAGGTCCTGGGCTATTCTGATTGTGTTTCCACAATATTGAAATTGTTTCTTCCTGGCTGCTTGCAGTATTTTCTACTTGATCTGGGGATTCTGGAACCTGGCTATAATATTCCTGGGAGTTTTCTTTTTGGGATCTTTTTCAGGAGGTGATCTGTGGATTCTTTCAACTTCTATTTTGCCCTCTGGATCTAAAACATCAGGGCAATTTTCCTTGAGAATTTCTTTAAGGGTGATTTCTAGGTTCCTTCTTTGATCATGGCTTTCAGGTAGTCCAATAATTTTTTTAAATTGTCTCTCCTGGATCTATTTTCCAGGTCAGTGGTTTTTCCCATGAGATATTTCACATTGTCTTCTATTCTTTCATTTTTTTGTATCTGCTTAACAGCATCTTGATTTCTCATAAAGTCATTAGCTTCCATTTGCTCCAGTCTAACTCTGAAGGAATGGATCTCCTCAGTGAACTTTTGAGATTCTTTTTCATTCTGGCAAATTCGGCTTTTTAAGGCATTCTTCTCCTCATTGCCCTTTTGGGCCTCCTTTGCCATTTGAGTCAGTCTATTTTTTAAGGTGTTGTTTTCCTCTGTCAGACTGTTGACCCTCATTTCATACTTTTCCTGCATCCTTCTCATTTCTCTTCCCAATTTTTCCTCCACTTCTCTTATTTGATTTTTAAAGTCCTTCTTAAGGTCCTCTATGGCCTGTAATTCGCTCATACTTTCCTTTGGGGCTTTTGGAGCAGGATTTCTGACCTCACAGTTCTCCCCCAGTTTTATGATTCGATCCTCTTTACCCCCAAAATAGGAGTCTAAGGTTGCATTTTTCTGTTTAATTTGTTTCCTTTGCCTTTGCATGTTGCCACTTAATTACTTGACTTTTGGGCTTGTTGCCACAGTAGGACTCTGACACCAGACAGGGGAGCTTCCATCCCGAACGTGTAGGGGGACAACATCCATTTCTGGCAAGCTGGATATCCACCCCACGACCTCCTCCACAGACCACAATACAGATCCAGGGAGGTTAAAGCAAGAGAGATTACCCCCCAAGACTGATTGCTTGATCTCCCTACAGTTTGCATGCCAGGAGCTGGAGCTGCCACTGAAAACTGCAAAATGTTGTGTCTCCTCAGCGGCTTCTAGCCCCCAGGGGAGGAAGCCGAAGCGTTCCCCAAATACTGGTCCCAAAGTTCATAGGGCACTAACTTCTCACTTTGTCCTAGGCATGTCTGTGTTGATAATTCTGGAATCGCCACAGCTGCTGGTTTTCTGGGGTCCCTCCAGCCAGCTGCTGGCCCGGCCACCCTGGGGCTAAAACTGGAGCTCAGGCGGACCTGGGCTCGGCTCTCCACATGCTGAGCACTGTGCTGCCAGCTCCCAGAGCACTGCGCTGGTCCTTCCTGCTGGGCTGTCCTCAGTGGGAGGTTAGCTTCTTTGTGTTGTTCTGTGGCTGCTGGGGCTCCAGAGGTTGTTCAGAGTCCCCTTTTACATAGTTTGGAGGTAATTTGGGGGGAGAGTGCCTTGGACGCACTTTTTCTACTCCACCATATTGGCTCCGCCCCGAGACCAGAACCATTTTAAACTACCGAACAATTATTTTGTAAAGTTATTTAAAAAAACAACAAAATTCATTTGGAGGAATAGTTAAAAATCTCAGAGTGAAATAATTCAAAAAAAGCAAAAAGGAGCCTGAGTATTGTATCTCTAAATATACTACAAAATAATAATCATTAAAATAGTTTGGTACTTCTTAAGTACCAGTGGAACAAATTAGTTATAAAACATAAGAAGCAAGAAAACATAGCCTATTTTTTGATTAACCCAAAGCCCCAAGCCACTGTTGTAAAGCCTGACTCTTCCACAAAATCAAAAAATAGTCTGGCAGACAATATTTATAGGCCAATATCTTACACCACATATGAAGAAAAGTGTTTAAATGACTTACGCATAAATGGTGACATCATAAGCAAATCAGAGGAACAAGGAAAAATTATATTTCACATCTATAAAGTAAGAGTTAATAACCAAATTATACAGATCATCATGGAAGATACAATGTATGATTTTGATGACCTAAATTTTAAAAAAGTTATTTTTAAAAGCTCTCTCTAAATTATATAAATGCTTATGTGCATACGTATATGCAAAATATACAAATGTATATACATATGCATATGTGCATATATTTATATGTACTTATATTCACATGCATGTCCAATTTCCATATCCATATTTATATGTGTTTTAATATAATTGTTTGTATATATCCTTGTTGAATCCATGAGAATATGAGTTCTTATGGTAAACAAAAAAAAAATGTTTCAATTATTATATTGGTATCTCCAGTGACTTGCATAGTGCCTAGTACTTAACTGGCACTTAATAAATGTTTGTTGGGTGGTTTAGGTCAAACATCTATTACTTCTTGGGTTATGTCTTATTAATTGTTTATAGAATCACAGAAATAATAATCACAATGATAACAATGACTAGCATTTATATTACTAGTATGTAAATCATATTTTAGGTTATTTAGTCTCCCTATGGTAGATCTAATACATGATCTTCCAACTGCAGCTTAAAAACCTGTAGTACAAAGTAACTTACCACGGTACAAAACAACCCATTTCATTTTTGGATAACTGTTGGCAAATATTCTCATAAATTAATCCTCAATATGACTCTAGCATCATCTACCAGTTTTCCTTGGTTCTATCCTTCAGTGGTGAACAGCACAAGTTTAATAATACTTCCATATAATAACCTCTAAAATACTTGAAGAAAACTATTGTGCCCTAAACTAAATCTTATCTTCCCCTTTCTAAATGTCCATGATATTATAAAATAGTCAGTTTAATTGTGTAGTGGGTATTTAAGTTGGCCACTCTCACTGTCACACCTGATCTGAGTATTTGAACATTTACTCTCTAGGTCAGCTCTCCTACTAACTGGTGTAATTTTCCAGAAAAAACTTCACCACCACATCAGACTAAAATTATCTGATGGTCCTAAGGATAACCTTCTTAGAAGAGGGAGAGGAATTCCCCCTATTCACTACTCAAACTTTTGAATTCTCACCAATATATGTATATTTATGCAAGGAACCACTCACAATAATGCTTTTGAATCTAAAATATAACCACTTAGGGGTGGCTAGGTGGCACAGTGAATAGAGGACCAGCCCTGGTCAGGAGGACCTGAGTTCAAATCCAGCCTCAGACACTTAACACTTACCTGCCACATGACCTTGGGCAAGTCACTTAACCCCAATTGCCCTGACTTCCCCCCTCTAAAAAGCAAAATATATATATATATATATATATATATATATATATATATATATATATATATATAACAATTTACCTAAAAATAAAACAAAAAATCAAAAGTTTTCATATATCAATGAAAATATATCAATAATCACAAATCATCCATAAACACTTTTCTGTCAATATACTCCTTATATGTGGGGGGGAATGGACTTATATTTACAGAATTCTTACAAGGAAAAACATGAGTGAAGAAAACCCAAATGTTCTATAAGTATAAACTCTGTAAGTACAAAAATGGATGCCTTCTTTCTAAGAACTGTCCATAAAACCTCCTTGATGAATACATCCTCTGCATTTATTAGATGTTCCCACTATTCAGCTAAGTCAATTGATGTTACAGTTGACCAATACTTAACTAAGAACAGTGTCTCAGCAAAATTAATTGACTTATTCATTGGTTAAGTTCTGAAATCTTTCCTTCATATTTCTCTCCATCTCACTCTCTCTCTCTCTCTCTCTCTCTCTCTCTCTCTCTTGTCTCCTCCCTCCCTCCCTCCCTCTCTTCCTCCTGATATTCTGTTTTATCCTATGGTCAGATAAATTATAATTCTTTCATAATCATTTAAATGCTTATATTAATATTTTTCCAGTTATTAACCTAAAAATGTCCTAATCGTTGAGTCCCACTTCTGTGTTCTCTATTTGGCCTAGTCTTCACTTGCTTGTCACCTTGAAAACTCAGAAACATCTCCTACTCCCAATCATAAAGAAGTTTCAGTCCTTAGATCTTTAACTAGAGTTTAACTTGGCTGCACACCTTAAAGGTAATGTATACTGTAAGAGCATTAAGTTATGATTTTTAATAATTTTCTAAATAGTATGTAAAACTTGAATAACCAGGGGAAATAATTGAATACGGTAATGAATTTCAAAATCAAATTATCCCTCATGATTCTATACAGAGCTGCCTTTTATAATAATTTATAGAAGTATATCAGCATGTCATAGTAGATAGAGAGCCAGCCTCAGAAATGGTAAGTACTGACCCTGACATATGCTGACTGGGTATACCTTGGCAAGCTGCTTAATGTCTCAGTGATCTTGGCAATTTGTTAAGATTTGCATAAAAGTTGTTAATCTCCATTGCTAGAAATGTTTTATGATCAGGAATGTCCTATATAAGGGCATCACCGATGCAATCCCTATTCCACCTGCAGAAGATAACTTATGGCAGCTAGATGGAACGGGCATAGGGAGCTGTAATTTGGAGTTAGGAAGACTTGAATTAAAATTCTGGGTCTTTTAGAAGGGTATACAGATTAAGATTAAAAGGGTGGTGTGAATAGATGAGATAATAACAGATAAAGGAGGGACTTTTAGAGGGATGAGCAAAATAAACAATAAGAGGGTAAGGGAAGAAGACAAGGTAACAGGGATAGAGTGAAAAAAGAGGATGACAAGGAGTATGGTAAGTAAAAATAACTTGGCAAAGACCAATATCTTACACCACTTATCAAAAGAAGTTCAAAATGGAAATATGACCAATATAAAGAGGGATTTTACAGGAAAAGTAGAAGAATATTGAACACATGACTTATCAGACTTATGGATAGGTGAATAATTTATGAATAAACAAGAGATAGAGAGGTGTAAAATGGATAATTTCAATAACATTAAATTTTTTTTAAATTTTATACAAATAAAACAAAAGTAGCCAAGATCAAAAGGAAAACAGAAAATTGAGGGGTGGGGTGGGAATGTTATAGAAAATTTATCAGATAAAGGTGTCATATATAAACTACATAAAGAACTTTGTCCAATCTATAAGAATACAAGTCATTCTCCCATGGTGGTCAAAGAATATAAACAGGCAGTTTTCTGATGAAGAAATCAAAACATTTTATAATCACATGAAAAAATGCTTTTAGTCATTATTATTTAGCAAAATGCAAATTAAAACAACCTTGAAATACAATTTTATACCTACCAGATTGACTAAAATGATAGAAGATGAAACAAATATTGAAGAGGATGTGGAAAAATTGAGACATTAATTCATTGTTCGTGTAATTGTGATATGATCCAACCATTTTGGAGAGCAATCTGGAATTATACCCAAAGAGTTATTAAAGTCCCTATACCCTTTGACACAGCAATACCACTACTTGGTCTATTTTGAAGATAATTAGGGAAATTATATGTTCTAAATTGTTTGTAAATTGCTCTCTTTATGATGACAAAGAACTGGAAATTGCAGGGATGTCCATCAATTGGGGAATGGCTGAATAAGTTGTAGTATATTATTTTGATGGGATACTATAAGAAATGATGATCTCAATGATATTAGAAAAAACACGGAAGGTCTTGCACTAAATAACGAAGAGCAAAATGAACAGAATCAAAAGAACATTGCATACGGTAATAGCAATATTGTTTTAAGAAAGACTCAGCAAATAAGTTATTTTGTCTATTATAATTACTCAAATTAACTATAAAGGACATGTGAAAATAGATGTCTGCATCCAGAGAAAGAACTGATGAATAGGAGTATGTATAGAATAATTTTAGTCATAATATACCTATTTGAGTCTAATCATAGCCATGGGTGGGGGAGAAATTTAATTTTTATTTTGTTATTCATTTGGAAGGAATAGCAAGATGTACATAATTGATTTGCAGTTTTGTGTGCAATCATCCTTTTTATTGTATTATGTTATGGAAATGCTTGTTTTATTCCATAAATTATTTTTTTAATCTGACCATATGTGCCACTTGTACGACATCTTCCTCAGGCCACATCAGGGTCTCTGCCTTCCTCAGATACTTCATTTGTAAAGGGGGAATAATAGTAGCACCTCTATTCCAAGGTTTTTTGTGAGGATAAAATAAAATAGTATACATAAAATGCTTTGCAAACCTTAAAATGCTATGTAATTATTACCTACGGTTATGAAGAAAAAGACAATATAATGTGGAATGAAAAGATATTTTGGCAAATTGAGTGTGATGTTTAATGATTATCTTAAGGAATTATAATCACGTAGTATTAGACATGAAATTAGGACTGTTGGATATTATAACTTTCCAACACTAGTCTCTTAGGTTGAATACATTGTGTCAAAGGTGTTGTGCATATATATACAACTCCCATTTTTAATTTTTTTGTTCTTTAGACTTCCTTCATAATTTTATATATAAGCTCTTTGTTTTTCAATTTATAACACTTATAATTATGGGCAAAATACCTCTTTTCAGTGTGGTTTTAGAATATTTTACATTATTATACTATCAACATTTTTTACTGTTACCACGTATTTCTGCTGGGGTTTTTTTTTAACTAGAAGTTATTTTTGTTAACAGTTTTATTTATTATCAAATTATCTTAATGGAGGTCAGAATCATTTAGCAAAGTACTCTTTGTGATGCTTGAATGCTGTACAATATAAAAAAATTACCAGACACAAAAGGAATATGACTTTGTAACTAAAATGTCCTTACCTTTTTTCTCACTTATTCTGATATTATTCTGTTAATAATAATATCTAGAGCTTAGTTTTTGCAAAGTGCTGAATGTATATCATCTCATTTGTTCTTTACAACAAGCTTTTCAAGTAGTTGTTATAAGTATTCTCATTTTACAGCTAAAGAAACTGAGGCTGAAAAAAGTTAAGTGACTTTCCTAGGATCACAGCTGGCAAATACCTGAGGCAGGATTTGAACTCAGATCTTCTCGATTCAAAACCCGGCTTCTTATACATTATACCACCTAGCTACTTCTGTAATGATCTCTTTTAAAGTCCTACATATCTGGAGTTATTTATAGACAAGCTATTAATTAAAAGATGATAACTTTAGGAGGATTACCTTTTTACTATGCAGGGTCCAGACTTCTATTGTCAATAAACTCCACTTGCTTCCAATTACCTCAAGATAAAATATAAAATCTTTTTTTGACTTATAAAACCCATCAGAATCTGGGTCCTCCCTCACTTTTTAGTCTTCTTATATGTTACTTTCCTCCAGGCACTTTGCAATCCAATGACAAAAGACTCCTTGTGTCCCAGAAGACACAATTTCTAGTTCTAAGTGTTTTCACTGGTTTTCTCCCATGACCGAAAAGCTCTCCCACTTCATCTCCACTTCCTAACTACTCTGTTTTCCTTAAAGTCCCAGCCAAAGTGTCACCTCTGCAAGAAGCCATTTCTAGTCCTCCCTAAACTTAGTGACATCTCTCTGAGACTACATGCTCCCTCCCCCATTTATATAATTTATATCTTGTTTCTACACAATTGTTTTACATGTAGTTATTTGCATTATATTATGAGCTTCTTGAAAGCAAGGGTTGCTTGTTTTATATTTTTCTTTGTATCTCAGCACTTAGAATGGTGTCTGGCACATAGTAAGCACTTAATAAATGCTTTTCATTGACTGACTAATTGAGAAAAGATCTACTTAAGAACTGAAGAATTATAAGCAGATATTCATTCAACAGGATCCCTTTTCTCTGCAACTATATTTATAATAAAATATATGTTTTTATATATTTATGATCATTTGACTAATATTAGAAAATGGTCATAATCCATGAACCCCCTCATCTTCCTTCTTCATCCTTCAAAATCTCTCTACATCTTAACCAAACCACTAGCTTTCAACACATGACTAGGCTACCTCCTTTTCTAATAACACAACTCCTGAATCATCTGTTTTATACAACTCATTGAATGTGCATTATCACTGGCAATATATGGAAGTATAATTACATCTTTCATATGTCTTTTTAATGCTTTTGATTCTTTGGAGAAGTTAAATTACTTGAGGAGGAGGAGGAGAACAGCAAGAACAAAAAGAAAAGAACAAGAAGCATTTGTATAGGACTCTAGCATTTGCAAAACACTTGATGTACATTATCTTGTGTCACCCCTACAACAATCCTGTTTTAGGTGCTATTACTTTTACTTAAGTAAAACGCCTTCTCAGATGAAGTAATATTGTTTTTACATGTGAGGAAACTGATGCTGATAGAGTTTAAGTGACTGACTTAGGCTTACAAAAAAAGGAAGTAGGAAGTATCCAAGGTAGGATTTGAACTTCAGTCTTCCCTATTCCAAGTTCAGCACTCTGTTCCCTGTGGAATTTAGCTGCCTTATATAGGCTGTCAGCTGAGAAGTTCAAATAATAAAAGTAATTCTCTATCAGTGGATAGGTCCTGTAAATCATCCAAGTTGTAGATAATTATACATATTGTGTCATACCTTAGAATACAATGGAGCCTTCTAAAAGAGATTCACAAACACTATAAGAATGTGACTTAATAGTTCACATTTTAAAAAAAAAACGGAAAATTAGGGGTGGAGCCAAGATGGCAGAGTAGAAACAGCTCTTCCCCAGTGCTCCTGCTTACATTACTTCCAAAACATAAAAAAGGGAACTCTGAAAAACCTCTGTAGCTCCAGAACCCACAAAATGACACAGAGAAGCTAACCTCCCACTGAGGACAATCCAGCAGTTTGGCAACCAAGCCCAGGACCATGTGAGTCAGAGGTTTTAGCCCCAGGGCAGCCTGAGCAGCAGCCAGCTGGAGGAACTCTAGAACACCAGCAGCTGTGGCATTTCCAGAATGACCAACACATGGATGCCTATGACAAAGTGAGAGGCCAGTGTAGTATGGACTTTGGGACTAGTTGGGAGAGCACATCGGCCTCTGTCCCTGGAGGCGAGAAGCCACTGAGTAGACTCTGTACAGCTGCCATGTTGCAGCTTCAGTTCCTGGCCTGCAAATTGTAGGGGGACTCATATCAGTCTTGAAGTCTTGGGCGGGGGGGGTTAATTGCTCTTGCTTTAACCTTCTTGGATCTAGATTGTGGTCTAGGCTGGAGGTGTTGGGGTATGTGACCGGCTTGCCAGAGTGTGTGGGGGTTTCAGAGAGGGCACCCAAATAATACCTGTGGCAGCTGAGAAAACCCCAGTGTTTAGGATGGAAACTCCCCTGTCTGGTGGCAGAGTCCTACTGTGGCAACAAGCCCGAACATCAAGTAATTGAGAGGGAACATGCCTAAGCAAAGGAAACAAAATAAACAGAAAATACAACATTAGATTCCTATTTGGGGGGCAAAGAGGACCAAAGTATGGAATAGGAGGAGGATTGGGAGGTCAGAATCCCTGCACCAAAAGCCCCAAATGCAAATATGAGCAGATTACAGGCCACAGAGGACCATAAGAAGGATTTTAAAAACCAAACAAGAGAAGTGGAGGGAAAATTGGGAAGAGAAATGAGAAAGATGCAAGAAAAATATGAAATGAGAGTCAACTCCCTGACTGAGGAAAATAACACTTTAAAAATAGACTAACTCAAATGGCAAAAGAGGATCAAAAAGGCAATGAAGAGAAGAATGCCTTAAAAAGCCAACTTTACCAGGTGGAAAAATAATCTCAAAAGCTAAATGAGGAGATTCATTCCTTCAGAATTAGACTGAGAGCAAATGGAAGCTAGTGACTTTATGAGAAATCAAGATGCTGTTAAGCAGATCCAAACAAATGAAAGAATAGAAGGCAATGTGAAATACCTCATGGGAAAAACCACTTACCTGGAAAACAGATTCAGGAGATATAATTTAAAATTATTGGACTACCTGAAAGCCATGATCAAAGAAAGAACCTAGATATCATCCTTCAAGAAATTCTCAAGGAAAATTGCCCTGATGTTTTAGAACCAGAGGGCAAAATAGAGATTGAAAGAATCCACAGATCATCTCCTGAAAAAGATCCCAAAAAGAAAACTCCTAGGAATATTATAACCAGGTTCCAGAATTCCCAGATTAAAAAGAAATTATTATAAACAGCCAGGAAAAAAACAATTTCAATATTGTGGAAACATAATCAGGATAGTGCAGGATCTGGCAGCTTCTACACTGCGGGATTAAAGGGCTTGGAATATGATATTCCAGAGGGCAAAGGGGCTGGGATTAAAACCAAGAATCACCTACCCAGCAAAACTGAGTACCATGTTTCAGGGGAAAATATGATCATTCAGTGGAATAGAGGACTTTCAAGCATTGAAAAAAACCAGAGTTGAATAGAAAATTTGACATTCAGATACAAGAAGCAAAAGATGCTTGAGAAGGTAAACAGGGAAAAGAAATCAAAAGGAACTTATCAAAGTTGAACTACTTACATTCCTACATGGAAAAATGATAACTGTAACGATGAAACCTTTCTGAGTATGAAAATACTTGAAGAAGGTATATGGGCATATGAATACATCTGTGAATATGTGTATATATGTGTACAGGTGTACATAGAGGGCACAGGTCGAATTTAATAGAAAGGGATGATACTTAAAAGATGAAATCAAGATGTGAGAGAGGTGTATAACAAGAGGAGATGGGGAGAGAGAGTATGGGGTGGACTATCTGATATAGAAGAGGGAAGGGAAAATGGTTACAAGGAAGGGGAAGAGCAGGAAGGCAAAAAGGCAAAACCTTGTTCTCACTGAATTTGGCTCAGGGAGAGAATGACATACATACTAAATAGGATATCTCACCCTACAGGAGAGTAGGGGGAAAGTGGGTGAGAGGGGAGATAATGGAAGAGAGGATGAGAGGGAAGGGGGGGAGGGAAGTTGGAAGCACCCACTTATGAAAAGAGACAGGATCAAAGTAGGAAATAGACCAAGTGGGAGGTGGGATAGGAGGGAGGGAAATATAGTCAGTCTTTTACAATTTATCTACTATGGTGGTGTTTTGCATAGCTACACATGTACAACATATACTGAATTGCTTGTCTTCCCAGTAAGGCTGTGTGACAAGGGAGGAAGGGAATGAATCTGTAAATTGAAGTTTTAAAATCAAATCTTTTAAAAATATATAAATACTATTATCAATACTATTTTACATATAATTGGTAAATAAGATATACAGGCATTGGGGCACAGAGATTCACCTTGCCCTACTACAAAAGTTGAAGGAGGTATGGGAGAAGATATGGGAGAGAGCAGAGTGGATGAGGGGATATCCTGTGGGACTGCTATTCTGGGGTGGTGGGTAGGGGAAAATGGGGAAAAATTGTAACTCAAAATCTGGTGGAAATGAGTGATGTAAACCAGAAGTTAATAAAGCATTTGGGGGAAAAAAAGGAAAATTTAAAGATGTGATCTATACTATGATACATAGGTTGGATGGGCAACCCATTTAGCTTTAAACTTAAATATATCTATCTTAAGCACACAGTGCAGAGAGCTAATATGCTAAATCCAAAACTGAACAAGAGAAAGGAGATGGACTGTATTATATCTGGGAAATTTTGCAGCATTTTCAGTTCTTCAGAAAACTTCCCAAGCAGAAAAACAAACTAAATTTCCCCTTATAGCCCCAGTACAAAAATAATAAAATTGATTCTTATGTAACATTTTAAAGTTTTTGGAGTTCTGTACATACATTATCTCATTTCAACTTTAAAGCAAACTTTGAGATTTGAAGTCAGCTCCATAGGTATCATTATTCCCTTTTTAGAAGCAGGGAAACTGAGAATAAGAAAAATTTTTATTATTTTAAGTGAAAAAATGTTTATTCCTTTGACATGCTCATGTAAAAATACTTAGGACAGAATAATGAACTTTGATAATTCATTTGTATTTACAAATTTTGAAAAGAAATTTAATACTAAATGATATTATGCAGTTCATGTCTTTTAAGATTAGAATGAAAGCAAAAGGAAATCCTTGATCATTTGAATATGAGCAAGAGTCCAAAGCTACCCACTCAGACCTCAGCAAGGCCTCCAGGTTTGTTTCTTGGGGAACCATCAAGATAGAGAAGTGAAACTGGAGACTGGATTATTCTGCTGTCCTGGATGAACAGGCCTCATGTTTTAATATGGTTATGGTTAGCTTTATAGAGAGCAGCAGTCCTCTGCTCTCACAATGCTAGTCTCCTGAACATAAAATGGTACCTCCAAGATGAAACTAGTTCTCTATAGAAGTCAAGGTTGTTCTAAGTCTACAAACTGTGAAGACAGGGACCATATATTTACCTTATCTCATGGGAGAGAAGTGCTGACCCCTTGTACCTGAATTGTAAAATGCCTATAAAGCTGAATATTGCCTTCTAGCTGGATCCTTGTCTCCTGGTGGTTCAATATTACAATTTCACTGTAATCCCTACTTCTTCAGCTTCCTGCCATCCTGGAAGTTTCTTTCATGCCAAACTTTATATAATTCATTTTATCTATTGGTACCTGACTTAATCCTATTTTCATGGTTAAGTAATTACATGTGTCAAGAAGTGCATTGTCGGGAGCAGGAGGAAGGGGGAGAAGAGGAGGAGAATTCTATCATAATTCCCAAGGCAAACAACATGGGAAAGGGCTGGGACACCACAATAATTCCCTTCAAAGAGGATGTTCTTTAATGAAGAGAGTTCAGCTTACAAATCTGAGGCAGCCATTGATTTCAACATGTTGTATTGTTCTTTCATTGAGAATGAACAGAAAATGCCTTCTCAGATTAAGTAAAATTGCGAATCAACTTATTCCAATGTACACAGCAAAACCAAAATAGCAAACATTTACAGACATTGATGTCACATGACTTCCAAAGGGAACAACTTTTCATATCTCTTTCTCTAGTTTGAGAGTCCAGATTTCCACTGCTAGAAAACCTGGAGAAATATGTCACATTCCTGTGATTCCCAACATTTTAACCATTGTACTTGTTCTTAGGGTAAGCCTGTATGTTCTACGACTATTTTCTTTGGCCGCAGTATAAAGAAGGCATTCAGAATAGATCCTTTTGGGGTATTCTATGACTTAGAAACATAGATTGCCTCTCCATTAATTGCTCAGCCACCTTACCACAAAAAGTATAATGGTCTCATCTTTTTGAGTGGTCCAAAGTTGAACAGGTAACTGACTCCAAAGTGCACTATCTAAACTAGCTCCAAAATGATTTCTAAATCAGTAATGACATCAGCAATATCTATGTCTTACCAATACCCTTTATCAACAGTACAACAAATCTCCCACTTGTGTTTTGGCAAGGTGTCTGTCTTGTACTTATAGGGAGGTAGATGGCCATGTGGATAGACTGCCAGAGCTGGACTCAAGTAGACCAGAGTTAAATCTATCCTTAGACACTTACCAGCAGTGTGACATCGGGCAAGTCAATTAACTATCTGTCTCAGTTTCATCAGCTATAAAATTAATATAACAATAGCATCTACCTTGCAGGGTTGTTGGGAGATTAAAATGAAATATTTGTGAAATGCTTTGAAAATCTTAAAGTGCTATATAAATGTTTATTAATTCCATATTTGTCTTCACAGTTAAAGTAGTCCCACAGATGTAGGAGCAGGTTTTACTCCAACAATCATTGACCACAGCATTATCTTTAATAGGGGTGTCATTGTCCAGTCATCTAAAAAACTTGATGATATTCCATTAAGTGTCTGGCACTTCCCAATCTCCATCAGAGCAAATCATGTCAGGTTTGTACTTGTTCACAAAATCATGAAGCTCTAGCATGAAATCGGCACTGATAAAATAAAGTTTGTGAAACTGTTTTTCTGGCTGAGTAAATGGAGTGGATGAAACCACTTTAAGATCAAATGGTACAATCCATAGCACGTATGCGTCTTTTGGAGGAACACTCCTGTCACCAATAAAATTCCAATGGATTGCTATATCTTGAAAATTCTAGTTGCAAAAAATAGGCTTTAACTCTTTTGTTTAACCCTTATGGTCCTTAGTGGCCACAGTCACATACCTAGTGATGGACACTCGGAGTTCCAATCAATGCTTAGGCTGAAAGGAGTTGATTTTGAACTGTAGCCCAAAGTTAGTACAGGAGGTGCCCACAGGTAAAATTCCCACATGAAGGCTTTGTACTTGGGCTCATAAAGAAGCCCCTTCCATTTCTTCCAAAATCATTCTCTGTCCCAGATAGGCATAAAGGACTTGCCTCACAGTATGAATATACCTAAAATGGCCTCCTAAAATCAGATAGGTAGAAGCCTCACACCCAGTCTGCATCAATATACCCCAAACTCCTCATTACTTAAGCTGAACTTCTATTCCCCCTACAAATTCTCTTTCCAGATTCTATACCTAAATCTGTAGTATCTGTATATGTATATGCATGTATCTCTCTATATCTATCTGAGTGTACATATGGCTCATTGTTGTCCTTTGTTCTTAAAGATAGTCAAAATGATATCACTCAGTTGGAGTCAAGAGACAATGTGCCTGACTGAAACTAATTAGACCAATGAGAGCTCAGAAGGCTCTACCACATGTTGAGTACAAATTCTCCATATGAACATTTGGAGTGAAAATGTCTCTAAATTTACACATCTCGTGTTTCTTTTGAGCTATTGCTTTACTCGTAGAACATAGCACCTTCTTTGATGTGGGCACCATGCTGGGCAGTCCTTTGCCTGTGTCTCCTGTGTCATGCAACTGATTACAAAATTCTTTAGAGAGACCTTGACAGTGTCCTTTTATCACTTCTTCTGACCACAGTGTAAGCACCTGCCTTGTGTGAGTTCTCCATAAAATAGTCTTTTAGGCAAACACACACATACACACACAATGTATATGTGTGTCTACATATATGTATATTCAAGCTCAAAATTTTCAAATCATCTTTAAGACATTCCTCTCCTTGACCATTCACATGCAATTAGTTGTCAAACAAATCTTTTGATTCTACCTCCACAATGAAGTAAATTAAGAAAACTGCAAAATATACCTGGGGTCAACAGACCAAAATAGAGTATCAGTTAGCTTTCTAAGGCAAATTTCATTAGGAAAAGTGGAGATACAGTTGTTCCCCTCCTCCTTGTGAGGGGGCAGGGAGGATTGAAAGGACAAAGATTCTAGGATATTGGAAGTCTGCTGCTTGAAAGACTCCTATATCCTAGAAGGAGAGATGGAAGTCCCAGGAAGAATTCACCAGAGCCACATCTACAATAGCGCAGTAATATACATTTAGTAATTTCTTATTTTACCTAATAATTTTTGCTAGTAGATGCTAATTTTAGACTCCTTGGTCTTCCCCTTGCTCTTTCGTGTCTTTTGATTGTTGTCTCCCCTCCCTAGATTGTAAGATCCTTAAAGGCAGTGTCTATCTTTTTTAATGGTATCCCCAGATCTTAGCAAAGTGCCTGACACATAGGTACTTAATAAATGTTTATTGGATTGGATTAGATTGGATTTTAATACTGTTGGATATGAGTTCTCTTTAAATTTCCATGCCATAGTTCAAAGTCCTAATTGTTCTATCCTGTGCACTCATTTCATGATATTCTTCAGATCCATTATCTTGGTATATGGTATAAGATGTTGGTCTTTGCCCAGTTTTTGCCATGCTATTTTCCAGTTTTCCCAGCACTTTTTGCCAAATGGTGAGTTCTTATCCCAAAAGCTGGAGTCTTGGGTTTATCAAACAGATTACTATAGTCATTGACTACCATGTCTTGTATCCCAAACCTATTCCATTGATCCACCTCTCTATTAGCCAGTACCTAATATTTTGATGATTGCTGCTTTATAATACAGTTTTAGGTCTGGTATGACTAGGCCATCTTCCTGTATATTTCTTTTCATTAATTGCCCTGATACCTTTTGTTCTTCCAGATTAATTTTTTTATTTTTTTCCTAGCTCTATAAAATAATTTTCCGTAGCTTGATTGGTATGGCACTGAATATGTAAATGTGCAAATAGAATTATCATTTTTATTATATTAACTCAGCTTACCCATGAGCAACTATTATGTTCCAATTATTCAAATCTGACTTTATATTGTGTCAAAAGTATTTTGTAATTGTACTCAAATAATTATGAACATTTTCTTTCCCTTATCCCAGCACACACACACACACACACACACACACACACACACACACAGACACACACACACACAAACCTATATACACACAGAGTCTGAACTGTAATAAATACTTAATATATGCCAATTGACGGACAGGTGAAAGCTTGCTCTTCCTTCCTAAACTTTCATAGGGTACTTTGTGCCTCTTCATTGCTCTTATTACTTACCGCCTTGTATCACATTTATTTGTGTACATGTCACAGGATAGGTCTCTTTCAAATAATAAATTGTAAGCTCTTTTAGGGAATAGACTAGGATTTTAATTTATTTTTGCATCCTGAGTGCATAGCCAGTTGCATGTTGCATATGCCTAACAGGTAAGAGGCTGTTTAATAATTTTTTTTTAATTCACACAATTCATATAGGATTCATGCATAGATCCATTGTTTTAGGAACATATCTTCTATCTTACATTAGTAAATGTTTGTCTTTTGCAATGCTTGTTATAGGAATGTAAATCTTTAAGATCTTCCCTGCCCCTAGTTTAAGTGCACCTAGAACCTGTGGTGGAAGGCTTGTTTTTCAGGAGATACTTTGTGATTGGGCAGTGGGTCAAAAGGGTTGTTACATCCTCTGAGCCTGGAGAAGGCTATATAAACCTTGATGTGAGACTTTATTTTCAGTCTCACTTTGAGAATTGTTGTGTGATTTGCCAGATGAGACTCAGGGCAGCCCTTGAGAGCCCCTGGGCTTTGAAAACCCAGATGTTGATGCTTCCCTCTCTGGTAACTGACTAGGTATGGATATAATGATCAAGATAGTTGGAGGCCTGTCTGCTTGATATGTTTTTCTGTTTTCTTGTAACTTCAGTTTGTATACTCTGAAGTTTGGGGTACTGACTTTTTCCCCTGAACTAGGTAAATGATACGCTTAATTGATTAAAGCCAGATTGTTAACCCATTTTGAGTTGCTTTCCTTTAGAAAAGCAGATCTAAGAACCTGTGTTGGCAGCCACCCTGGGGACACTGGGGTGCTTGCTGCAACAATGTGGCAAAAAATAGCACAGATTTCCTCCATAACAGTAAAATAGGTAAAAGAGAAGGGACCACAAAGGCCACCTTTTGCATTTTCATTTATATACAATGAAACCAAGACTAAGGGAGGTAGTAAATAAATTGCCTAATGTCACATACATAATGTGAAAATCATGGGTTCTGAGGCACGCCTAATGGACAAGAGTCCTTCATTTGGAGTTAAAATCTAACCTCAAAAACTTACTTAGTTGTATTACCCTGGGCATGTCACTTAACATTATCTACCTTTGTTTCTTCACTTTTAAACCTGAGACAATAATTACACCTACCTGCAAGTGTTACTGAAGAATAACATGATACAATATTTGTAAAGAAGTCTGCAAACCGTAAAATGCTATGTAAATTCTAGGTGTTGGCTATTGGGAATTGAGACCTTTAATGGTGGCACACATCTGTAAGACTTGATACCTGGGGAGGCTGAGGGTGGTGAATGGGTCCCTTTTGCAGAGGAGTTCAGAGCTCTGATAGGTAAAGACAACCATGTGTCTTCACTAAAGCTGGCAGCAATATAGTGAGCCCCTTGGATCTGGTTACTTGGGAAGGAACAAACTGGACCAGGTCAGAAATGGAATATATCGGGGGGCGGAGCCAAGATGGCGGAGTAGAAACAGCATTTCCAATGTGCTCTGCCCCACACAAATTTCAAACAATGTGAAAGGGAGCTCCAAACAACTTCTGGAGCCACAGCCCACAGAACGGCACAGAGAAGCTAACCTCCTGCTGAGGACAGCCCAGCAGCCCTGCAGGGAGCAGCCAGCGCAGCGCTCTGAGAACAGGCAGCACAGCTCACTGGGAACTGACAGCGCAGCCCGCAGAGCCGAGCCCAGGTCCACGGTTTTAGCCCCAGGGCCTTCAGCCAGCTGGTGGAACCCCAGAACACCAGCAATTGTGGCGATTCCAGAATTATCAGCACAGATATGCCTAGGACAAAATGAGAGGTTAGTGCCCTATGGACTTTGGGACCAGTATTTGGGAAACACGTGGCTTCCTCCCCCGGGAGCAAAAAGATGGTGAAGAAACAGCTGCACAGAAGCCATTTTGCAGTGTCAGTAGTGGCTCTAGATCCTGGTCTGCGAACTGTAGGAACATCCAGCAATCAGTCTGGGGGTTAATCGATTTTGCTTTAAATTGCCTGGATCTGGATTGTGGTCTGGGGGGGAAGTTTGGGGTGGGTAACCAACTTGCCAGAGTAGGTGAAGGCTTTACAGAGGCCACCCAACTGGCGGAAGTTGTGAAGACCCCACGTTTGGGCAGAAGCTCCCCTGTCTGGTGGCAGAGTCCTACTGTGGCAACAAGCCCCAAAATCAAGTAATTAAGTGGCAATATGCCTAGGCAAACAAAACAAAATAAATAGAAAAGTTCAACATTGGACTCCTATTTTAGGGGCAAAGAGGCTCAAAGCATGGAGGAGGACTGTGAGGTCAGAACTCCTGTACCAAAAGCCCCAAATGAAAATACAAGCTGGCTACAGGCCATAGAGGACCTTAAGAAGCAGATAAGAGAAGTGGGGGAAAATTTGGGAAGAGAAGTGAAAAAGATGCAAGAAAAGTATGAAATGACAGTCAACAGCCTGACTGAGGAAAATAACACCTTAAAAAATAGACTAACTCAAATGGCAAAAGAGGCTCAGAAAGGCAATGAGGAGAAAAATGCCTTAAAAAGTCGAATTAGCCAGATAGAAAAAGAATCTCAGAAGCTCACTGAGGAGATTCATTCCTTCAGAGTGAGACTGGAGCAAATGGAAGCTAGTGACTTTATGAGAAATCAAGATACTATTAAACAGATCCAAACAAATGAAAGAATAGAAGGCAATGTGAAATATCTCATGGAAAAAACCACTGACCTGGAAAATAGATCCAGGAGAGACAATTTAAAAATTATTGGACTACCTGAAAGCCATGATCAAAGAAAGAACCTAGAAATCACCCTTCAAGAAATTCTCAAGGAAAATTGCCCTGATGTTTTAGATCCAGAGGGCAAAATAGAGGTTGAAAGAATCCACCAATCACCTCCTGAAAAAGATCCCAAAAAGAAAACTCCCAGGAATATTATACCCAGGTTCCAGAATCCCCAGATCAAGGAGAAAATACTACAAGCAGCCAGGAAGAAACAATTTCAATATTGTGGAAACACAATCAGAATAGCCCAGGACCTGGCAGCTTCTACATTGAGGGATAGAAGGGCATGGAATATGATATTCCAGAAAGCAAAAGAGCTGGGAATGAACCCAAGGGTCACCTACCCAGCAAAACTGAGTATCTTGTTTCAGGGGAAAATATGGTCATTCCGTGGAATAGAGGACTTTCAAGCATTCTTGATGAAAAAACCAGAGTTGAATAGAAAATTTGACATTCAGACACAAGAAGCAAGAGATGCTTGAGAAGGCAATCAAGGAAAAGAAATCAAAAGGAACTTATCAAAGTTGGACTACTTACAGTCCTACATGGAAAAACAATAACTGTGTTTGATGAAACCTTTCTCATTATGAAAATAATTGAAGATGGGTACATGGCATATGTTCACAGGTATACATGGATATAGGGCACAGGTTGAATTTGATGGGAAGGGATGATTATTATTATTTTTTGGAGGGCAATTGGGATTGAGTGACTTGCCCAGGTTCACGTGGCTGGGTTGTTTTTTTTTGTGTGTGTTGGGTGTCTGGGGCCAGATCCGAGCTCGAGTCCTTCTGGCCCTGGGTCTGGCTCTCTGTTCACTGCGCCACCTAGCTGCCCCAAGGAAGGGATGACTCTTAAGGGGTGAAGGCAAGAGGTGAGAGAGGAAAGTGGCAAGAGGAGATGGAGAGATACAGGGTAGGTCAAGCTATCTCATGTAGAAGAGGCAAGGGGAAGTAGTTGCAGGGGAGGGGAAGAACAGGAAGGCAAAAAGGCAAAAGCATATTCTTATTGAAGTTGGCTCAAGGAGAGAATCACATACATACTAAATGGAATATCTTACCCTCACTCACTCTCCTGAGTAGGGGAAAGGGGGATGAGAGAGGGGATGATGGAGGGGAGGGCATTCTGGGGAGAGGGGAGGTTAGAAGTACCCACTATCAAAGAGAGACAGGATCAAAGTAGGGAATGGACCAGGTGGGAGGTGAGATAGGTGGGAGGGAAATATAAGCAGTCTTTTACAATATATCTACTCTGGTAATGTTTTGCATAGATATACATGTACAACACATACTGAATTGCTTATCTTCTCAGAGGGAGTGGGTGACAAGGGAGAAAGGGAATGGATCTGAAAATCGAAGTTTTAAAATTAAATATTTCATAAGATGTCCAGGCAATGGGTCTCAGAGATTCACCTTGCCCTAATGGCAAAGTCAAAGGGGGTATGGGAGAAGATATGGGAGAGAGCAGATTGGATGAGGGGATATCTAGTGGGACTGCTATTCTGGGGTGGTGGGTAGGGAAAAATGGGGGGAAAATGTAACTCATAATCTGGTGGAAATGAATGATGTAAACCAGAAGTTAATAAAGCATCTGTTTAATTAAAAAAAAGAAATGGAATATATCATAGTTTCTTTATGAATCAACAATGAGAGAGGACCCTCGAGTTACCACTGCACTTTCAAACATTTTAAAAAGACAGGAATTGAACCCAGTTCCTCTGACAGCACAGACACTTGTCTTTTCACTATATTTGCATTGCCTCCTCATACTTCTCCATGGCTCAATAATTGCTAAATATAAACTAGCGAAAATGTAGTTTTATTCATGTTTGCAGTCTAAGAAATTACAAAATGGTTTGGGTCACATCAAAAGATATTTTAAGCTAGGCTCCAAGCAACAGTGATTTAAAGGTCAGGAAAACACAAAAATAGAATAGGAATGTGAAATGGATTTTGTGTAGTATAGTGTGGACTTACTATTCTAAATGGAGTTAGTAACATTTCTTTCTATCTGAAATGTTAGGGACAAATCATTACAGCTTTAATTATTTGGGGGGGGGATGATCATGAGGGATGTATCTCTCATTTGTGGGATAATAGAGCAAATGCTATATGTCCCAGTGGGTGAGATTTTTTTTTTTATGTATGTCACATTTTAGTAGCTAATTAAAATGAATAATTGGTCATTGTAATTCAAACAGAAACAAAAGCAGTTGCTCTTCAAAGGGTGTGTGTGTGTGTGTGTGTGTGTGTGTGTGTGTGTGTGTGTGTGTGTGTTTTAAAGACATATGGAGCAAACCAAAAGGGGAATTGTTTGAAAATTTTACTAAACAATGAATGTGCCCTCCATTAATGTCACATTCCAATTGTTCACACTGTTTTGGAATGACCCTTGGGTTTTCTCAGAAACTACATATTGGAAATGTTTTGAGCACAGACTTGACTATGGATGATGTAGATGTTGCCCAAAGATCAACCTAATCAGAATGACTAAAGAACATGAGTCTACCAATTGATCATATCCTCTCCCCTCCCCTGCAACTCATGACCTATGAAGACATGAATGAATTTCAATTCACAGTATTAGTGGAAACGCTCATACCAGTGTCTTAGTAAACCATTTGAAATGCAAAAGAACTTGATATTTTCTGACAAATCTCACACATGTGAGCAATGTGTGGATCCTTCATTCTGAGAAACCATAGCACTCAAAACTTTGAACTTATTAAAATAGTAGAGAACAAATTTTTCATATACTTTGAATACTCAGACTTAAGGGATTTCTAGGATAGATTTCTTTATTACCAAGATTAAATATAACTTTGTAATCAGATTTATTTTATTTTTTGGCATTGGGCTCAATGTTATATCCACTAAAAGGCAGTTTACTAGGCCAGTTTTGTGTGTGTGTGTGTGTGTGTGTGTGTGTGTGTGTGTGTGTGTGTGGACATGATTCCAAGCTCTTGAAAGCTATTTCTATGAAGCATATGTCTCACCAGATCTTATTGAGGTGGAAGAGATAGCCTAGGAATTGACTGTGTTTGTCAGCTAAGGATCAGTTTAGTTAAGTTATATATGAGACACATGACAAAGGTTAGCCATGAGGATGGTGGATTTTTTCAGCCACAATAACCATGTAAGACTATCTAATAAGTTACAGAATGGTGGTGATGAACATGCCTGGAGGAATATCCACATGAAAATTATAGGTCCTTGAAGCATTGACATAAGTGGAGTTATTAAGGTAATTAGTATAATGCATTTTCTGAGAGCTAGATTCATAGTGTCTCCAAAGATATTAAAATTTTTACTGTTCAAGCAAAAATGGCAAAGATACTACTGGTGGATAATTGGGCCTGGGTGATTGGTTCATAATATAACAGAACTTGCTAGATGTTATGGAAAATATAGGCAAAATATATATAGCAAATCTAGCAAAAATGAAACAAAATGCTAGTATTATTCTAATGTCCAATTTTCAGAAGGTGTTTTTAACCCAAGTTTATAAGAATAAGAAAGAATATTTTGAGTTTCTAAGAGGACATAAATGATTTTACATTTAAAATGAGGAATAAGATTCATAGGATAATAGATTGAGAGTTAGAAAATCTAGCCCAACCCCCTAATTATACACATAAGGAAACAGTCTCAGAGAAGTAAAGTGACTTGATCATTATATAATAAATAGTTAAGTGGTAGAGGTAGGATTTAAATAAAAGTCCCTTAACCCTAAGTCTAGCACTGTGGATTCTATTTGCCTACATTAGTTCATTTTCAATGATTTTTTAATGTTTTTCTATTCCTTAAATTAAAATAATATTCCATGTATTTTTCCTTTTGCTCCCTGCCCCCTGCCCCAAGAGCCATCCCATATGATACACAGTGTTTTTGGAGAGTAAAGAAAAAGTTAGTATTTTGATGGATACATTGAAAATTTTTAAAACATGAGCAACATGTAATACCTGTGGATTTCTCAC
Source organism: Gymnobelideus leadbeateri (assembly GCA_011680675.1). Lineage (NCBI taxonomy): Eukaryota > Metazoa > Chordata > Mammalia > Diprotodontia > Petauridae > Gymnobelideus > Gymnobelideus leadbeateri. The sequence goes on from WOXC01004599.1 coordinate 271,916, forward strand.
CTCCTTGAGGTATAGGTTTGGAGTATCTTGTCATTTTTCTTGGTCATGTCCAACTCTTCATGACCCCATTTGGGGTTTTCTTGGCAAAGATACTGGAGTGGTTTGTAATTTTCTCCTCCAAGTCATTTTACAGATGAGGAAATTGAGGCAAATGGGGTTAAGTGACTTGCCCATCTTCACAGTTAGTTAATGTCAGAGGTCAGATTTGAATGCAGAAAGGTGAGTCTTCCTAATTCCAGGACCAACATTCTATTCATTGTGCCACCTAGTTGCAAATTTGAGTCCTATTTGACCTTTATAATTTTGTTATGTTTACTTTTGATTGTTTTTGATACATTGTTCTTATACATGTGTTTATGCACATAAATATACATATATATGCATACATATATACATATGTAATTATTCAATACATATTTCTACTTATCAGTTCTTTCTCTTAATGCAGACAGCATCTTTCTTCAAATTTCCTTTATAGTTAATTTGGGTATTTATAATAATCAGTTAAGTATAATAACTTATTCACACAAAGTTATTCTTAGTTTTACTTTTTAAATACACACACACACACACACACACACACACATATATATATATATATATATATATATATATATATATATATATATATATATATATTAGCTTACAACATTCAGTTCCACAAGCTTTTGAGTTTTAAATTTTCTCCTCCTCTCTCTCTTCCCCCCTCCCCAAGACAGCATACAATCTGATATGGCTCTACATGAACATTCAAGTTAAACATTTTCACATTAGTCATGTTGTATAGAAGAATTATAACCAATGGAATGAACCCCTAGAAGGAAGAAACAAAAGAAAACAAAAGAGAGAGAGAGTAAATAGTATGCTTCAGTCTGCATTCGTATGCCATGATACTTTCTCTGGATGTGGATAGTGTTTTCCATCATGAGCCTTTGGAGTCAATCTGTCAAAGTTAGTCATCACACAATGTGGCTGTAACTGTGTACAGTGTTCTCCTGGTTCTGCTCCCCTCACTCACCATCAGTTCATATAGGTCTTTGCAGGTTTTTCTGTATTCTGCCTGCTCATCATTTCTCACAGCACAATAATATTCCCTTACATTCATATACCACATTTTTTTAGTCATTCCTCACTGATGGGCATCCCCCCAATTTCCAATTCTTGGTCACCACAAAAAGAGCTGCTATAAATACTTTTGTAAATGTGGGTTCAAAGTTATTCTTAAAAAATATATTGCTATTACTATATACAGTGTTCTTTAGGTTTTACTCATCTTGCCCTTCATTTTTTAGTGCAAGGCTTTTCATATTTTTCTAAGATCATTGAGCTCATCGCTTCTTATAGCATAGTAGTATTCCATCACAATTATATGCCACAGCTTGTTCAGTCATGCCCCAGTTGATAGGAATCCCTGTAATTTCCACTTCTTCTGCCATCAAAAAGAGAGCTGCTTTAAATAGTTTAGAACAAATAGGTTCTTTTCCAGTTTTCCCTAATTATCTTGGAAACAAACCAAGCAGTGGCATTGTTGTGTCAGAGGGTATAGGTAGTTTAGTAACTCTTTGGGCATAATTCTAGATTGCTCTCCGAAATTATTGGATCATTTCACAATTCACCAATGATGAATTAGTGTCCCAATTTTTCCACATCCTCTACAACATTCATCAATTTCCCCTCCTATCATTTTAGCCAATCTGGTAGATATAAAATGACATCTCAAGAATGTTTTAATCTGCAGTTCTCTAATCAACAATTATTTAGAGCATTTTTATATAAGTTGTTTTGATTTCTTCATTGGAAAAGTACCTGTTTATATCCTTTGACCATTTATCAATTGGTGAATAACTTGTATTCTTACAGATTTAACAAAGTTTTTATATATTTTATATATGATACCTTTATCTGATAAATTGTGTATTAAAATTTTCCCCAAATTTTCTGCTATCCTTTTAATTTTGGCTATATATATTTTGTTTGTACAAAAACTTTAAAGTAATCAATATTATCCATTTTGCACCAAAATTTCCCATTGCTTATTTATTCATAAATTGTTCTCCTATCCACCTGATAAGTAATATGTTGCATGTTCTTCTAATTTTCTTGCAAAATTTCTCTTTACATTTAGGTCATGTGTACATTTTTACCTTATCTTAATAAATGGTGTGAGATTTTTTTCATTATATTACTTTCCATTTTTGCCAATAATTTTTACCAAATAATGAATTCTTATTCCAAAATCTTAAGTCTTTATACTTATCAAATACAAGGTTATGTTTTTCTATTGCTGTAAAGTTTATGTCTGCTCTATTACATTTATCTACCTTTCTATTTCTTAGCCAATAAAAGGTAGTTTTGAAAAGTACTACCTTATGGTACAGTTTAAGGTCTGTACTGCTAAACATAGTTTCTGTATTTTTTTCATTTTTCCTTTGATATTCTTGACTTTTGTTTTTCCAAAAGAATTTTGATTTTTTTCTAATTTAGTAAAATAATTTTACAGGATAATTTCTTATAGCAATAATATGTAATTTATTACAGTAAAGTAATATAACATTACATTTATGAACCACAACTTGTTTAGTCATTCCCCAGGTAATGGTTGTCTACTTTGTTTTTGATTCTTAACAAAAAAAGTACCACTATAAATATTTTGGATGAAGAGTTTCCTTGGTATGTAAGCTTAGTAATGGAGTCTCTGGTTCAAACTATATAAATATTTTAATCACCTCATTTGCATAATTCCAAATTGCTTTCCAGAATGATTGTACCATATCAAGGCTCCACCAACAATATATTAGTGTGCCTATGTTACCTCAAACCTTCCAACATTGACTCTTTTCATTTTTGCAAATTTGCAACGTGTCAGGTGAAACCACAGAATTTCTTTTTACTTGCATTTCTATTATTACTAGTGATTTGGAGCACTTTCTCCTTGATTGAGTTGTTTTGAGAGCCATTTATTCATATCTTTTAACTATTTATTTATTGGGGAATGCCTATTAGTCAAATATTTGTTAATTTTTGTGTATATTGAATACCAAACCTTGATCAGAGTAGTTTGACACAAAGATTTTTTTCCCCATTCCAGCCACTTCCCTTCTTATCCTAGATGCACTAATATTATTTGTACAAAAGACTGTCAGTTTCAAGTTCCCTGTTCTACTGTAGACAGTATTATATTCCCCCAGTTTCTTTCCTTTAATCTGCTTATAAGGTGGTTCTATTTACACTGGCTCTTTCCTTCCCCTCCCAATGTATTCTTCTCAATTAATATTACCATTTCCTCTCTTCCCATTCAGTTAGTCTTATTCCTTAGTTTAAAATTTTTCATTTTGTGCCCCTTTTCAAAAAGAATTTCTCTTATTTTCTTCATGTGTCTTCTTTTTCTGTTTACTTAAGACCTTCATTCTCTGATTCATGTCCTCTTTTTCTGGTCTCTCTTTTTTCTTTGCATTCTTTATGGAATCAAAGCTTCCAGGGTATCCATTCAAGGCTCTCCCATCTCAGTTCTTTCTGCCACTGCCTTGTAGAACTTGCCCCTGGGATTTCCTTTCCCATTGTGCCTCACTTCGAAAACAATGCTAATTATTGTAGCTGTCAGAGAGAAATATTAAGGCCATTCCCTTATACATTAAGATTATATTCCCTTATACATTAGATTATACATCCCTTCATTAATCTGTACACTTTCTTGTTGATCTTTTTAAATAATTTACCTAGAAATCTCCTCCCTATGGCCTTGCTGAACCACTCCTCCAGAAGCCAATTGACCCCAGAAGTTCCAATTCTCCCTGCCTCCCAGAACAAGCAGACATTTCAATCACCAAATTTTCCAGGCTTCATCCAGCATAAGGTCCTCATCCACCTTCATCAACCATCTCTCTTCACCCATAGGAGAATTCATCAGTGGAAACTCCTCTCACTTCCAAAGTAATTCCTTCTTCTTCTCCTCCTCCTCTTTTTAATCTTTCTACCTTTCTACCCACTTTGTTACAGGTTCTTCTCTTTCTGAGACCACAGAACTCACCTTCTCATTACTAGCTCTTGATTTGACCCAGGCACATCATTCACTGCTTTGTATCTCCTTTCTTCCTTCCTCCTCCTTTATGTAATCTTTCATGTTGTAATGTAGTCCCACAAAAAGAAGCATTCACCTATAGGCAAGGTGTTGCCAGGTACTGTCCATAATGGTCCCAGTCTGCCTTTCCACTATTACCACAGATTTCTGCTGTCACCTCTATCTTCTTGTATAAATATTTTATAAGTCTCTTTCTAGTCCCTTTGTTATCTCTTTTGCTCTTATTGTCCTTGCCTGCAAAATATATACATTCCACCTGAATTTTTGTTATTCTGGGTGTTCAAGAGGCAAAAAAGTCTCTCAAGTTCAGGTTTTCTTTCTAAAAATGTTTCAAATTCTTCTTTGATATTGTATGTTGTATGTTGATCTTTTAGCCTGTATGGTTGGCTCAGATTTGCAGGATAGATCACTCTGATTGCATCCTGAGCTCCTTTGCTCTTAGAAATACATTTTCCTTTTCCCTCCTCCTTAATTCAGTGAGTGTGGAATAGTCTTGTTTTATCTGAATGTCCTTTCCTTTCTATCTGAAGTTCTTTCTCCTGATGGCTTGAAGAATTTCTTGCTTCTGATTGCACTATTGAATTTAACCACTATGCATCTTAGCGTTTACAGTCTTGTGTGTGCATGTGTGTGTGTGTTTCTGTAGGCAATATATAAATAAGTTTTTATTGGAATTTTATTTTCTATGTTTAGAAGTTCTGAGTAAGTCATTTTTTAATCTATTTTTTTTTTTTTGCTTTTTGGAGGGCAATTGGAGTTAAGTGACTTGCCCAAGGTCACATGGCTAGTTTTTGTGTTAAGTATCTGAGGCCAGATTTGAACTCAGGTCCTCCTGACTCCAGGGCTGGTGCTCTATTCATGGCACCACCTAGCTGACCTACAAGTCACTTTTTAAATTTCCTTCATTATGGTGTTAAGGATTTTGTCCTGTGAGTGTACATGCATGTGTAGACACACACACACACACACACACACACACACACATAAGCGTGTTCTCCTACTCCATCGATGTGAGAAAGAAAATGTGTATCTTAGACAACAGTTGCTACTAGCCAAGTGTCCCAAGTGAAATATTTCTCTTCTCCTAAAGTTGCCTGCCACTTGTTACTTCCCCTGAGGAGCTGCTACTGCCATCTGCTGGTTATTTGCTGAATGCAATCGTCATGCAACTTCGCAATTCAATAAGTCAAGTCAGCAAGCATTTATAGAGTTCTGACTTTGTGTCAGGCACCAGGCTAAGAACTGGGGATATAAACACATGCAAAAAGAAAGACACCCCCTGCCTTCAAGGAGCTTATATTCTATTAAGGGAAGACAAGACATAAAGGAGAGGTAAAAATTGAGGTGGGGTGAGAAGGAAGCTACCCCACTACGTCTACAGAGTCATAAGCAGAGCCAGTAGAGGAATGAAGGATGACTGGCCTGGGTCCTTCCTCAAAATGGAGGTTGCAGAAGGAACTTACTAATAAGAGAAGGGGGTTGGCATGACAGAGGGATGTTCCAGGGTAAGAAGACCCCAGGATATGTGGGGAATTCTAGGGTGAAATGGTCGCTGAGAAACAGCAGTGAAGTATAGAGATTCAGCAGTGAAAACTTGTTTGAGATGTTCATTAGCCTCAGTGCTATTTCTGTTTTTTGTGAGTTAGACAGTCATAACCAGCCAGCAGGGGGAAAATTATTTTTGTTTCCCATGGGACAACCCTCTCAGGTCAGATAAATATTGGATGAGGGTCAGTAGATTCCTTTCAGCTTTCATGATTTCCTTAAAAGACATGAAATTACCCTATAAATTAACTTGGCAAGATAGAAGAGAGGAAGTCTAGTACTGCCAACGTTTATGTACATCCTGATAACTACATCAGAATTGTTCTTCTTTGTCTACAGAGAATGAACAGAATTGGATTGGGCTTAGAAGTCCCAAAGTAAGGTCAGCTAGGTGGCACAGTGAATAGAGCACCAGCCCTGGAGTCAGAGGCACCTAAGTTCAAATCCAGCCTCAGACACCTAACAAAAAACTAGCCGTGTGACCTTGGTTAAGTCACTTAACTCCAATTGCCCTACCTTCCCCCCTCCAAAAAAGAGCAAAAAAAAAAATGTCCCAAAGTCTGAGTGGTAAATAATGCTGTACTAAATACTTTCATCATAAAGTAAGCAAGTTACTCTGAGTATCCTCATATTCATATGTATAAAGCAGGGTCAGGCACTAAGACTTAGCTGAAAAAGAAGGGACAAAAGCCTTGATTTCAATACATTCACTCATGCTTTAGAAAAGAGATGATGTACTAATAAGAGCTGGCATTTATATAGTGTTTTAATGTTTATAAAACACTTTAAAAACATTATTCCATTTGAGTTTCACAACATCCATATGAGGAAATTCATTTGGTCAGTCAATAGTGCCTTTATGTGCCAGGCACTGTGCTAAGCACTGTCGGTACAAAGAAAGGCAAGTCCTTTGCTCTTGAGCAATTCACAATCCAATGAGGAAGACAAAATGCAAATAATTATATATTAAAAAGTTATATACAAATATGAAATAATCTATAGAGTAAAGGTACTAGAATTAAAAGAAATTGGAAAACGTTTTCTATAGAAGGTAGTATTTTAGCTTGGACTTGAAGGAAGGGCAAGAGGTTTTATACTTTGCATTTTGCTGGAGTATGGAAGGTAGGATTGCCTTCATAATTTCATTTTTGCTAGACCATCTAATAAGTAATGAGCATTATGCTATCAGTATAAGGGAAGAAGCTATCCCTCTCTCCTGGCTAAAAAACAATGGCAAAAATGGCAATAGAAACTACCTCTCCTTTGCAGTAGCTTTAGCACTCTCATTTATCAGTTAGAGGCATGTTTTCCTTCCATGATAAATTAAGGAAAAGGGAATTCATGTAGCAATTGTCATATGTGGTATGTAATTTAATATTTTGTGAAATAAATTAGAAATTTTCTGCATTCAGGCTACATTTCAAAAATTTTAATAATATTCTTTTAATCTAATGAATCTATGCCAAGTAAAAGGAGCTGGGTACTCCAGTATTAATGATTAAGGTAGGAAAATCTCCAGAGACTTAATAAGACTGATAGAGAATATTAATCAGAGGAAAGAGGTTTATAAAAAGTAGCCTTAAAACCCTAGCATATTTAACTTTCCAATACCTTGTCACTGTCCCTGTTACTTAGAAACACAGATCACGTCAACCAAAAGCATCCTCTCTCCAGGTTTGTTGCTGTGTATCATCCAGTTTCTGGGAAATCTAATTTGCTCTTCAGAGCAGGCGAACCACTTCAGCCTTATTTAGAAATTAGTCTCATTGAGCACCCTTTATAACAGGTACAATCTCATGCCCACAAGCAACCAGAGAACAAATCTTAAACTCATTGTGCTTCTAGAGGAGTTACCTTTTAGTCAGGAATATGGGAAGAAGGGGATTACAAAATGCATCTGCAAGACACTTTGACAAAGAAATCTGGAGCCATTACCTTTTTCTTTCTAACCATACCCTTCTCATTTTATTCTGTTCCACATATTTTATACAGATGAAACATTTTTCAATCTTCCTCACAGAAAAGTGCAAAGCTATTGACTTTAGACTTCCCTTTCATTATTTTTTCCTCACTGATCAGAAATATGTGAGAGCAAATGGGAGCAGATGGAACTTTTCCCAAAGAAAAGGCAAAAATACATACGGTTTCAGTCTGTCATATTAATTTTTAAGTTGCTCAGTACTTTAGTTAGGAGTGTTCATTGTTACTGCCCTATGGTTATGCCTTTGTTTATTGTCTTTTCATTACTGAAAGCCACAAGGGTTCTACCATATGCTCCTTCTTTTCCATAGGAGGTTGGTAAGGAGAGTTTTCAAAGGGGAACAATATGTATAGAGAGAGGGACCAGGAAATAGAGATAGTATAACAAGAATTATATTTTACAATAATTTTTGGATTGCTATTTTTCCCTCTGTAACTCCATTCCTTATTTTTCCAAGTTAGAAAGTGTTTATTCCAAGCAAATGCTATTCTAAACAAAAGTTCTGTAGTGACCTTCTAGAAAGTATCAGACTAATATTCTTCTGACTCCAGGGATGAGTATTACCTGGTAGTATACAACTTAGGTAAATCTGAGGTTTAAGAATTATTGCCATGTTAGACTTGAAATTTAATCCAAAATAAGTTACTTTGGATTGGCAACATTTAAGTGGTCCTATCATTAAAATTTATTATCTTCAATATAAATAGAAAATTATTGAGCACAAAAAGGCAATAGAAAATATTTCTGGAAAAAGTAGACACAATAGTTGCATGGACATTCTGGGGGGAAAATAGACCCAGGAGTCATGAGAACTATGTTTAAGTTCTGTCTGTGTTCATCAGGGCAGGTCACTTTTTACCTCTGTAGCTCAGTTTTCCTCCCTTGTAAAATAAGAATACCAATATGTTATGTATTTCATAACAGGATTGTGAAAGAAGCATTTTATTTTATGTACCTTAAAATACTATGGAAAGATGAATGAATAATGTTATTCCAGAATAGACCATTCCTAGTATAGATTAACAGTCAAGGTAGAAGATGTGAAAGTCAAATATGTCATGAGATCCTTTCAAAGACAAATATTACATGAAGTGAAGGGTGAATGGATTGGAGACCATGCCATATGGTAATTGGTTGGAGGACCAAGGGTGTTTTTAGCTTTAGAAAAGGGAAGACATGGGGAAGAAACTATGACTGTCTTCGAGGATATAAAAAGTATTACATGGAAGAGGGGAGATTCTTGTATCTAGAAGGTAGAATGAGGAACAATTGATAGAAGGTACAAAGAGGGAGATTTTGCTTTGACACAAGAAAAAAGAGAGAGAGAAAACTTCTGAACCATTAGAGCTATTCAAAATTGTAATGGGTTGTTTTAGGAGATAATGAGTTCCCCTTCAGCTAAGTATTATGTCCAGAATTTATTCTTAAAGATCTCTTTCCTTACCAAGCCCCTAGAATTCTGGAGTTACAGAAAAAGGGTAAATTTTTAGAGAAAGCATGGCTTATAATAAATAAAAATTGCTAACAACTTAATCCCAATTTTGTATCTGAACATAGGATTATATTCAGTGTAGGCACATCCTTCTTCCTGAGGCAAGGAAATTTATTCTTACTCTGACAATTCTAAAATGCCATTCCATAATCAAACCCACAAGTCTTGTTTCTATTTGGTTTACCTTCATTATGTAGTACTTACCATGCATTAGGTTGGTCCCTGCTTTTGTCACTGGGCAGAAATTAGTTTCATACAGTTGCTCTTCTTCCTCTGGTTTCTAAACCTGCTTTATTGCTTGTCAGTAGCTATAATTCTTCTTCATTATCAGGTCTTTCCTCCTCATTTTTTCTAGTACATCCCAGTTCCCAGAGAATCAGTCATAAATCCTTAAAATGTTGCCATATCCCCTACCAAGCAAGGTTTATGCAGGAACTGAAGAACAGTTCTCACTGTCTCCAAGCACACTATCAGCCTTGATGTCCTTGACCTGATGCAGGTCTTGTACAGGCCTTATATACCCCTATAAGTGTAACCTCTTATCCATTGTAACATGAAGCTCTTCCAGTGAAGGCTAGATGATCACCTGTCAGAATTCTTATCCTTGGCTTCTAAGGCCCCTTCTAACTCTGAGGTTCTATGATTATTTAGAGCAAGGAATAGATAGCAATGAGAAACAGCTGAAAAGGGTAGAAGCAGGGGTGAGGGATGATGTTATTCTGAGTACTTAAATTAAAGAACAAAGATGGCCTTGAGGGACAAGAGAAGACACGATGACAAGGGGGATATAACAATATAATTTATTTATCAAGGACAAATAGTCTGGTATACTTCCATAGTCTTTGAGGACATCACCATATACCAACAGAGTACAATTATTAATGATCTTAATGATGGTCCTAATGGATCAAAGAAAGTTTAAATTATATTCAATACATTCAACTTGCTAAGACAGAGAAGTGTACAATACACTTTTAAAAGATTTATTGCCCACAAAGTAAAATAAATAATAGTATATTTACTTAATAACAAATAAATAAATCATCTTTTAAGAGATGGACAATTGTCTGGAAGCATGGAAACATCATCATAGTGGAGTGGAAAGAGCATTAAATTTGAAATCAGAAGGTCTGGGTTCAGTCTCAGCTCTGCCATTCATATTTATATAAGTTTGGACAAATTTTTTAACCATCTTAGGCTCAATTTTCCTCAATTGTAAAATGAAGGGTTGGACTAAATTACCTCCAAGGTGTATTCAAGTGCTAAAACATTGTGTTCTATAAATGTTATCTACATAAATTAAAATGAACAAACCATTCATTAGTCATTCGTGTTAACATTCTAGGCTCCCTACCTTATTCCTTCTCCCATTTCATTTCTCTATTTTATTAACCATGCTTATTTAATACTCACCTGAATCATAAAGCTAGTCCCCAGACTCAAGGCTTAATCCTGGCCTTAGATAAAAAGGATATAATGTCCTCTGGCAGTATTCACCAAATCAATATGGAGTTTGTCTTGCTGCTGGTGACAGTTTATAATAATAGAAATTTGCCAATTTTGATCAATATTTTGAAGCACTTTATGATTTTTAAAATGTTGTATACATGGGGCGGCTAGGTGGCGCAGTGAGTAGAGTGCCGGCCCCGGAGCCAGAAGGACCTGAGTTCGGTTCCGGCCTCAGCCACTTAACACACACACCAAAAAAAAAAAAAAAACCTAGCCGTGTAACCTTGGGCAAGTTACTTAACCCCAATTGCCCTCCAAAAAAAAAAAAAAAAAAAAATGTTGTATACATGTTATCTCAGTTGAGCCTTATAACTACTCTATGAAGTAGGCAGTTAGAGTGTAGCATCTAGAAGACCCCTCACCAAACAACCTTTAGCTAGTTCCCTTCAGTTATAAATACTTCATTGACCAAAATCCTCTCCAGAATTTAACTTATGAGTCAGAAGACACATTTAACTCAAGACAAAGACATTTAATGAAACAGTATAATAAAACAATAATAGAATATTCCACTCATAATCTTGTACCTGAGTCTCAGTGGAAGGAGTGAACATGCATAATGATGAACACAGGAAATATACACATAGTGAACATATGGTTAAGACACTCACTTGAAGACAAGACACAATCATCTGATAATGGAAAGCTAATGATATGAAAAAATCCATGAGCCATAGCAGGGAACATGAAGAATCTTTGGGTAAAATTCAAAGGAGGAGAAAAAACAACAACTTGATTTTGTCATTAGCAGATCCCACAGATCACCTTGTACAAATAAAAAACAAAAGTAGGGAAGTTTAAAGAATGGGTCAGGGTAGCTAGGTGGCACAGTGAATGGAGCTCTGGCCCTGGAGTCAGGAGGACCTGAGTTCAAATAAACCCTCAGACACTTAACACTAGCTATGTGACCTTGGGCAAGTCACTTAACCCCAATTGCCATGCTTTCCCCCCTCCAAAAAGAAAAAAAGAAAAAAAGAATAGGTCACAAGCTAGGTGTGTGATAGGGAATTTAAATTTTCTGTATATCTGCTGAAGCTTTCTACATAAAACAGAGTCAATAGCTTCTTAACTTGCCTCGTAAGATAGAGTGAACAGTAAAGGATAATTCTCTTCCAAATTTGTTTCTCACTACTATATTTTTGGAGGAAATGGAGAAGTCTGGAGTATATAATGATATGATAATATTTCAAAGCTGGTAGGAAGGATGGAAAAGGGGTTCTCAATGGCTCAAAGTCATCATGTCAGGGAGTTTCCAGTGTATTACTCCAAGGATCTGTGATTGGCCTTATCCCATTTAGCATTTATCAATGACTTGATATAAATGCTATCATTATCAAGTTTTCAAAGAACACAAAGCTATGAGGGATAGCTGACACACTAGAGCATAGAGCCATGAATCCAATAAGATCTTGAGCAGCTTGAATATTGATCTGCATCTAGTAAGATTAAATTCATTAGGGATAAGTGTAAAATTTTATACTGAAGTACAAAATATCAGTTTCAAGTACAAGAGTAAAAGGTGAAGGAGGTATTATTAATCTGAAGAAGATCTGGGGGTTTCAGTGAATTGCTAGTTTAATAAGAGTCATTAGCATGTTATGGAAGCCAAAAAAAAAAAGAAAGAAAAATGTGGTCCTGGGCTTCATTAAGAGAGAAGCAGCTTCCAGGAATAAGAACTGGTGATTTTAGTATACTCTGTACTCAGCCCTTATTAGATCTCAGCTTCAATATTGTATTCCAATCTGGGTACAACATTTTAAAGACATTTATCTCTTGGCTGCAATCAAGATCCCCTTACTATGCCCCACTTATTCATCCTGAAGACATATGCTATCGGTACTCTCTGCCCCCGCAATTTCTCCTTCTCAATAGATGGTAGTCAGCCAATTTATTAAGCATTTGCTATGGGCAAGACACTGTGATAAGCCTAGAATAAAGACAGAAGCAGAAGAAGACAGTCTCTTCCCTCAAGAATTTTATATTTGAATGGGAGAAAATGACACTATTTAGCCCCTATTATGATAGGGGCTAAAAATGTGGGAGGGGAGTTAGAAAAAGAGAATGTATTTGTTACCAGGGCTTGGTTGAGAAAGTATTAGAGAAGGACAGCCTGGTGAAGAAGAAAAACATCTCTTGCCTGGGCCTCTTCTTTAAACTGGAGGTCCTGGGAGGAACCAATCAATCAGAAAGGGAGTGCTACTCATCTTGGTTCAGGGTATCCAGACTGCACAATCTAATAGGGAAGACAGTACAAAAAAAAGAAAGCTGGAAAGTACCTAGTGGAGCTGGGGAAGTATTCTGTGGAGTTCAGACAAAGCAGATGAAAAATGGAAAGTTAGCTGGAAAGTTCGGATCCTATCCATCCTTCTATAAAGGAAAGCTTTAGAGAAAATTTAATGCTGCACCCTCCTGTCCTCCAATCAGAAGGGAGAGGAAGCTGAGAGAGCTAGGAAGTTCTCCAAAGCTGAGTTAACAGCATGATGATGAGATTTCAGGTGATCCTGAATTAGAGTATCATGTTCTATGAAGTTCGAACCAAGCACAACTATAGAAGAAAGTGGAGAGTAGAGCCACTTAACACTTTTTCCTTAATCCAAAGGAGGTTAGTAAACCTATCCTCTGTAGAGGACCACCTCTTTCTTCTTTTTTTTTTTAAAGCAATTGGGGTTAAGTAACTTGCTCAAGGTTACACGGCTAGTCATTATTTATGTGTGGGTGCTCATTTTCTGAGGCCGGATTTGATCTCGGGTCATCCCAACTCCGAGGCCGGCGCTCTTACTCACTGTGCCACCTAGCTGCCCCGAGGACCACCTCTTTCACAACTAGCTTTTTCAATAAAATGGCCATGAATCACTTTATTTTAGCCAAACCTGTGCCTGAAGTTTTCACTCTGTTCTTTTATTACCAATGAAGTCTTCGCTTCCACTCGAATTCAACTTTCAGTGAGAAATTCATCATAGTTCTTATCATAGTCATGTGTTCAGAATTGAAATCTAGTTGCTGAAATAGTTTCAACTTTCCCTTAACATGCTCCTTTATTCAATGCCTGGAAGGCCCTTCCTTCTAATCTCTGCTTCCTGGTTTCTTTTAAGATTCAGCTCAAACCCCACCTTCTTCAAGAGACCTTCCCAGTACCACCTTCCATACATATAAAATTACCTCCCACTTGCATTGCATATATTTCATATATAATCATGCCACAGAAATATTGTAGGTTTGGTTCCACACCACTGCAATAAAGTGAATATCACAATAAAAAGTCACATGATTTTTTGTTTCTTAGTGCACATAAAAGTTATATTTACACGCTACTGTAGTCTATTAAGTGTGCAATAGCTTAATGACTAAAAAAAAGTACATACCTTAATTAAAAATATTTTTTTACTAGAAAAAATCCTAACCATCATCTGAGCCTTCAGTAACTCATAATCTTTCTGTTGATGGGGGAGGCTTGCCCCAATGTTGATGGCTGCTGACTGATCAGGTTGTCAGTTGCTGATGGTTAGGGTGACTATGGCAATTTCTTAAAATCAGACAACAGTGAAGTCTGCCAACTCTTCCTTTCACTTGAACACTTTCAGGCTATTGTAGGATTACTAATTGGCCTACTTTCAGTTTGATTATATCTCAGGTAATAAGGACACCTAAGGAGAGGGAAAGAGACAAGGAATCACCAGTAGAGCAGTCAGAAGCATTCAGAACACCCCCCCAACATTTACTGATTAAATTCATGATCTTATATGGACTGAGTGGCATTTCAAAACAATTACAACAGTAACATCAAAGATTACTGATCACATATCACCTAACCAGATGTAATAATAATAATAATAAAGTTTTGAAATATTGTGAGAATTACCCACATGCTTTTGAAAAATGCTACTGATAGACTTGCTGGGTACAAGCCCATTACAAACCTTCAATTTGGAAAAAAAAAAGCAATATCTGCAAAGTACAATCAAGTGAAATACAATAAAATGAGCTATGTCTTAATACATGGATATTTGCTTATTTTTTCCCCAATGAAGTCTGAAGCCCTTTTCTTTGTAATCCCAGCACTTAGAATAATGTCTGACATACAGTAAGCATAAAATGCATGTTTACAGAATATGAAAATCATAGGGTCTGTGTTGATTGGAATAAAAACTTTTTCCTACTTCCCTCCTCCCCCTTTCACAACCTTGACTAAAGGCATCTAGATTTTACTCCAAACATCCTTGTCCATACTTCCTTACCACATTCCCTCCTGGCTGGACACTTAACATCTCCACATCTATTGAAGGGAAGTCAGAATCTATACACAAGGCCAACTCATAGAACTACTCCCTATTTCCCAATAGCAGTGGACTATTGGGTTCTCCAGGCCACTCATCCTCAGGAGTAAATAACTCATTGCACTCTAAGGACTTCTGAGTCTTGCCATCTGTTTTTCCACAAAACTCATACATTTATGACCTTTCCATCCACTAGGAACAAAAACCTCTCTATACCTATTGTCTCCTCAGCTTCTTAAAGAAAAGAAATTATTGGGGCAGCTAGGTGGTATGGTGAATAGAATACTGGCCCTGTAGTCAGGAGGACCTGAGTTCAAATCCAGACTCAGAAATTTGATCACACTTACTAGCTGTGTGACCTTGGGCAAGTCACTTAACCCCGATTGCCCTGCCTTCCCCCTCCAAAAATTAAAAAAAAAGAAATCTGTTTTTTATTCTATTGTTATTCCCCATGCTTAGTAGTGGTTGGCATATAGTACTCAAGTACTCGATATATCTTTGTTCTTTCTTTTTCTTTCTTTTCTTCTTTCTTTTCTTCCTCCTTCTTTTCTCACTATCTCTTCCTTGTCTCTCCATTTCACCATTGAACATGTAAAGATACTGAGGTATAGAAAGATAAAGGAATTTGTTCAATGTTATATAGCAAATCAATAGAGAAGCCAGAGCTTGAATGGCAGTTTGCCTCCAAACCTATTGCTATCCATGATATTGTAGAAATAGCACTTGATTCAGAATTTTAAAAATCTGAGTTTTAATTTCTTTTCTGCTAATTAGTACCTTGTAACCTTAGGCAAGTTGCTTCACCTCTTTATATTCATTTCCTCAAAAATTAGGTATTCATTTTGAACAAATGTGAAAGTCCTTTCTACTTCTAAAACTTTATTTACCTACCAGTTTCTCAGTGTTCAAGTGTTTTACATCCTTTCATCCTGACCCATTAAACAAGTCTCGGAAATTTCGAGAAATGGAGATAGGGGAAAGAAGGGGGAAAATTAGGGGAATGAATGGTCACTAAAGAGAGATCTGGTCAGAAAGATTAAATTGGAATTAGTGAACTCTAACCAAAAGTTTATAAATGTTACCACAATTGGGAATCTATGGCAATAGATCTGTTAGGCATAAGAGCAACAGCTGTTGCCAGTGCTTTTAAACAGAGCATTAGGGGGCAGCTAGGTGGCACAGTGAGTAGATCACCAGCCTTGGAGTCAGGAGGACCTGAATTCAAATCTGACCTCAAGACACTTAACACTTACTAGCCTTGTGATCTTGGGCAAGTCACTTAACCCCAATTGCCCTGCCTCCCCTTCCCACCTCCAAAAACAAAACAAAACCAGAGCATTAGTCTCTCTCAACTTTACAGGCAAATGGTATGTAGATTTTATAAGCAGAAATCACTTAGATCTTTGTGGCTGTGTTAGACCAGACCTTAAATTGGGGCTATAAAGCTAAAGTATTTTAATAAAAGGAAAAGTAGAAGATTCAGTTAAGACCTTTTTCTGACAGAGCTATTCAACTCAGATAGATTTTGTCATCCAGATGGCTTTCCTTGTGTGTCTGTATTTGTGTTTTTCTTTGGTTTCATCCCTAGGGGAAGGGATATGCATTTGTTCATACCCTAAATCTCTAAAATCTTAAGTTATTAAGTATTCTTAAGTATTCTATGGTTAGGCAGAGATGATGCTATGTTACAGATTGGGTACGTTTGCACTCTTGACAACACCTTCTGAATCTTTCTCTATTTTCTTGGACATGTTTATGTGATAAGTTGTGGGACTAGAATGCTGAAGTGATATGAGATTCAGAAGAGGGAGCTTGCAGCAGTATTGGGATAAAGCATGAAATATGTAAGGGTAAAACTATCAGCTAACTTTCCACTTTCAATCTGTAACCACTCTTGGTTTGAACTCTATGAAACATGTTTTCCTGTATCTAGTACCACCTGATACACCTGCCTCCTGCTTCCCAATTTTTGTGTGTGTGAGTGTTGCCTTTCCCCACTAGATTGCAAGCTACTTGAAGTTGGAGAGGGAATGATGTCATATTTGATTCTGGAGTCAAGAAAAAGTCACTGGAGAAGACTGTAGAATAATAGGTAGTGAGTAACAGTAATAGATGGATAAAGCATGGGTTTTTGGAGGATGAGGGAGATGGGCATGTTTGTAGACAATATAATGTTAGAAAACAGGGAAAAATTTAAGATTAATGAGAGAGTGAGGATGATAAAATGGGCAATCTACTGGAGAAAGGAGGTGAAATGGGTTTACTTGCACACATAGAGTAATCTGCTTTGGCCAGGAGAAGAGTTGTCTCTCCCTATTAGACAGGAGTGAAGAAGAAAATAGCAGAAAGCATTTGAATGATATGAGATGTGAAGGAGGGGGAAAAGTGGAGTTATCAGTAAATGGCCTGAATTTTTTCAGTGAAATATTAGGCAAGGTTCTCAGTTGAGTGTGTGATGAAGGGTGAGTCATGGGAACTTTGAGAAGGATAAAAAGGTTTGGAAAAGCCTATGTGATGAATCAATAATGTAGGTACTAAAGGATGGCCTTGATACAATGAGGACACAGCTGAGATTACAAAGCAGATTTATAGTGGATCTAGTCAGCGTGGTTTCATGATTTTCTTCAATTTTGTTCAAGAAAAAGGGTAGGAGCAAAGCAGTAAGTAGTGGGAGTAATTAAAGTCTGTCTTCCCAGGACAAGATCTTGGATAGGATAAATGGGGCAAGAGACTTGAGGAAAGAGGACAGTGTAGAGCTGAACTGGTTCACTGAAGAGTCAAGATAAGGAAGAGAATAGAGTATACCTAGTATAAGGTATTGACTTGGGAAAGAATTTGGAGTGAAAGGATTGGTGGTCATGGTGAGGATGATTAATGGAGTTTGGGGGTCACAAGGTAGAGGGAAAGTTGCAATACCAACAGATTATAATCAGATAAAGAGGTTTCAGAGTTTATAATCATGGAAGCAGTTCAATTGTGGGTCATGGAAAGATCATGGATACAATCATCTTTGTAGCTGAAGTGGGACAGAAGAATAAGCAGTGATGAATTAGGAACTGAGGAAACAGGAGATTAGTGTGTTCGAGAGTATCATCAATATGTATGTTGAAATCCCATAGTATAAGGGCAGGAGGTGAAGAGGAGAGAAAGATTGTGTACTAATTGAGGAGGGAAAAGAGTAACACAGAGGTCAACAGACAAAAGCCAGCTACATCTTGATTTGGATGATTATAGACTGAATGAATCTCAAAAAAAGAGAGATTAGTGGGTACTGGGGGTAAAGGGAAAGTAATGGCAAGGCAAGGAGTATTCCACCTCAATTGGTAAACTGAAATAATGAAAGTGCAACCAATACTGGAAAGTGTGGCAAGGAGGGCGTGTCATCAGGAAGGATCCTGAATTCATTGAGTGTACGAAGATGGAGAAAGATCAAGAAAGAAAAAATTAGTAAGAAAGCAAGTTTGTTACCTGAGGAGCAGGCATTCCTGAGAGAACAGTGGAAAGCATGGGTGGTTTTAGTTTGGATTATTAGGGTAAGATAGAGGAGGTTAGGAATAAGGGAGTTCTCAGTGGGAGAATGAAATTTGAACAATGGCAGTTGGGAATTCAGAATCTTCATGACAAAGAGAGAATGCCTGAGTGGGAGCTTACTAATTATTGAAGAACTAATTCAGGTAGATTATTATTGTGAATCTTCAGCCTGGGAAAGGAGTTGTTCCAGAATGTCATACAGCAATGTGTAGCTGGAAAGGGGGTGTGAGGTGGGCAAAGAGGGGAATGCTTCACTGGTAGCAAATAAATTGCTGTGAAGTTCAGATGACAGTGCCTGGAATATGACAGAATAGCTGCTCTGAGAGCTCATGTAGCTGTCTTGGACAAAGATTGGCAATGTGATTACTCAGGATTATAAGCGGCCAAAATTTGTGCCTAAAATGCTATGGAATGTTTACTCTGTAAAGCCATTTAATTAACATTATTTTATACAGTGAAGTTTAGCCCACCAAGTACCTTATTGACCAAGACAAAGAGATCACTGGTCTTTAACAGATATAGTAGAAAAAACCTGAGCCCACTGTAGTGTCTTAAAAAGGTGAGAGAAGTGCTTTTAACATAGGCTTAGAAAGGGTCAGTGTTTTGAAATCTTCCACATTCCATTGCTTGAGGCAGATTATCTAAGGGATCCCTGGCTGAGATACAAACCTCACAAGGAAAAATGTACCGGTAACAGTCATATTGCATTACTTGGCCACCAAAAGTCTTGAAATTTAAAATACAATGTTTCAGACAGGCTCATAAGGTTCAATGCAAGGTTGTCATAGAAAAATCAGAAGACTCCCTATCCATCCAGCCTCACCAGGAAGAGCAAAGAGGTGGGAGTAAAGTTGTAAGAATCACGATGCTAATTTACACTCAGGTGTAATTCTAGTTAGGAGGGAAGCTATTTAGGTGTATTACACCTGCTGCTAAAGGATAATATCTAAGAGATCTGTTCAAAATTAAAGTAATTTTAGAGTTTAGGTTATTCGGAAAAGCCTGTCAGAGTGGCTCAACCACCAGATAACAAAATTCTGGTTTGTGTAACAGCATATCTATTTACAGACTGACCTGACCCATAGTGAGCACTATGTAAATGTTAGTTATTATTATTAATGTAATGAATATTTTTATTATTATATGTAGAGTACTCACATCTGTGCATTCCACATTCCATCTAAACTTGCCCACCAGTTCTTTGTATGGGACATTCTATTTCCTATTTCTGTGCCTTTGCTGAGGCAATATCCTATTGCTAGAAAGTTCTTCCTCCCCAACTTTGCCTAGCAGAATTCATTGCTTGCTCCAAAACACAGTTTAGCTATCATTTCCTACATAAGATCTTTTCTGATCCCCCAATTGTAATTTTTTTTTTATTTTCTATTTTCTATTTACTTATTTGTATATACGTTGTTTTCCCCCAGTAGGATACAAGCTCTTTGAGAATGGGAATGTTTTAATTTTGTCTCATATTCCAAGCATCTAGCACAGTTCTGGGCATATCATAGGCACTTAATAAGTGTTTATTAAATTTATTTGAACTGAATCAGAACAAATCTAGTTTCTCTTCCATATGTGATTGTTATTCCAAAACTTGAAGATGACCATCATCTGAGTCTTCTTTCATCTAGGCCTAAAATCTCCAGTTCCTTCCACAGAAGTTGTTGACCGCAAGGCCTTCCATCATGTTGCCCTTCTCTTGAAATGTTCCAGCTTACTTGGATAATAAGATCATAAGATTCAAGCTAGAAGGGATTTTAGAGGACATCAAACATCCTCGTCATATTACAGATAAAAAAACTGAGGATCAAAGAGTTTAAGCAGTTCAAAAAGGTTACACAGCTAGTAAGCTCAAATAGTACCTAAACTGTGGTTTTCCTGGTTTCCACTCCAGTGTCCTATCCATCACACCATCCCCAGTGCCTTTTCTTTCCTATTTCTGATTATTTTCTTTTCTCTAAATTCATTTCTCCTCTCCAAGGTATATCCTTTATTTGCCTGTCCTTAAGTGATATCATTTCACAAGAGATATTATCAACTCTGAAGGTGATGAATTGCTGTATTACTTTTCAAAAAGCTGTTTCAGCAAGCTGTCGGGTATAACATTTCTTCAAAAGCACTAAGGTCATGATTAGCCTTGTCACAGGCATAACAGGGAGTCTTTCTTTGCGGGAGTTGTCAGGTCTGGTCCTAGGATGCTGCTTCGTAATTAATTCAAGACAAACATGGAGTTGCTTTGAAGCACATTTTAAACAAGACTACTGAAGAGTCTTTTGAGATGCATTAGTAGCAACTGCAGGTGGAAAAAAAAGATACAGATGTATATTGGATATTTCCTCAACATATTCGTGTCAGTAAGCAGTATTTATTGAGCTTTCTCAACACAAAGTACTCAGCTCAATGCTGCAGGGGGGTTAAAAGAAACACAATAAAAATCGTTTTTTTATTATTCAGATTGACTTGTGGAGAAAGTCTGAGATGGAAAAGTCAAAACTAAAAGATGTCCAAGAAGAGTTTATTAACCTATAAACTCTCAGAAGGAATGGAAGATTATTCCTCTTTCTAGCCCTCACAATAACTAATACAAACTAGTTTCACAACAAATATCTTAATTAATACATTAATGGCATGGAGCATTATTCATTTCAAATATAGACATTTTCTAGAATTAGTGTGATTTTTTTAAACTAATGATAAAAGGAACTCATTCAGTAGTGGCACAGAATCACTCTCCACTCTACCAGTGGAAAATGGCATAGTAGAAATTAAAGAACATTGGGTTCTAATTCCAGCTCTATTGTTTACTACAATCAATGACTTTGGACAAGTCACTTAAGCTTTCTGGCCCTAAATTTCCCATCTACTAAGGAAGGGGTTTGTCTAGAGCATTCATTATTCTGCTTTTTGGTATCATTTTTGGTATAACACAGATCCCTTTGGCATTCTGGTGAAACCTGTGCATACCATCTCAGAATAAGATTTTTAAATGCACAAAATAAAATATAGATTACAAATTATGTTGAAATGCAGTTATAAGGATATTATTTTTAAAAGTTCTGTCTAGGGGGCGGCTAGGTGGTGCAGTGAGTAGAGTGCTGGCCCTGGAGTCAGAAGGACCTGAGTTCGGATCCGGCCTCAGACACTTAACCCACACAAACAAAAACCTAGCTGTGTGACCTTGGGCAAGTTACTTAACCCCAATTGCCCTCCAAAAAAAAAAAAAAAGAAAAAAATACAAAAATAAAAAAAATAAAAGTTCTGTCTAGCCCCTACATGGACTCTAAGATTATTTTAAGTGAGTGATTCTAAGATATTTTTGTTTAATATACAATATTCTTTGAAATGAAGAATTGAAGCAAATAGAACATTTGAGCTGGTAATACTATAGGAATGTGCAGAGACTTACAAATGCAGTTTCCTTTCAATATGAACAACTGTACCTGTATACACATAATAGGTAACATATATATATATATATATGTATGTATTAATATTAGAGGAAGGATGGCACATTGCATAGAGAACTAACTAACCTTGAAAGTAGGGAGACCTGTGTTCAAGCCCCACTTCTGATATGTAAAGTTTGTATTTCCCTGGGCAAGTTACAGTGTCTCAGAGTTCTAAGAAACTCTCTAAAACTACATATAAGTTGTTAAAACAAAAGTGCCAAGCAGCATTAGAAGCAGATGTTTTCTTGTAGTTTAGCAATGAAATTACAGCTGCAGTTTCTATCCCTATATCTAATATTACATATGTTGGGCAAATAAAAGTTCTATTAAACAAAATTATTAACATATTTTCTTTAATCTGAAAGATTATTACATTCAAAATTCCCTTCACTTACTCAGATCACAACCTTTCTACTACTTAGTAGATTTTTTTAAGTTATTGGGGCTAGAAAAGTTGATCATCCCTAAGGCATCTCTACTGAGAATTTCTCATATTCTTGGACAACATCCTAGGTCCAGTCAATAGTTAATACTTGATGCCTTTACAGACTGGGCAGACCTACTATATTTTCTGCTTCACTGTCATAGCCCTGGAGAACCCAGGGTATCCTCCAAGCTATGATGATCCATTAGAGCAGGACTTTAGTGGAAGGGATGATTTTTATATTATTAATTTTATTATCCTTTTCTTCACAGAAAATATAAAGATAAACTTCAGTTAAATTTCTATCTATATCTTCATATGTATTCCAATTCAGTGATTAAAAGATGTTATAATATATGTACGAGAGGGTAAATCCCACTGGAGATTGCTTTTGGCCCTAGTCCTTTGCTAAAGGATATGTCTATTAGAATCATTCCTGTTATGTTTAAAGTAAATAAATCCCTTGCTTTCTTTCCATGCTTACAGGTTGTTGGAGTAGTTGGGATAAACACATTCTAAAAATGTATATAATAGAAACCAATAATCAATATTTCGAGGAACTTATGAATTCCTCTGTCTGAGAACTATACTGTTTTATTTGAATATACTTTTGAAATTTAAGCCCAGGAAGAAAATGGGCCTGGTTCCTTTAAAAATGAAGTTAGAAACAGGCTTAAAAGGAGTTGGGAGCCTCCTAGAGTGGCTAGTGGATTATTTTAAGTAGTTGCTGCAAAGAATTCTTTTACACCAAAGTAGGCTTCAAAGGGTAGGAGAAACAGGTCAGGAAAAAAAGAAGATGAGTTCTCTGAACTAAGAAAAAAAAATAATCTCACGGGAAATGTAGTGAATACATATCCATGATTTCCTTTCATTTTTTCCCTTTTTGTTCCTGATAGAATTCAAGAGAATAGATAATAAATGAAAGCTACCTGTCTAAACAATACTTATTCTTCCTCACCAACTCATTGTCTGTCATAACCCCAAGCTGTGAGTGTTTCCCCAAGGTTCTTCTACTCTATATTCTTCTGGTTTCCTTATTAGCTACCCTGGTTTTAATAATCATCTCTATGCAGATAACTAACAGGTCTATATATCTAACTAATTCCACCTTTCAAATTGGATGACCCAGAGATATCTTAAATTAACCATTTCCAAAACATAGCTTATTCCTACCTACAATACTTGTTCCTCTAATACCTAGAGAAAGGATGTAATGGTGAAAGTCTTTATTGGGGGAAGTACTGAGAGATCAGAATGTGCAATAAGAAATGATGAGAGGCATGGTTTCAGAAAAACCTGGGAAGACTTAAATGAACTTATGCAAAGTGAAGTGAGCAAGACTAGAACATTGTACACAGTAACAGCAATATTATAATGATGATCAACTATTAAAGACTTAACTACTCTAATCACTACAATGATCCAAGAAAATTCCAAATTCACATTGAAAAATGATGAATTGAATACAGATTGGCAATTCAAAATTTTTGAAAATGTGTTAAAATATATAAATAATAATTTTAATAAGCTTTATAATGCACTTTATATGTAATTATCTCACTTTTATATTCAACACAACCCTGGGATATATTTTCTATTATTATTCAGATATTACAGATGAGGAAAGTGAGAAAGAGAAAGATGAAATGACTTGTTCAAACTAGATGACACACATCTAGAAGGTTTCTGATGAAGGGTTCAAAATGACTGACTCAAAATGCAGCACTCTATCTTATGATAGTTTATAGGATGTAAATTTTTCTTTCCTCTCATTCCAGGTCCATATAGGGAGGTCAGGTCACACTTCCCCACACTGGAGAAAGGAAACAGGGAATAGGGACTCTTGACATAAGGACAAAGAGTTATATGATGTTGGCTTCATGTTCCAATAATAGAAAAAAAAAGCATATCCTTAATACCACCTCCTAAACATTTAGATCCCTACTCTCTTAGGGATCTTACTGAGGTCATTAGACCCTGGAAGACGGTTGAGCCTTTGTTATGTCATTTTATAGTTTACAAATGGTTTGCTTATTTAGTTCAATCCATCATATTCCCACACTCATAATTGTGAATCTTTTTCACTCTACTCAAGCCTGTTTCTCCTGTCTTTTCCTTAAACCACCACTCTTATTTTTCATAAAAGATATTGAGGAAATTTTCAAGTAGATTTACCAAGCTCTGTGACCCAGACATTATTCTAGTCAACATTTTATTAGTGTTTAGGTTAAAGGAAAAGATGGCATCCCTGAATGAGGAAAGATTTAGGGAGTACATGTTCATTGTCTTTTTAAATGCAAATGACTGGAGAAGAGACATTAGATTTATTTTTATTTTGTCTTTGATGGCAGAGTTCATGCCAACGAACGAATATTACTGGATGTCATAATTTGGCTCATTTTATGGAAACAAAAACCATAATTAGCACATCATAATTAGCATATGGATTCCTTTGCAGGGTAGTGAGCACCCAGTCACTGGAAATCATTCAACAAAGCATGAATAATCTCTTGTTGGGTATATTGCAAAGGAGATTTATTATTTGGAAGGGAGTTTAACTAGCAACACTATTATTCTATATGTCTAATGAGCTAATTACTGCCTTAGATTACCTTAAATGGTTCTCTGAATTTTGAGCCAGGCACCTTTAGTCTCTCTCTTCATGCCAATCTTCATACTCATTCTAAAAAAATAAGTTTTCTCACATAGTGCATAATTGGTAAAAAAAAAAATAAGTTTTCTCACATAGTGCATAATTGGTAAACTATTGTTATGGGTTGCTAGAGTAACTGGATTTAATAGAACTATGATAAATTGATATTAGAAGATTTCATGAGTGTCAGGCTATGAGCTCTAAGAATCATAATCATTTTTTTTAATATCTAAAGTGTGTATGTTACTACACATAGATATGTGAGGACTAGAAACTAGAAACTTGTATTTTCATGATGTTACCTACAGAAAGGACATCTTTACAGAGAACATCTTTGCTTAGGGAAGTGTTGGGAGAACAGAAGGAGCTAGTATATTATAATCATTTATCTAAAAAATATGTGAGGTTAAAATAGCCACACTAACTACAAGAACATTAACAATCTACAAAATTTGGGCTTGGATGATGAAAAAAAGAAAACTCTTCATCTTTATTACAGGTACAGACTTATCTACATCTTTAACAAATATAAATATAAATTCTTTGACATTATGATGAGCTTAAACTTTTTTAAGTTAAAATTCGGTCTTTTAGTGAGGATCCAATTGTGCCAAATATGATAGCTCATATGAATCTAATACTTTAGGATTTATATCAGTATTTCCTCATAACAATCTTAGGAGGAGGAGAGTATATGTATTACTATCCCTATTGACCAAATGAAGAAACTGAGGTTTAAAAAGGTGAAATGATTTAGCTAGTTATTGTTTGGGGTCAGGATTTGAACCCATTTCTCCTGACTCCCAAGACAAGTGCTCTTTTAAGTATTCTAGAACTCAAATTTCTTTTTATTTTTGGAGGGGGGAAGGTAGGGCAAGTGACTTGCCCAAGGTCACACGGCTAGTTTTGGGTTAAGTGTTTGAGGCCGTGAGGCTGGATTTGAACTGACGTCCTCCTGACTCCAGAGCCAGTTCTATATTCACTGCGCCACCTAGCCACCTCATCACTCAAATTTCTTAGCCTAACACCATACTTCAATGAATTATTTGTGATACATTAATAATCTGCTCCTGGAAAAAAATTCAAATAGGGATCAAAAGTTTTAGAATGTCCCTTTTATCATATTTTATCATTCTAGTATTTACATTCTTAGGCTTCTTATCCATTGAGTAATTTTATCCTAGAGATATAAATACATGCTCCCCTGAACTTCATTTTACAAGATGTATATCATTGGTTAAAATTTTTTCCTGGAGGTGGCTGGACATGCTCAGAACTGCTTTACCTTTCAGAGCAGGTATATTATTTTCTGCAGGAAGATGAATGACTATGGTGCGCTCTGGTTATTAATGTGAAAGTTATTATGCTGTTCAACGAAACTGCATTTAATAGCATTTTCATTATATTCAAATCATTTCCAGAGTTACACATTTAAAAAGTAAATGAAGTGTAGTCCTGTTGAGAATTACTCTTCTGTGTATTCAGGCAAAGCAAGAATAGTATATTACTCTTAATAGGCAATTCCAAATACACATATTTGAGCCATTTTTGAATGTAAAGATAAATGATCTGTTTTCTAAGAGCCTTTTATAGTGGAGCAAAAAAGGTTTAGACAGAGAGTCAGAGTGAAGTATAACAATTAGTGATGGGGGGAAGGTAACATGACATTTGGTCTCTTCATCCATCTTTTTCTCTGACACCTAAGATCCGGGATCTATGAAGCAGCTCCTACTGTTTGTGTATTCTCTTTCCAATTTTGATTCCAGTATATGAAAACTTGATTTCTGTTTCCATAATTTCCCCTAGTATAATTTTCTATAATGTAATAATACTTTCTCAATGCCCAAAAAATCTTCCAAATGATTTCTTACCATAATTTTCATTTAATTACTGAAATCCATTCCTTGAGAGCATTACATATACCTTTTAGAATACCATGTTCTAGTTTGTCTGGTTAGAAAAAGAAAGGATAACAACAATAACTAACATTTATATAGAACTTACTATGTGCTAAATACTTTACAATTATTTTCTCGCATGAGCCTCATAATAATTCTGGGAGATAGATACTGTTATTGATAATCCCCATTTTACATGTGAGGAAACTCAGGAAGACAGAGGCTAACTGGTTTGCCCAGGATCACCCAGCTAGCAAATATCTGAAGATGTATTTGAACTCAAATTCTGACACTGCCTGACACTGGCTCCAGGGTCAGTGCTCTTGTATTGCACCACCTACCTGACCCTATACTGGTCAGGTTAGAGTGTTGATTGTATTGCTTGAATACATATCTAAAATAAACTATTTAACCTTTGACTGGCAGGACATGGTGACAAGCTGGAAAGCAGTGAGTTGGAAATTTTGAGGTTCTGTTTAATAATGTTTTATTAATAAAATGATATTGAAATCAATAAAGCAACTAAACTTGATGGAAATGATTTGTATAGAATTATTTAATTGAAATGGATATATTATCATAAGAATTTCAGTTCCTCACAGTTTTCACAATTCAAGTGCAAGACTCGTTGAAAGAAACTCCTAAATTGATCACTTTTCTAAGTGGTTGCAATTTTCAAAGCTTTTGCTTCCCTTTAGTCACCATTTTTTAATTTGGTTAAAATATTAAAACATTTGGTATGTCATTACATTACATAATGTTCTCTAGTTTTTTCTATATTATTGCTATTTTCTAGTAGGAAATTTACATAAAATTTCCCTTTTAGTAGTTTATTGGGGGAGTTATGTCACATCAAATGAATAAACAGCTTTGATCCAGAAGGAAATTAAATCACTACCCCCCCAAAAAAAACTGTTTATTTTTTAAACTCACACATTCACCAATTGTTGTTTTATGAAATAAACAAACAAACGACATCTGGAGGCTAAATATTCTCTGTGTTTACTCATGGTGGATCTTCCTTGTCTCATGTAAATCCCAGAGATGCATTCAGGCAAACAGTCTGTTGTGTTAGATAATGGAAAATGAGTTTCATGTGATTCATATATACTACACAGAAGACTCCAAGGTTGTGAATTCCAACACTGTCACTACTCTATCAATGTAAAAATGGTGCAAACTTTGTAGCAATATTGCTTGCCCATATCAAAAACAAAACAAAACAAAAAACATTCAGGGAATGCTATTTTTGTGCACTGAGTCCAGAGCAGTATTACAAGCCTTAGTCAAGACACCCGTATCCAAGTTTCATGTATATTCCATGGCAGAGATGCAGAATAATATCTAAGGTATAGAAAATTGTAGGTAGATTGGAATTATTCAAGCAAATTTTATCTCTTTACAGGAATTGACAAGGGTGGAGTCCTGTGATGAGCCTGGTGATAGTAGCTTATAGTGGGAATAGAGTCTAATGTAGTGGAGTGGAGTGGAACTATGCTGACCAGCAGCAGAGCTGTTGACAGGATGGTGAGGGTGACAGTGTGAGAAGGATTTGACTGGAGGGAGAGAAGCTTGTTTGCCTCATGTGACTCTTGAGGTAAAGCTTTGAGGCAAGCACCAGTTCAGCCAAAAGGTAGGGAGTGTTTGGTCAACAAGTTGATCCCATTTCCCAAGGAACCCTGTCTCCTAAATAGTCACTACCAAGGATTATTTTGCACCATGTCTAGCAGTCTGGCATGAAGTGGCATTGGGATGGGGAAGGGTTCTCCCTCTCCAACTCATGATTGTGGGGGTTGGGGAAGAAGGAAAAGGGATATAATTAGATATAACTGAAGATTCAACTTCCTGAGTTCAAATTCAGCTTTAGACACTTATTGGCTATGTGTCCCTGGACAAGTAACTCAACCCTCTTTGCCTCAGTTTCCTCATTTTTAAAATGAGCTTGAGAAGGAAACAGCAAAACACTCCAGTATCTTTGCCACGAAAACCCCAAATGAAGAGTTGGACATGATTGAACAACAACTAAACAACAATAGCAAAATGGGGATAATAATAACACCTACCTCTCAGAGGTATGGTCAAGGTCAAATGAAACAATATTTGAGAATCTCTTACCATAGTGCCTGGTAAATATTCATAATGATAATAGTTTCCTTCCTTCTCTCCTTCCTCCCCTTAATTCCTCTTTTCTTTCTTCCTTCTTCCCTTCCTTCCCTTAATGTTTTTCTCCCTAAGAGACAAAAATAATTGTGGAGGGATATTGCACTAGATGCCTTATTTTGGGTTATTTATTTGGAGAAGCAATCAATAAGTAGTTATTAAGTACCTTGCATTTTTTTCGATCATTGTGTTGGGTCCTCGTGTTGCAAAGATATAAATGAACAGTCCCTGGCCTCAAAGAGCTAATATTCTATTGAAGTAGACAGTGAATACACCCTTATATTCATTGAAAATAAGAATCTACAAAACATGTACAAATAAATACAAGGTAATTATGGGCGAGGAGAAAAAGAAAGGGGGAAGTAATTAAGAAAAGTTATCCTTTTGGCTTTAGATTCCAAATAGAAGAATTTAATTTGATCTGCAGAGGAAAATGAGCCACAGTCCTCATAAACAGTCCTGGGCAGCAGTAATGGCCAGAAGTCACAGTGCTATTTTCAGAGATCAAGGACATACTAAAGAGGGGGAGGCATTCTTTCCCTTAGGTTTCTGAAAGCATCAGCCACTGATAGGGTAAGCTGGATGGTTCTCATTGGCAGAAACCATGCCCCTTTAGATCTGCTCACCACTTTGAGCACCCTCACACTCTGATATCAGCCAACCCAAAAACATCTTGGTGTTCTGTGCAGAATTGCTGTTTTTGTATCTGCTTCTTTCATTTAGGCAAAAACCATTTTCACTTAAAGTCACAGCAGCCAGAAATGTTTTGTTGGGATGCCAATACCAACCAAAGAGCACAGAGCAAATTGTCATTTTATATGCTTTCCCATTTGAGACACAAATTAACAAACAATAACGAACTTTATGTGCTATTTTATCTCATTTTTTCTGATATAAAGTAAATAAGAAATTATAAAAGAAAAAAGTAGATGTTACATATTTATATAAGAATGCTTAAGTATTGTGGGTTTTTTTTTTTTAGTTCTCTTTTTCTGGCATCAGCTGGATACACCAGCATGAATTTCAAGACCTAAAAGAAATTAGATTGGAACTAAAAGAAGTGAGACTCTAGGTCAGAAAGAAACTTAATAAAAATTGAAAATATGACCCACAACACTATTCTTTAGACCAGTGATGCCCTCTACCACCAACTGTTTATAGTTATGAAACTGGCAAGCCTATTGAAAATATTTTTACGGGCTGAGTCTGTCTAAAAAGCTACTCTGGGTGATTGCATTTAAAAAGAAGAGAGGAAGAAAAAAAACTTTCAACACTGATTCAATAACTTAATTGAGTCTACATCTACACAGTAACATTTGGGGAAGAAATAACCTTAACAAAAAAAATGGGATGCACTTGGAAGAATATTTCATTAAAATTTTATTTTGAATAAATATTTCTGCTGTATTGAAAGATGATTTCTAGCCCAAATGGTTGATTTTCTATCATGTAGACAGCTAAACCATAATGATTGCAAATAATTTATTGGGATGTTTCTCTCTATAAAAATAATTTTAAGGTTTTCATTTAATATGCTAATGAGCCTTGAATTTCAGTGATGTATTTTTCTAATGCTTATGTTTATATTTAAAATGTATAAATGATTCAGTCAACAATTCCAATCATTAGTCATACTAATGATATTTCAGTTAAATTCAATAAGTATTTATTAAGCATTGACTGTACAAAGCCCTTGGTTAGGGACTGTGGATACAAAAATAATAATAATAATAATAATAATCCTTACCCTTTTTGAGCTTACATCCTATTGGAAGTAGGGTTGTTATGGGAATGGGAATTTAAGATCTTCCCTGCCCCTAGGCCCTTTGATAGGCTTAAGTGTACCTGGACCCTGTGGCAAGAGGCTTGGTTTTCTAGTATAGGAATGCTTTTTGATTGGGCAGTGTGTCAAGAGGATTGTTACATTCTCTGAGCCAGGAGAAGGCTATATGTCCCCTAATGTGAGGCTTTGCTTTGGGGCTTACTTTGAAAAGTGCTGTGTGATTTGACCAGATGAGACTCTGGGCAGCCATTGAGGCCCCTGGCTTTGAAAACCCAGATATAGGAGGGGCTAGGTGGTACAGTGAGTAGAGCATCGGCCCTGGAGTCAGAACGACCTGAGATCAGATCTGACCTAGGGCACTTAACACACACACAAACAAAAACCTAGCCGTGTGACCTTGCACAAGTTACTTAACCCCAATTGCCCTCCAAAAAGCAAAAAAAAAACAAAAACCCAGATATTGATGCTTCCCTCTCTGGTAACTGTGACTAGGTATGGATGTAATGATCAGACACTTGGAGGCCTGTCTGCTGATATGTTTCTCTGTATTTGTTGTCTGCTTGTAACCTCTGTATACTCTGAAGTTCAGGGTGCTGACCTTTTCCCCCTGAACTACATAAATGACATATATTTGATTAAAGCAGATCTAAGAATGTGTTGGCAGTCATCCTGGGGATGCTGGGGTGCTTGCTACTACAAGGGTAAAGGAAGAAATGGCTATAAACAGATAAATAAAAAGAAATATGAGGAGGAAATGAGTGCCAATAGCAAGGATAGATTGCTTGTAGTAGTTGCCCCCTATGTTGAACCTTGAAGAATGCTCAGAATTCTAATAAGGAGAGATGAGGATAGAATGAATTCAAGATACAGAAGAAAGGCTGTGTAAAGACAAGAAAAGGAATGTCTAGTTCAGGGAATAACAAATAAGACAGTTTGCCTGGAATATAAACAGAATAAAAGAGAATAATGTGAAATAAATCTGGAAGGTTAGACTAGAGCAAGACAAGGAAGGCTTTCAGCATAAGGCTATGGAGTTTTCATTTAAGGAACCACTGAATAGTCTTCCATCAGGGAGTGACAAAGTTAGGTCTCTGTTTTGCAAATGTCAATCTGGCAACTATAAGGAATGTTGATTGGAAAGGGAAATGACTAGAAGCAAAGGTAACAATTAGGTTATTACTAAGGTCCACTGAGAAGTGATTGAGGTCTTGAATTATTTCTCCAACTTTTCTTTGGAATGAAGAAAAGTTATTATTTAAATCATCTTTTGTATGATTGTAATTTATGTTCATAACATTTGCTTGTCTCTTTTCCTTCCAATTTATCTTTCTTTTGATGCATTTTTTGAACACTATTGGCTTTCACTGCTTTTGACTATCATTACCTTCTTAAAAGTTTCTGATTTGCATATGAATTAACTAGGCAAATTTGGAGTTACTGCACATTTCATGATGGCATAAGAGTTTGCAAAGGCTAGCAGATTCTGTCAAGCTGGTAGAGTTTAGTGTATGGTCTTATTAACTGGCCATGTCTGATATTCAAGGCCTTGTCTGACTAAATGTAGTAAGGCTTGGCACCAGAAGGTTGGTTACCGGGGGATAAATTCATGAGTCACAGTCGCTTATGATGATGCAATGGAGAAAGATGGATTCATCTCTGGCTTTTCCTTACATCAAAAATCTGATAGCAAGAACAATAGATGCAACTTTGAGTGGTAGGTCCTTATGGCTATTACTATTAATTATTTGAATTATTTCTCAGTATGGCAGTACTAAAATTTTGGTGCTTATTTGGAAATTTTATAAAAGGATGTCTAAAATTTTCAAATAAAGCAACCAAAAAGAAAAAAAACTTACCATTCAGCCTTGCTAAATATGAACATACTTCTAAGCTTAGATAATAAGGCTGTGATGAGATATTCATGATATGCTGTATTGCAGGGTCTGGTTAATTTTGTAAATGTTACTTTGTAGCATGAAATTCCTTTTTAAATAAGCTGGAAATAGAGAAAAAGCAACACCCTTAATTTTAGCTAAATCATCAGTTTTGTCAGATCTTACCTTTTTCCTTAATGGTCTTTGGATTGCATTTTATTTGACCTGGAAAATCTTGAAAGGGCTAGGGTCTTGCCCAGGGTTATATGACTTGTGAGTGGTAGGATGCAGATACAGATCGAATATATACCTGGTGGAAATTCCAGGAGGCCTGAAGTGCTGCAGTAGATGCAACAGCCTATACTAGGTTGTGTCCTATCTCCAATAAGCCACAAACTGACAAGGTGGTATTTTAAAGTATTAACCTGAAAAGGAATGTGGTTTAAAATTTGACCAAGTAGGTGGAAATGTACTGCAGCCACTGATCCTAAAGTAATTCCTTTAAGATTTGACACGTTCAAAAGATTCTCTCTACATCTACTCTCCCAGGAGCTGACAGCATGCCTCCCCACCCTGCCCATCCCAGTGTCTGCTGTGGGTAAAGTCACTTCCGGACCTTTCCAGTCAGGTTCTGAATTTATTCTAGGAAATGAAAAATAAAATATTTTCTGAAATATTAAAATATGGGATCAAAGAGTTTAGCCCCCACCCCACCTCTGGGGAATTTCCATCTCTCTGTCAACCAGTTAACACATTGATAAAATTCAGGCAAACAAAATTAGGTGGCCAAGCCACTTACTTAACATAATGAATATACAAGGAAAAAGCCTCTATGAATCTACATAGATGACCCACTGGACCATATCCCTATAGTGATCTTTCTGGGTTGAAACTCCATCTTAGACACTGGTTATATAACCCTGGAGAAATTAGTCGATCTTTCAGAACCCTGGTTTCCTCATTTGTAAAATGAAGGAGTTGCACTTGATGCTCACTGAGGTTCCTATGATCTTACAGATTTCCTACTGTGCCTATGATTCATGGAGAGAGAATAAAGGAATCAGAGTTGGTGTGAAGGACCCATCTTTGGAACCTGGACTTAAAAAAAGTGAAAACAGAGGAGAAAAGATTAGAGTGAAATAAGTGGGGGCTGATCCTTCTCACCAGTAATTAAAATTTTTACAAACTGTTCTGGATCTTCTTTTTTTCTTAACTCTGACTCTCAGGCCAATATCCCAGTCTCTAGCAGACAAGACTACAGATCCCAATTGTCATTTGGTTGGTGGAAATCTCTTTTCCAAGCTACTCCAACATTCTGACCTTCAATCCAAATACCAGGAAGTCTCTCTTGGGCTTTGATCAAAGCCATTGTTGCCAGTCAGTCATAATTCCCAAAGTCATTTGCTGCTACCCACCTGGCAGTCACCTGCTCTGGCACCACCTAAGAACAGCCTGTTTAATTTTTTAGAGATTTTTACATATATTTTTTTCCCAATACCACAAGGAACATACATTCTCTGAACAGTATCAGACCAGACCCACTTAAAACTATATACTATAGGGGCCCAAGTGAAGAAGGATGCCTATCCTATACAGAGTAAAGAAGAAAGAATGAAAATCTTGGGAAAAACAGAAGAATGCTGACAAAATCTAATCCAATATACCTGTGTCTCCCTTCATCACTGCTCTACCAGTTACATAGTTTCACTGAGGCAAGAGGAGAAAATAGAGAAGTCTTGAGTCTCTGATAAAAAAAAAAACAATACTACATACACACACACGTATACATATATATCTTGGTATTTCAGATTAATCCCCTAACAGGCCTTTGCTAAGCTCTACTTTAATACTCATGTCATATTGTAACAAATGTCTCTAGATTTGATTAATTTATTAGCAAACTACTTTTCAAATAATGTGGCGACATATTTATTGGAAAAGGAATAAAAGAATGATAAAATGGTTATAGTGAGCAAAAATAATGTGCATGCATTTTAAAGCATCAAGATTCTCCTACTTACCCAAAGATGTAAAGCATTGTAAACAGATAATCAATACTGAATGTCACATCTAGGTTGGCTCAGTGCTTCTGGTGTCCAAATCTCTCCAGAAAACAAATTTATCACTTTTTGAAGGTGTTGCAATTCTGAGGACAACAGGGTTTTAGAATAACTAATTCACTGTACTGTGTGACCTCCCCTCCCCCAATGCCTTAAGTAAATTAATTCATTTATAAAGGCACCTTCCACTTCCTGGCACTAATTTCCTCACTGGGTATAAGGGGAAGACCTGACCCAGACCTGTTAGCTTAGATTTGGTATTGGAATGAAATGAGATTTGTAGGCTATTCAACAGTTAACCAAAGGAGGTTTTTAGCCAAAGCACAGAAAGAATATTCTGTAACACAGAGCTTGAGTAGGTGAGGCTCCCTGGATTTGGTCAGCAGGACAGGATATGGTAGTGACTTTCTTGGCTTTTGGAAGGGTTATGTTCCATGTGAGTGGGCTTCTTTATGTCCTTTAGTGACTAGGAAGCTATATCAATATGGTCAGAAGCCACCAGGAATCAGGAAGTAAAGAGAAATACAACTTGAGCCTTAGTGCCCTGGACTAATGTAGTCTTGGGACACTTTTGTCGCTTGGGTGGGAAGGAGGAGAACAAAACAAAACAAAACAAAACCACTTACCTATTCTGAGAGACAGGTAGGGAGTATTGGGGGAAGACAATGGTCCTATCACACTGGGCACAGAGCCTCGTAAGATTTCATTTACCATCCTTTTTTATTGTCACAGCCATCAAGGTTTAATAACTACAAGGAAATGGGAAACGGGGGTCAGTTTCTTATGGTAATTCAGCTAATGTTAAAAGCTATATCTTTAGCACTATTGAATTGTTTCAGCATTTCTTGCTTTACCCTGTGGGGCTGAATCAAATATGGAGTCCAATTTAAATTCAGTGTGAGTCAATGGGAAGGTCCCATGGAAAATCTTTATCTTGGTATAATGAAAAGTAGACAATTTGCTCACAAGTAAAAAATGTATACTTGAAACTCATTTTAATTGGCAGTCATTTGAGTGCAAAAAATGGGAAAATTATATCTTACATTTACATAGAACTTTAATTCAATCTTTAAAAAAGTCCATGCTATTTACAGGATATTTTCCTAGATACTAATGATACAAAGACAAAAAACAAAACAGCTCTTACTTTAAAAGAACTGAAATTTAGTGGATATGTGGTTTACAAAACATAGGTTGCCCTCATTTGATCTATAAGGCACCTATCTGAGATACAATTCAATAAGCATTTATTTTTATTTATTTTAGACATCCTTTACATATAAAACAGTAGCCATCCTTTCTGAGGACTATGCCTGGGACTGAACTTTGCCTGGGACCAAATGAGCTATTCCTAGGGCTAGGTCTTTTCATAGCACATTTGCCCTGATCTTTTCCAGTGGGGCTTTTGATGAAAAAAAATGTGCAGCCACAGAATTCTGGTTGGTCTCCATGCACTATTTCCCTCTGCTCTCAAAATGGGGAAGTGGAAAGTAGGAAACTACATAAAAGCCCACTCAGACTTTTAAGAAACAGGTAATTTCTGCTCTCATCTCCTCTTCCTCTCTTCTGAAGATGTGTCTGAGGACTAGTGTTCTCCCTTGGACTTCTGGGGTACTTCATCATTCCCTCTCCCCAATAAGTTATGATAGCTACTCTTACTTGGCAGCAAAAGCATATACTTATCTAGATAGGTTTGATACTATGTATTAAAAGCCTTAATAAAGTCTCCTTTATTTTTTATTTCTTTCCCTGAATACAAGTTACTCAGTGATCCTGAGAGATGGATTTTATGAGTCTGGTAGCTATCTAGGGAGTTGAGTAGTTCTTGAGTTTCTCAATTAATTTTGGCTGCCCTTCCACAGGGAAAATACTATAATTGTTTTTTGAAAAAAAAAAAAGATTGCTACTTACCTAAGGATGAACCCAAGGTAGGTCCCGGCTGTAATGGTAACGTAATTTGAATTTGAAGACCCCTTTTTGTATTGGCAAGTAAGCAGGTACTTAGCACCTTGTTTCAAGTTTAGTGAAGGTAGTAGGTACTTAGTACTTAGTAATTGATCAAGCCTCTGTTGGGGGAAACAGAAGGTATGAACTCCTATCTCCTGTTACTGACATAACAGGAAGGGGTTGGCTGGAACAAGAAGCTAATGCTGAGTGCATATAAGGAAAATCCTCAGGGAGGGACAGTCAGAATTTCTTGGGACCAGCATTTGGAAGCAGAGCAGCTACAGAAGAGAATTCAGAGTTGAGATCTGAGTCAGACTTGGAGCAAGTCCCTGGAGGCTGAGTAGAAGGCCAGGAGACCAGGACCCTCCCACCCCCAAAGGCTGGACACAGTGATTCCGATTTTTTTTGAACAATCTGAAGAAGACTGATAAAGCATGACCAGGATGCTAAGACTTTGTTTGTGGCTTGGTTGAGCCTTGAATTTCTAGGAACAGAAATTGTGAAGGATTTGAGATGGACTGGACCCTGTGAACTTCGGTGTGGAACAGGACTTACACTGAGAGCCAGACAAGGAACTAGCAGCTATCTGCCTTTGAATCCAAATGACTGGTGGATTCAGGTAGGAGTTGCCTGCCTCAAGTCAAGATGAAAAGACCTCTCTGTGGGTACTGAGTAGTGATGAAATGGTAGTTTACTAGTGACCTAGGGGTGGAGGGTCTGTGTATTTTCTAATGATGGTACTTAATAATTAATGATATTTAGTAACTCATTGCTGAATAAGTGACTGATTGAGTTAACTTAGTGTGCCACATGATTGGAAGACTGACTATTGTACTTTGAGATGATCGTTCTTTGTTCAAAACTTTGTAGCCACTACGGTGGAAACTATGTGGCCATTTTAATAAGCATTGTGAAGACTATATTGTGATTTTCTGTGATAAGTTGTAATATTGTGAATGCTGTACCTTGATTTTCTGTGAATGTTTTGCTTTGATCTGTTATGGAATAAATTGAATACTCACTATATTGTGTAATCAGAACCTTAAAAGTTGTTCACAATAGCATTCTTCTGGAAAGCTGCTCATGCATGACATTATAGTGGCATACTTGAAAGATGGACCTTGAGTGAATTGTTTGGAAAGCATAGAACTGGAATGAAGTTGAAATATATGTTCAACAGTCTCGAAAATACATTTAAAGTTTTAATTAGTTAACAATACCAGGGGCGGCTAGGTGGCGCAGTGAATAGAGCCCCGGCCCTGGAATCAGAAGGACCTGAGTTCTGAGCCGGCCTCTGACACTTAATCCATACAAACAAAAACCTAGCCGTGTGACCTTGGGCAAGTTACTTAACCCCAATTGCCCTAAAGGGGCGGCTAGGTGGCGCAGTGAGTAAGAGCGCCGGCCTCGGAGTTGGGATGACCCGAGATCAGATCCGGCCTCAGAAAATGAGCACCCACGCATAAATAATGACTAGCCGTGTAACCTTGAGCAAGTTACTTAACCCCAATTGCTTCAAAAAAAAAAAAAACAATACCAGAAAAAGTATGGATTATCGCCTACAGTTTCATGATTTTAGTCTCTTGCATTTTCTTTTTAATGGAGTAAATAAATAGCTATCCTTTAACTGTCTACTTTTACATTAGGCACCTTTCTAGAAGGGACTAATTTTGGGGTAATTATAAAAACAAGTCAAAAATAAGCTTTATTTAAGAGATTTAAACAGTATTTTGTAAATATGTTTATAATCTTGTTAGTGAACATATTTAGTTATAATTAATGGGCTAAAATTTCCTCAAACTTCCAACTTATCCATAGTTGAAGCAAATAAATAGCTGGGTTTTGTCAGGTAAATAGTATGTTTTAATAGCTTCTTTGTGGCTCTGGGCATTCAAAGGTTAAGCTAACACTGAGTAAGAAAGTCTGGTAGACTCTACCAAACCGAAAAAGTTTCAGATACATACCTACAGATGTTCTCTATGTCTATTGTAGTGCACCAGCACAATCAATTTCAGAGCAGTTTATTCCCCAAAAGACGTGTCATCTTGTTAAGTTAATTATTATTATTTTATCATTATTATTATTATTATTAATTGTTTGGTTAGGGTGTAATAGTAATATAATTTGAAGATCCCCTTGTATTGGTAGGTACTTAGCACTTAGTTTCAAGTTAATTATATCAAGCATCTGTTAAGAAACGGAAGGTATGAGCCCCTGTTGCTGATGTAACAGGAAGTGGCTGAACAGGGAAGAGCTAATACCATATATAAGGAAAAGCCTTAGCTGAGAGAGGACAGAATCTCTCTCAGCAGGCATCTGGAGGCTAGGCTGATACTGCTAGACTGGAACTTCAAGGAGAAAGTGATTTTGATTTTGAAAATGGAGCTTCTCCTGAGACTTTTCTTCTGGGAACTTCTGCTGAGAGCTTCCAAGAGCTGGAGCTGTCAAAGATTTCTGGGGGCCATCCAGGGCTGCTGAAGACTGCCAAGGGCTAGCTGGAGCTGCTGCAGGAATGTCTATGAATATCATTGTGGCTCTGTTAAGCTTCGTCTTCTCAGAAACAGAAACCTTGAAGGACTTGAGATGGATTAGACAATGTGAGCTTTAATATGGAACAGGAACTGCACAGAGAGCTGGACAAGGAACTGGGAGCTGTCTGCCTTTGAACTCAGGTGGCAGTTGGTTAGATTTAGGCAGTAACTGGGACCATGGAAGAGGAACCATGGAAACTGAGATCCTGCCTTGAGTTAAGACAGAAAGATCTCTCCTTGGGTATTTAATGCTGACAGATGAGATTGTAATTTACTTGTGACTTAGGGTTGGGTGGCCTTTGTAATTTCCACTGCCCCTAAAGAGCTTACTGAGTAATGACTGATGATATTGTAACATAATTATACCCCATGGGTAGAGGACTTTGACTTTTGTACTTTGTGATTGAATTAAGGAGGTACTAAATGATTGAGTTACTACATGAATGTACTTTGTTAAAAATTATGTGACCAGTTAAAAAAAAAAAAACTATGTGGCTAGTGTGGTGTTAAGTTGTTAGGTTGTGACTTGGTGAATGCTATATTTTGATTTTCTGTGAATGTTTTGCTCTGATTTGTTACTGAATAAGTAATAGAGTTTGCTATACTGTGTAATCAGAAACTTGAAAAGCTGTTCAGAGCAGCAGTCCTCTGGAAAGGTGCTATTGCTTGGCTTTACATAGGGCTACTTAGAAGAACTTGCTCCCAAGTCATAAAGGAATTGTAATGTTCATTGTTGAAGATATTATTTCATAACCACTATCATATACATTCCTTCTTTTGTTGGGTAATGGTGGAGAAAATCATTCCATGGAGGGAGGAAGAGTCCATGAAGGCAAAATTCAGAATCTTATCAACAATGCCAGAAGGGCTGAGACAAAGATGGATCCTTATGTCTCCATGCTCCCATTCTCCAAGTCAAAAGAAATTATATTTGTAAAACACTCAGTACTGTGCCTGAAATATTATAAGCACTTAGAAAATACTTGCTTCCTTCCCTCCCTTTCTGAAGGGAGATTCTATCTCCCATCCTTGGACCCTGGGCTTCTATTTGGTGTGCATTCACAACATTCAGTATTGACTCATATCCACCATGCTGCACTCAGGCTATCTCCTTGATATACTGAAATAAGTATACCTACCTTTACTCCCAGTGCTTTCCACATTATCTCTAAGAATAATAATCAAATCAATATTACCATTACTATCAAGATACAGCAATCAATTGTCCCATGATCCCAATCTCCATTCTAATAAAAGCATTCCACTCTGAACCACTAATCTCCAACATATGTTGTTCTGCTCTATTGAAATGTAAATTCTTTGAAGGCAGGGACTCTTGGTTTTGATTATATATTACCAGTTTTTATCACAGTATCTGGAATATTGTAATTGATTAATAAATGCTTATTCCTTCATTCAATCATTCATAATAATATATAGAACAACACCTCAATTTGAATGAAAAGGCAACAATTATCAGTGAGACATACTAGTGACTTAGTTGAAACAGTCAGCAAAACAGCCTCAAGAGTAGACTAAAGCAAGTGACAACCACAAAACATAATAATAATAATCACTTAACTGTTTTAGAAAAGATTTAAGCTATATTAAAGTCAAAAGAAGTAGATAAATACCTAGAAAGTTCCATAGATACATTGATAAACAGATAAAATAGGAAATAAATATAGGCAGTTGTTCTTTGTCCATTTTTGAAGAGAATCCACAACATCATAGGTGATATCTTGATTTGCACAGGAATTGGATTTAAGTGGAGCAGACTTGCTGTAATGGTAATAGGAATTTGAAGATCTTTGCTCCTTAATAGACCTAAGAGAATTTGAAGATCTTCCCTGCCCCATAATAGGATAAATAAAATCACATAGAGCCTGT
Organism: Gymnobelideus leadbeateri; assembly: GCA_011680675.1. Classification (NCBI taxonomy): domain Eukaryota; kingdom Metazoa; phylum Chordata; class Mammalia; order Diprotodontia; family Petauridae; genus Gymnobelideus; species Gymnobelideus leadbeateri. The sequence continues at coordinate 312,998 of WOXC01004599.1, forward strand.
GGTGGGAGGAGCTTGCTGAAGGGTAGAGCAGAGCCCACAGGAAGCTAAGAAGCAGAGCAGTTAGAGCTAGAGGGAGGAAACAATGAACCCAGGGAGACAGCTAGGCTCATGAATGTTGGTTTGTGGGAAGGCTAAAGGATGGTGTGGCTTCACGCTATGCTATGATGTATTAACTTCTGTGCTACTATGAAGAATTTGACTTTCTGGTGTTGAGATTTGGTCTTAAGGTGTCTCAATAAATGTTTTGCTTCTATCTTCTATATGAATAGTATGCTATATTTTGTGCTTGATTACTATGCTGGCATATTTACAGTCACTGTTGGCACTGTGAATATTGCTTTGGCGCTACACTTGCCTCACTCTTTCTTCTAAAGTCATAGAGTCCAGTGGTAAGACAAAACTCAGGACAACTGGCAATAGCCAAGGATATAGAGGATGACCTTGGCATTATAGATGTCAAAACATTATTTAAATTTCTAAATAGTTTTAAAATATTATTTAAAACATTATTCTGAGGAGTCCATAGGCTTTACCAGATTGCAAAGTGGGTCCATTTCACCAAAAAAAAAAAAAATCAAGAACCATGGCTTTAGGGGAATGAAGAGCCTGAGATCAGCAGGGAGAGGGATTAGGGGGAAGGAAAAGATCTGGCTTAAAGCTCTGTAAATTGTACCTGAGGGAAGTAAAGTGCCATGTTTTCTATTTCTGCTTTAGACTCTTGATTTAATCCTGGGTTTGCTTTTCTCTCTGGGTGTGACCTATTGTTTCAGTCTTGAACCCTAATTTCACCTTATCTTTCAAAGGATTTGTCTACTAGAATTATGTCATAGGTTGATAAAATTTTTGTCTCTGCTTTATGTTGGATGTTCAAGGAGGACTAGTATCTGTGGTTTGAGTGTGTGCTAAACCTTTTTAGGGCTCTTCATGTACTTTTGGTGTCTACCTGGCACTCAACTCTCACCTGTGGCTCCAAGAAATTGAGGCATGGGGGGCGGAGCCAAGATGGCGGAGTAGAAACAGCTCTTCCAAGCCTCTCTGCCCCCAGATTCTCCAAAAACTATGTAAAAAAGGACTCTGAACAACTTCTGGAGCCCCAGCACCCACAGAACGACACAGAAAAGCTAACCTCCCGCTGAGGACAGCCCAGCAGCCCTGCAGGAAGGACCAGCGCAGCGGTCTGGGAGCCGGCAGCATGCAGAGCTCAGAACGCAGAATGCAGGAGCCGAGCTGAGCCGAGCCTAGGTCCACGTGAGCCGAGGTTTTAGCCCCAGGGCGGCAGGGCCAGCAGCCGGCTGGAGGAACCAGGAGACTCCAGAATTATCAACATAGACTTGCCTAGGACAAAGTAAGAGGTTAGTGTCCTATGGACTTTGGGACCTGTATTTGGGGAATGCCTCAGCTCCCTCCCCTGGGGGCTAGAAGCCGCTGAGGAGACACAGCATTTTGTAGTTTTCAGAGGCATTTCCAGCTCCCAGCCTACAAATCCTGGGGAGATGCAGCGATCAGTCTTGGGGGGTAATCGCTCTTGCTTTAACCTCCCTGGATCTGGATTGTGGTCTAGGGTGGAAGTTGTGGGTGGGTTTACAGCTTGCCAGAAACGGAAGTTGCCCCCCACACGTTCGGGACGAAAATTCCTCTAGCTGGCCTTAAAGCCATATTGTGGCAACAAGCCCAAAAGTCAAGCAATTAAGTGGCAACATGCCAAGGCAAAGGAAAACAGAAAAATGCAACCCTAGACTCCTATTTTGGGGGCATAGAGCGGGAAAAGGACTGTGAGGTCAGAAGTCCTGCTCCAAAAGCCCCAGGGGAAAACATGAGCGGGTTGCAGGCCATAGAGGACCTTAAGAAGGACTTTAAAAATCAAATAAGAGAAGTGGAGGAAAAATTGGAAAGAGAAATGAGAAGGATGCAGGAAAAGTATGAAATGAGGGTCAACAGCCTGACTGAGGAAACAACACCTTAAAAAATAGACTAACTCAAATGGCAAAGGAGGCCCAAAAGGGCAATGAGGAGAAGAAGGCCTTAAAAAGTCGAATTTGCCAGATGGAAAAAGAATCTCAAAAGCTCACTGAGGAGATTCATTCCTTCAGAGTTAGACTGGAGTAAATGGAAGCTAATGACTTTATGAGAAATCAAGATGCTGTTAAGCAGATCCAAACAAATGAAAGATTAGAAGGCAATGTGAAATATCTCATAGGAAAAACCACTGACCTGGAAAATAGATCCAGGAGAGACAATTTAAAAATTATTGGACTACCTGAAAGCCATGATCAAAGAAAGAACCTAGAAATCACCCTTTAAGAAATTCTCAAGGAAAATTGCCCTGATGTTTTAGATCCAGAGGGCAAAGTAGAGGTTGAAAGAATCCACAGATCACCTCCTGAAAAAGATCCCAAAAAGAAAACTCCCAGAAATATCATAGCCAGGTTCCAGAATCCCCAGATCAAGGAGAAAATACTACAAGCGGCCAGGAAGAAACAATTTCAATATTGTGGAAACACAAGCAGAATAGCCCAGGACCTGGCAGCTTCTACACTGAGGGATCGAAGGGCATGGAATATGATATTCCAGAGGGCAAAAGAACTGGGAATGAACCCAAGGGTCACCTGCCCAGCAAAACTGAGTATTTTGTTTCAGGGGAAAATATGGTCATTCAGTGGAATAGAGGACTTTCAAGCATTCTTGAGGAAAAACCAGAGTTGAATAGAAAATTTGACATCCAGACGCAAGAAGTAAGAGATGCCTGAGAAGGTAATCAGGGAAAAGAAATCGAAAGGAACTTATCAAAGTTGAACTATTTACATTCCTATATGGAAAAGCAATAACTGTGACTGATGATATCTTTCTCACTATGAAAATAATGGAAGAAAGGGGTGTGGTCATATGAATACATATATGAATGTGTGTGTATATGGTTACAGTTATATATGGATAGAGGGCATAGGTTGAATTTGTTGGGAAGGGAGAATACTCAAGGGATGAAATTATGAGGTGAGAGAGGAAAGTGGCAAGAGGAGATGGGGAGAGACATGGTAGGGTAAACTATCTCATGTAGGGAAGTGGTTGCAAAGGAGGGGGAGAATAAGGAAGGCTAAAAAGGCAAAACCACATTCACATTGAATTTGGTTCAGGGAGAAAATGACATACATACTAAATGGGATATCTCAACCTGCAGCAGGATAGGGGGAAGGGGGATGAGAGGAGGGATGATGGATGGGAGGGCATCCTTGGGGGGGAGGGGAGGTTGGAAGTACCCACTATAGAAGAGGGACAGGATCATGTAGGGAATGGACCAGGTGGGGGGTGGGATGAGTGGGAGGGAATTATAAGCAGCCTTGTACAATATATCTACTATGATAATGTTTGCATAGCTAGACATGTACAACATATACTGAATTACTTATCTCCCAAGAAGGAATGGGTGACAAGGGAGGAAGGAAATGGATCTGAAATTAGAGGTCGTAACATTAAATGTTTCAAATATATATATATAAATACTATTATTAATACTCTTTTGCCTATAATTGGGAGATAAGATGTGCAGGCATTGGGACACAAAGATTCATCTTCCTCTAATGGAAAAGTCGATGGGGGCATGGGAGAAGGTATGGGAGAGAACAGATTGGAGGAAGCAATATCTTGTGGGACTGCTATTCTGGGAGGTTGGGTAGGGGAATAATGGGGCAAAATGATTGTAACTCAAAATCTGGCGGAAATGAATGATGTAAAACAGAAGTTAATAAAGTATTTGTTTAAAAAAAAAGAAATTGAGGCATGTTAAATGTTAAGGTAGTCTATAGGATACTTATGATCCTTTCAAGCTCTAATACACTTTATGAATCTTATTATTTTAACTTTTTGCAAAACATAAGTAAATGTATTCATATTTTTTCAATGGATCAGTAATCTCAGTAATATGGCTCACCTTCCATCTGTGTATCACAACTTATCCATGACTTCCAATATGTATGATTCTTATACATATCATCTTCTAAATTGTCCATAAAGTATCTTCTCTATGTCATTTTAATCATTTGTGAGAACCCATACAATCCTTAGGCTGTCTGTGTGCTATTTCTTATTATCTTTAAATAACCATTCTACTTCTAGCTAACCTTCCAAGGTATTGGATACCTGGTAACATTACCTGGATAATCATACTCATAAATTTTAAGCACATTGTTAATGTTTTTCAGCGGTTTGAGTGATTAAATCAAATATGAATATCTTATCTAAAGTTACTAATTAAAATTATAACTAAGATTCTAAAACTGTACTTACTAAGGAATATATTTGGTTATTTCACACAATGAACATCAGCTCAGTTCAGTCTGTAGTTGTGGGTATGTAAAAATGTACATGATTGTGAAGTAATTACTATTAGGTGATTATTGGCAAAGCATATTTGACCAGGATGTAACTGGTGGAATCATCATGCTTTCTAGTAAATACATTTAATTGAGGAGCACTCAACCGAGGAGGTAGTAATTTCAGAGCTTCTTGGGTAATGTATGGCATGAGGAGAAACAACTTGAGAAGATGACCAGGAGAATCTAACAATATGGGATTTGTGAGAAAGACAGGCAAATTTCAATAAAGAGGGCATAAAGCATACATATAAAAGGAAAAGAAGTGGCATATTCCAAGGGTCTGTTTATTCTGCGGTAGAATGTTGAAACAGATGATTAAGGTTCCAGTTGCAAGGTAAAGTTGAAAAGTTACAATTTATTTTCATTTTGAATTGTTCAACATCCATTTAAAATCTATTCCTTGTTTAAAATGCAACATGTTACAGTCTTCTTTCCAAAAGTAGGTACAGAAGCCTTTGTTCTCTCACATATTATGTTACTTCCAGTATTCTTAGACACTTTCACTAAAGTCTTCTTTGGATTCCTCCTTGTAGTATGGGTGATCCTGGGTTTTTGAGAGGTATACCGATAGAGTTCATGCTTTGCCACTGAGTATAGGCACCTATAAGACCAGCTTAGATGTGTAGAGAGGTAGATCACCCAAGTGACTACAAGGTGATGCTTTTTCTCAGCCACAGTAACTCATGGAGATTGTCTGAAAAGGCATTGACGGTTTGTGATTTTCATCAAGGCAGGAAATATCCATACCAGAAAATCATGAATCTTTGAGGCATTTTAGAATACAATGACCAATCACAGCATAAAAGAGCTGCCTCATTTTATCCCTAATAAACGAATTTTCAATTTTCTAAGTTGAGAATTATTCTTTGTTCATATCCTACTGGTATTGTGATGATTTTTCATTGTCTAATGACCTTAATATAAAGTAAAAATACATTTTACATTTTTGTAATATTTTCTTAATATGTTAGAAGTAGTATGAATTGTTTCATTAAGATTAAAGACCAGTCTTCATCAGAGAAATCATTCAAACTCTTGCCAGAGATCAAAATGTTCAAGGTGAAATGTTCTAATTACTATTGCAGTGGAAGTGTTTGAGATTCTACACATTCCATATCCTATGAATCATTTATGCTTTATGACCACTGGCAACAGGTCTACAGAACCTGTTTCCATCTATCATGGATACAAGCCAGGAATTTCAAAAGTCAGGTCCTGATATGAAAGACTTTTTCATTGTTCCAGTCATGGTTTCAGTTTTTACATCAATTCATGTAGAAAGAAATTTGTTATTTCTGAGTCATCTCTTGATTCAAAGTTAATGTACAAAGAATATTTGGGAGAGCATTTAAAATAAGAACTCATACATTTAAAAGCATATTTCCAGTCCATGTCTGAGAGAATGAGAATTTTAGATAAATGAAATTCTTAAGTAAATATTTTAAATGCTAACATATCCCACTCTTAAGTGACTCAAATTCCCAGATTATATATAAAATAATTAATATTAACTACTTAGGGTTCTTTTGGATAAAATAATTTTACATTAGCCCTGAGGCAATTTATTTGACTTATGCACCCCCACAAACATATTAAAGTTAAACTTTGTTTTGTACAGTTGTTCAGTTATGTCTGATTCTTCATTACCCCCATGAACCATAGCCCACCATGACCTATTCTCCTAATTTCTCCCAAGGTTCATGTTCATGTTCATTGCTTCAATAACACAATCTATCCATCTCATCCTCTGCTATCCCCTTTTCCTTTTGCCTTTAATCTTTCCCAACATCAGGGGCTTTTCCAATGAGTTCAGTCTTCTCATTATATGGTCAAATTATTTAAGTTTCAGCCTTAGCATTTTACCTTCCAGTGAATAACCTGAACTAATTTCTTTAAATATTGACTGATTGGATCTCTTAGTTATTCAAAGGCTTCTCAAAAGTCTTCTCAACCACCATAATTCAAAAGCAAAATTTTGAAGTGCTCATATTTCCTTGTAATCCAACTCTAATAGCCGTATACTGCTACTGGAAAAATCATAACTTTGACTATACAGACCTTTGCTGGCAAGGTGAGATCTCTGCTTTTTTAATATGCTGTCCAGATTTGCAATACCCTTCCTTCCAAGGAACAAGCATCTTTTAATTTTATGGCCACAGTCACCATTTATTGTGATCTTTGAACTCAATAAAATAAAATCTGATTCTGCTTCCATTTCTTCTCCCTCTGTTTGCTAGGAAGTGCTGGAACCAGTTGCCAAGATCTTGGGGTTTTTTTATACTAAAATTCAAGCCAACTTTTGCACTCTCTTTCACCCTCATCAAGAAGCTTCTTAATTCTTCATTTTCTGCCATCAGAGTGGTATTGTCTGCATATCTGAGATTGTTATTTATTCCTGAAAATTGAATTCCAGTTTTTGATACATCCACCCTGGCATTTCACATGACATGTTCTGCATATAAGTTAAATAAAGTGACAATATACAGTCTCGCTATGCTCCTTTTGCAATTTTAAACCCATCAGCTGGTCCATGTTTTCTTCTAAATGTTGCTTCTTAACCTGAATACAGTTTCCTTAGGAGACAATTAAGATCATTTTGAGGACTTGTCACATTTTCTTGTGATTCATATAGTCAAAGACTTTAGTGTGGTCAATGAAGTAGAAGTAGATGTTTTACTGGAATTCCTTTGTTTTCTGTATAATCCAGAGAATGTTGACAATTTGGTCACTTGTTCCTCTGCCTCTTTGAAAACCAATCTGCTCTTCTAGTAAATCTCAGTTCACATACTGCCAAAGCCTAGCTTTCAAAATCTTAAGCATAACCTTGCAGGCATGAGAAATAAGCACAATTACTCAATAATTTGAACATTCCTTGGCATTGTCCTTCTTTATGATTGGAACATAAACATATCTTTTCCAATCCTGTGTCCACTGTGGGGTTTTCCAAATTTACTGGCATATTGAGTGCAAAACTTTAACAGCATCATCTTTTAGGATTTTAAATAACTCAGCTGGAATCCCATGACCTCCAACACTTTTATTTTCAGAAATACTTCCTGAGACCCACTTGACTTCATTCTCCAGGTTATCTGGTTCTCTATCAGTAGCTATACCATCGTAGTTATCAGTAATAATGAGATTCATTTAATGTTTTCCTTTTAGATAATATTTTCCAATAATACATAAAGACATTTTAACATTCATTTTTAATAAAAAATTTCAAGCTCCGAATTTTCTCTCTCCCTTTCCCTGTCCCTTAGATGGTATACAATTGGATATAGTTTATATATGTGCAATATTATAAAACACAGTTATTACATGTTGTGAAAAAAGAAATAAAAGGAAAAAAATGAAAAAATAAAGTGAAAATAGTATACTTTGATCTGAATTCAGACCTTATCTGTTCTTTCTCTGGATATGGATAGCATTTTCCAGTATGAGTCTTCTGAAATTTTCTTAGATTACTGTATTGCTGAGAAAAGCTAACTCTATCATAGTTGATCATCGCAGAATGTTGCTATTACTATGTATAAAGTTCTCCTGATTCTTCTCATTTCACTCAGAATCCATTCATATAAGTCTTTTCAGGTTTATTTCTTTCTTTGTTTTTCTGCAAGTCACTTGCCTGTCATTTCTTATAGCACAATAGTATTACATTACATTCATACACAACAACTTGTTTAGCCATTCCCCAATTAATAGGCATGCTTTCAACTTAGAATTCTTTACCAAAACAAAAAAAAAGGTGATATAAATATTTTTATATGTATGTCTGTTTCCTTTTTTATTATCTCCTTAGGGATCAAGATCTACTAGTGACATTGCTAGATCAAAAGGTATTCACAATTTGATTGCCCTTCGGGTATAATTGCAAATTGCTCTCCAGAATGGTTGGGTCAGTTCAGAACTCTGCCAACAGTGCATCAGTGTCCCAATTTTCATGCACCCTGTCCAACATAGACCTTTCTTGTATGTTTTTTGTTGTCTCACCATCTCCTTGTAATCTCTTCTGTTTCTGTTACGTTCATTTTAATCTTTTATAATGCCAATTTTTTCATGAAATGTTTCCTTTATGCCCCTGTCTTTTTTTGGAAGAGAACTCTTCTCTTTTCCATGCTATTGTTTTCTTCTATTTATTTTCATTGCTCATTTAAGAAAACCTTCTTATCTCTCTTTCCTATTCTCTGGAATTGTGCATTCAGCTAGTTTTATCTGTTTCTTTCTTCTTTACCTTTCACTTTCCTTCTTTCCTCAGATATTTGTAAATCTCATCGGACACAAATCATCAGTATAGCCCCAGGACCTCTAAAAGATAAAAATGAACATAACAGAAACAGAAGGGATTACAAGGAGATGCTATTATTATCTCCATTTTACAGATGAATAAACTGAGGCAAACAGAAGTCAAGTGAATTGACTAGGGTCATGAAGGCAGTATCTGAGGTCAAACTTGAACTCAGGTCTTCTCAGTTTAAGGCCCAGCATTCTATTCACTGTGCCATCTAAGTGTCTATAAAGTTTTCCCTTGTATCAATGTAATTCTTTCATCACAGACTTATCCCTTATCACCAAAATAAATAAATAAACACCAGATTTATAAAAAGAGGAAAGCTATTCAGAAAAACCTATTGACACATAGAGAAATAATCTGATGTGCTATACAGCTTTCCACACCTTTCTGAAAAAGAAGGGAAGGGGTATCTTTTCCTATTTTTTTTTAGGTCATACTTGTTCTTTATAGCTCTACAACAGTTTTATATATAGGGAGGCCTTATTTTTCTCAACATCCTAACAATGGAATCTCTAGGTCATAAATATGTGTGTGAGTATGTGTATGTATATATAGAGACATATAGAGACACACATTTTCAACACTTTAGTTGAATAATTTTAAACTACTTTCCAAAATTGTATGCCAATTCACAGCTCTACTAATTATCTATTAATTTACTTGTCTTCCCATAACCTCTGCAACACTGACTATTCTCATCTTTTGTCATTTTTGCTATTCTTGCCAGATAAGAATATTATTTAATACATAATACATATTAGAAAAAAATCACCACTTAAATAAAAGTAAATTTTGAAATCTGTTTCTAAATAATGGATAGATAATCAATATTTATTCTTCTTACTCAACTATAACTTTAAGTAATCAAAGTAGTCTGAAAAAAAAGATTTACAAAACAAGCAAAAGGCAACACATTATTAAAATACTGCAATTATTTTCTGCTGACTTAATTCAAGTTATCATCTCAAAGTATTTCAAATGTCCTAGGTCTTTTGGATCAAGTGCTGAAGGGGAAGGTGAGGAAAACACAAAAGTAATCTTAATTTGAAATGTTGAAAAAAAACTGACAATGACCTGGAATTGCATTGGTATTGGCAAGGGCTACCTAGATTGAGCACTATACTCTGGCATGACCATTGTTTTTTGTTGTTGTTATATTATTATTGTTTTTGCTGTTGTTAAATTACTCATTATTTCTTTTAATTATATCATAGGCATGCAGCATTATGTGCTATAACATAACAGCTGCATGGGCTCAGAAAAATTTCAGTACACAGTATAAATGCACACAGACATAAATTAGAAATATTAAATGAATATCCCTTTGATGTTTTTCATTAAAATGTTGTTTCCTGGGACATTCTTGAAAACCATTCTTGAAAACATCCTAACTCATTTACCATGATCAGGTATTTCAGAAAGTACTAATAGTAAAGGACAAATAAAGTGCATTTTCTCTTCTAACTAAATATTGTTAGCTTGACTTGAGTGTTGCTTGGGTTGCGACTATGCATTACAGAATACAGATCTAATTGCTTTAGTGTTTAAACCCTCCAAGCAGTGCAGATGTTATGCAAATGGTTTAGTGCTCATTTTCAGAAAGTAAACAATTGTGGTAAAATTTGCAAGTTTTTTTTGCATTAGTATTAAACTTTCTAAAAATTGTTTACTTGCTGAAATATTAGTGCTCAAACAAACTGAAATTTCAAAAAAAAACCCACTCAGCTAGGTGAGGTCTCAGATGTTAGTGTACAGTGAATCCAATAAAATATTAATAACTATCATTTATAAAGCATAAAAACGCTATGCTAAGTGCTTTACAAACATTGTCACATTTGATCGTGTAAAACTATGTCCCATCCCTGAACTCACCAGTGCTAAACAATATAATTAACATTAAGTTGGCTCCACAAATCTGTGAAAAATCATCAGTGTACATGAAATACTAATTAATAGATAACATGTATATATACCTGGATAGTATGTAAATAGGTTTATTTATTTAGTTAAAATTTTTACTATTTCAGTTGAGAGTCATTTAAAATATGGTATTGTTTATTCTCATTTTGTTCAGTGACATCACTTATTTGCTGAGCCTGCTTCACTTTGGTGATGATGATAGAAAAGTAATTTTAAAAATACTATTATGGATTAGACAGTAAAAGGACCCCATTCCTCATACATTTTGACAATTTCATAAATGTGATCAAGTGTAGAGGCTAAACTCAAAAACTACCAAGTAGCAATGAGTCTATGGAGCTTATCCTTCTAAATAAATCTTAATGGTTAATATAGCTCCTTGACTATGTAAGTGCATTGCCCACCAGCAATTCAACCATGAAGACTTACAATGTCAAATCATTCATCAAATCTTCCAACGTGTTTCAGATTCTTATCAGTGTCCTTATTAGAAACTAATGATTTTAACAATTGAAACTGAACAATCCTATCAGTACACCTGCAAGATTGAAAAGGAAATGTATCACCTAGTAACATTAGTGATAATAGAATGATAGTCAAGGGGAAATGGGCTCACACACTAATGGAAAGGTAGCTAAAACAATATAGGAGGGTTGCTAAGAAAAATAAGCATTTATTGATAACACAAATGTTCTCTGTAATTCAGGAAGAATACCTTTTTGTCTTTGTGCTGGTATTTAAGCACTACTCCAATAAAATGTCAGTCACAAATCACACATATTGGCTTCTTGATAGAGCTTTTGTTTACCAGACAAGAAACAGATCAAAGTGACCTTGTCCCTTCCAGATATAAACTGGTTTAAATGGAGATTGAACCTGATATTCAAAAAAATAATACTTGCATGTTTCAAAGATGATAAAGGAAATTAATTATTAATTTTAAATGGGATTAACAGTTTTTCTCCATCACGATCACAGGAGAGGGTGGGGGGGGGGGAAACAAGTGCCTTGCTTAAGAGTAAAGATAATAAAGAGTTGTTGCTCACTCTTTACAACAATGTTCAACTAATCAGTTGAATAACCTGTATTCTTACATGCCTGCTGTTTAATTATTGTGGAGTTTTCATTTGAAGGTATGCATGTCCAAATAAATCTTAACAATAGTTCTGAAGCAACTGTAACTTCCTTTTACACTTCTGCTCTTTTGTTTATATACTATAACACAGGAAATGACTGTCTAGTTTCCTCACTTTTAGTGCAAGAACTAAACCAGAATTGATTTGCCAAAACTACCAAATAGCACTACTTCGCATGGTTACTCTTGTAGGGACTAAATGATGTGAATAATTGTGTAGTAATAAAAATAAACAATAAAACAAACCATACCTCACGTGAAAAATGTTTAAACATCTATTCATCCTGCACAACAATATTTCAGTGTAGGTGTTTCCATTGTAATTAGATGTCTTGTTTACAGCCACCTAGAAAGGCCTTGTATCTGCTTTTAGAACTAATGACCCAAAGCTGGCTATTGCCAGAGCCACTCAAGTATTTAAGTCCCAACTTAGTAAAATGAGAAAAAAAATGATAAGGTTATACATGGAAAAATAATTATTTGCTCTCTTGGGTTTATTTGAATTCACAAAGATAGTCAACTTTAGACAAAAATTATAGCATACTTGGGTGTTTAGGTGCAGAACAGTCAGAGAACAAAATATTTAAATACATATGATGCTCTCATTTCCTCTTGGATTAAAATTATTTTTAGAGACAACCTTTTCCCACACTCTTCCACCCCCTCCCAACAACCTATTCAGTGATTTCAGTTGGACTGAGTTATTTGAGAACTGTCTAGGGAATTATGATTTATTCAACTAGACTGGATTACAATAAAATAATCTTTATGCCCAATAAACACTCAGAATTCCTTTTTTGAGGGGGGGTGGTTAAGGGATAGGGAGATGGGTTCAAGCCACAATGACATATATAAAAACAAAAGGGAAGAAATTATTATTGTTATCCTCATTCAAGTAATTAATCTGGCTTGAAATAATTAATGCATGATACACACACAAAACCAATTCACCATTATGTATGTTTATTAGGGCTGATGATACACTAAAAATGCAATCAATGCAATGTATGCAATCAAATTTGACTATTCAATACAGCGAGATCTCTATTATTTGAATTCACACTTATCTGAAGTTATAATTATGTAAAATATAATCATTGCTTCCAGCCCAGTGCAAATAAGCAGTGCAAATTCAAATAATTCAACCACTTCATGAGATTCATTATTTACACAAATTGGAACCCAGCAATAATAGAAAAATCAAGCCATCAAGGAATCAATTACTAATCTGATTCCTAATGTCCCAGTAAGTATGTTTCATACCAATGCTCATGACAAGGTTCCCTCTCTGCCCAGTCAGAGGCTATACGTTTCTCTAAGGTGGCATAGTGGTAAGGTAACATACTGGCAAGTCTCCATCAGCACTACCTGGGATGCACAAATTTCCCAATGCAAAATTCTGTTCAAGAGCAAGCTGGAAAAGTCTTCACATACTTGGGATAGACATACCCCCAACTCTCTGACAAATTTCAGACCTGGGGACTCTGATAGGTTTGACGGTTTTGGTAAAGGTGTTTACAAATTACAATTAAGTTCTGATTGGTGATCAAGTTTATGTAAAGTTATGACGAAACTGTTGATCAAAGCTACATAATTTTAGCAAGTGTTTATTATTTATTTACAACATTTGGGAAGACACATGCCATTAGTAGTTGTTTATCAGATTGGGGGACATATACACACACCTAATTGCCAAATTATATGATTTATATTATTGCTGAAATGTTTATCTTATTACTGAAATTAAAAAGACAGCTTATATAACAAAGCTTAGTCACAAAATTGAGAATTAAAACAAAATGGAGTTGTTCACCCTAAGTTAATGTAGTCCCACTACAAGGTATAGAAGTTACCTTTAGCTACTAAATAAAACTTGGCAACATCCAAGAATATGCTTTAAGTGATAAGTCAACTTCTATGATATTTCAATTGATTTGTATGTGACAAAGGAAAAAATCATAAAACAGTGTGGGGTTTTCTTTATTGACTAAAAAGTAACAACCATCTCCAGTTGTTCTCACAAAATATTAAAAAGTAATCACCAAGGCAATGAGTCATTGTAGCAGCAAGCACCCCAATATCCCCAGGGTGACTGCCAACACAGGTTCTTAGATCTGCTTTTCAAAAGGAAAGCAACTCAAAACGGGTTAATAAGTTTACTTTAATCAAACAAACATATGTTGCCTAGTTCAGGGGGAAAAGGTCAGCACCCCAAACTTCAGAATTACAGAACTTACAGATCAAACAGACAGGCTTCCAAACTGTCCTACCATTATATCAATACCAAACCACAGTTACCAGAGAGGGAAGCATCAACATCTGGGTTTCCAAAGCCAGGGGGGCTCTCAACAACGGCTTCCCAGAGTCTCATCTGGTCAAATCACACAACACTTCTCAAAGTGAGCCCCAAAGCAAAGCCTCTCCTCAGGGTTTATATAGCCTTCTCCTGGCTCAGAGAATGTAACAACCTTCTGGACCCCACTGCCCAATCACAAAGTTTCAAGGTGTGGGCTTTCCTGAAAAACAAGCCTCCCACCACAGGCTCCAGGTGCACTTAAGCTAGGGGCAGGGAAGATCTTTAAATTTGCATTTCCATTACAGTCATTAATCAATAACACAAGGAGGACTAGACCCTTTGGTGTGAGGGCTTGCTAAGACCTTTTCAGGGCTGCTCATCCACCTTTGGTGTCCACCTAGCACCCAACTCTCACCTGTGGTTCCAAGAAGATGCTGCATGCACAGCAGCCATACTCCAATAAAACTGTTTTGGCAGACATGTCAAACCAGGTTGAAGGTGACTGACAGGTCTGAAACCCATCAGAGAATAAAGGGAATGTCTGTCTCAAGCATGTGAAGGCTTTTCCTGACTGAATGGATGAATGAGAACAATTTTTCCAGTGGTCATGAAGATGTCTGAAGTAGGAGTGCTTGGTCAGACATCAAAGATACCAAGGACATCCACTGCATCATAGGCCATCACTGGTCACCTTGCTTTTTGTCTTGCCACTGGACTTCAATGATTCTGGAAGAGAGAGTGAAGCTTATAACTGTGCAATTGTGCCTCACTTAAATCCAATTCACATGCAAGGCAAGACATCACTGTAATATGACTGATTCTCTTTGAAAACAAAGGATCAACAACATTTCTTCTTAATGCATTTGCAAAAGGAGCATGGAGTAGCAGTTCTAATCAAAGTAAGTGTCCTTCCAAATTAAGAGAATTTACTGGTTTTGAAATTTTTTACCCTCAAAACATTGTGTAGCTACTTTGTATCATGGGAATGTTCTCTCTTATCTTATAAGACCTCCAGAACCTGCTGCAGCCCAGCTCCACCCAGGTTGTGATTACAATCCTGTAGAAGACAAGACAATATAGGAAGGAAACAGCAAACCTTCCCAACACAGCTGGATTAGGCTGTTAACTAGCACAACTGACTATTCTCTGCAAAGCATTATTTTATTTTATTTTATTTTATTTTATTTTATTTTATTTTATTTTATTTTATTTTATTTTATTTTATTTTATTTGCTTTTTGGAGGGCAATTGGGGTTAAGTAACTTGCCCAAGGTCACATGGCTAGGTTTTTTTGTTTGTGTGTGCATTAAGTGTCTGAGGCTGGATCCGAACTCAGGTCCTTCTGACTCCAGGGCCGACGCTCTACTCACTGCGCCACCTAGCCGCCCCCCAAAGCATTACTTTAAATGAGCAAAATTATAACACCAAGATCATTCCAACAAGATGCCACATTTTTCTTATATGTTCAGAAAAAGTGAACATTTCACTCCTTTTTTTATCTAATGACTGGCACTGTAGTGCACCAGTTTTTTACTTAAAAGATGGTTTAATTGGTGACTTGTCAGCCCAAGATATCAGTGCAGAAATTATCGTTTTTGAGTGAAAGAGTAAAAAAAAAACCAAATAGAAATATTTTCCAACCCTTTGTAGCAGCAAGCACCCCAATATCCCCAGGGTGACTGCCAACACAGGTTCTTAGGTCTGCTTTTCAAAAGGAAAGCAACTCAAAATGGGTTAACAAGCTTACTTTAATCAAACAAACATACATTACCTAGTTCAGGGGAAAAAGGTCAGCACCCCAAACTTCAGAGTATACAGACAGATCAAACAGACAAGCTTCCAAACTGTACAACCATTATCAATAACAAAATCACAGTTACCAGAGAGGAAAGCATCAACATCTGGGTTTTCAAAGCCGGGGCGGGGGGGGCTCTCAACAACGGCTTCCCAGAGTCTCATCTGGTCAAATCACACAACACTTCTCAAAGTCAGCCCCAAAGCAAAGCCTCTCCTCAGGGCTTATATAGCCTTCTCTTGGCTCAGAGAATGTAACAACCTCCTTGACCCACTGCCCAATCACAAAGTATCAAGGTGTGGGCTTTCCTGAAAAACAAGCCTCCCACCACAGGCTCCAGGAGCACTTAAGCTAGGGGCAGGGAAGATCTTTAAATTTGCATTTCCATTACACCCTTCCAAAAATATTCCAATTCCTTTTAAGTATATAAATATGTATATTCATCTTTTAATCCTTTTACAATCATAGAACAATATTCGTAAGATATTGTATTCTGTGTTGATTTGAACATTATCTAATTAAACTAATAACCTAAAAGAGAGAAGAAAAGCAAAGTAAGAAGTCAAACAGCTACCTTTTTTGAAACACAAGGGAAGTAAAGCCATAAAGTAAATATCTAGAAACAAATAAAAAAATTTGGTTAACTATTTTTTGAGAAATTTTTATTTTAATATGTATAAGTGCAAATAGAGATTATGTAATAAATAATTGAATTGTAAGGTGGAAAAAGAGCATACTGTAAGTTTAGAGTTGGAATGGACGTTAGATGTCATATAATAATTTTATAAGTTATTTTATACAGTGGTGTCAAACCTTATTTGCTAGAATGTATTCCTCCATAGGAACAGGAAGGATTTATATTCCATCTAGTCTAATCCCTTTGTGTTTCTGAAGAAGAAATTGAGCCTCTGGGATACTAAATGACTTGGTGTTATGGGAATGGGAACTTAAGATCTTCCCTGCCCCTAGGCCCTTTGATAGAGTTAAGTGATTCTGAGAACATTCCTTGATTTGAAAATATACTCTGCCCCCTAATAGGCTGAATGTGGTCACATGGAGCCTATGGCAGGAGGCTTGTTTTTCAGGAACGCCCACACCTTGGTGCTTTGTGATTGGGCAGTGGGTCAAGAGGGTTGTGATGTTCTCTGAGCCAGGAGAAGGCTATGTGAGATAGCACCCTGATGTGAGATTTTGTTTCGGGGCTCACTTTGAGAAGAATTATGTGATTTGACCAGAAGAGACTCTGGGCAGCCATTTAGCCCCCCAGCTTTGAAAACCCAGATGTTGATTCTTCCCTCTCTGGTAACTGACTAGGTATGGAGGTAATGGTCAGACAGCTAAAAGCCTGTCTGCTGATTTGTTTGTCTGCTTGTAACTTCTGCTTATAACTTGTTTGTATTCTCTGAAGTTTGGGGTGCTGACCTTTTCCCCCCTGAACTAGGTAAATGACATATGGTTGATTAAAGCAAGATTGTTAACCCATTTTTAGTTGCTTTCCTTTAGAAAAGCAGATCTAAGAACCTATGATGGCAGCCATCCTGGGTATGATAGGGTGTTTGCTGCTACAACTGGTTATCAAATTCTCAAGGATAAGCATGAAAGAATTTTAATATTAATGGGATGATTTGAGATACAATGATATAATAATAAAATATTGATATTTTATAGTAAATGATAATATAATATATAATCAATTAAAATAAAATTATAAATGATATAATAATAAAATTAATAAGATAATGTGCAATTACAAAAAAGATTCTGAGTTTGATACATAATTTACAAAATAATAAATTTAGAACTAGAAGGAACATTAGAGATTATTTGGTCAAACCCCTCCCCCTCATTTCACAGATGAAGAAACTGACACTCAAGTAGCCCACATAAATAGTAAAAGATAAGGGCTAGCATATGAACTACTTGTACCCTTCTGATGAGATGTCCAGCACTCTTTTACTGGGAAAAAGCTTTACATCAAAAATCATTTTAACCATCTTCTTTAATTCAAATACTGCAGAGTATAACAGAGAATCACTTTTGCACAACCTTCAAGGCATGGATACAAAAGATTTCAGTTTTACTGTGTACAGTAATTCTAAATATGCAGATTTAAATTGCTTGTTCTTTGATATATGGTTTGATTAATATTGGAATACTTTGCTCACACATGTTTACTTGCTCCTGACTAGAGTTGTATGTTCCGCAGTAACATCATTCCTACATCAGTAAATTTTGCATTTGATTTTACTTAAAAAATAATTCCACTGGCTTTTCTTTCTCTATAAATCTCTTTTTTTGATTAAATATTTTTTTTGTTTCTAGACAATCTTTGCTTTCTGGCTAATCGTTGTGCAAAATAGCAAAACCAATCAGTTGGTGATGCAACAAAGTGATTTTGTTATATACAGATCTGGAAATTTTGTCTTTACAAGTATGGAAAGTAAGACAGTTATGATATGGATAATGTGTGGGGGAAACCTACTAATTAAGGAAAGCTGTTAAGCTTTGTTCTTGATTGCCCAATATTCTATATCAGATAACTATTTAAATTAATAAATTATTATTACCAGTCTACCATCTGCCTGCTAAAAATTTTTTTTTTTTAATTCTTCATTAGTTCCCCATGGCCAAGTCAAAAAAGTCCAAACTCCTCTGCCTGGTCATTCAAAGTCCTCCACAACTTGATGGTCCTACACACACCTTTTCATTCACCCTTGTGACTCTCTCATTATGTCCATCTGTCTTCTCTATACTGCTGAAGGTAGGAATACTTAACTTCTCTGCTTTTATGTCTTTGTTAATACCATTCCCTCCAGAGGGAATAGAATTCCTACCCTGCTCTCCAGCTCCAATTATTATTGAATTCTTATCTATTTTAAGGGTCCACCTAAAAATCCATTGCCTCCATATACCCTTCCATGTTGATTTAGTTAGATATAGTCTCTCTCTCTCCTCTTCATTAAAGAATTTTGTACCTCTCTTGTGGCACATTTACATACTAGTTTGCATTAAAAATGAATTTTAAATAGATGCCATGCCTCTTATTTAGTAAAAATTAAAAAAAAAAAGAAGCTGGACAGAGAACATTGTGAGCTCATTTCCTCATAGAACTTTATGCAGTTCTTTGCACATTGTTGTTGATGTTCAGTCATTTCTGACTCTTTGTGATCCCATGGACCATAACACACCAGGTCTTTCTTTCCTCCACTATCTCCTGAAGGCTCTTTAAGCTCATATTTGTTGTTTCTATCACTGTATCTGTCAATTGCATCCTCTACCTTTACCTTCTCCTTTTCCTTCCTAATGAGTCTTGTCTTCTTACATAGTTAGGGTCAATGAATATTTATTGATTTAATATATCTATTAATTTTCAAATTTCTTTTTATGTATACACAACTGAAAGCTATATTATATAGGTACCCAGTGGCAAGAGGTATGAAGGATTATCCTTTAATCCACAGCCTCAAGGGACAAAGCAAAATTTTCTAGTGCATGCAGGTATGGGAATGGGAGATGGCAAGATTTGCTTCTATATTTGGTGGTAGCAGAAAGGCATCAGGTCATATTAAATATACTTGATATTTAATTCTACTGCTACCAGAAAAAAATTGACTGGAATAGTAAGAACCTGAGGTATTTTCTGAAGCACTTTTGTTATATCTTCTATTGTTATACCATAATTTCCCTTCCCAATGACTTTCCTCATCCAGTTCCCTATGCTTGGAAGTTTTGTCTCCAATCACTTTATCTTTGATTGATAGAATCCTACCCATCTCAAAACCTTTAACAAATATCTCTTTCTTTTTTGAAAGCTTTATTCATGTCAATAGCATATTCTTTAATTTTGTGAAGTGAAACTGTCTAATGAATCCTGTCTGTGTGGGAGAATAAAATGGTACATTTTAGCTGCTAAGAATAAATAATCTATTTGCCACAGCCACAAGAAATTTTCTGACAAACCTAATGCAAATGCCAATGACCAATCTGAATTTCACATGCCAGAACAAGTGAAATTGTTTGCATTAATATAAGCCCATTATGTTCGGTTTTTTATTAAATGGCTTCGCAAATCACAGGACCAGATTTTAGAGCAATAGAGACCTGAGAACTCATCTAATTCAACCACCACATTTTACCTATGAAGCAACTGTGAACCAAAAAGATTAAGTGATTTGTTGAAATGGCAAAGACAAGATTCCAACCCAAGTCCATGACTACAAATCTGACACTTATTATGCTATACCACTCTGCCTCAAATATTCTTAATGCTTGTACATCATCAGCAAATTCCTTTATCTGTTTAGATTGGAAAATAAGTTTAATAATAGACTGTTAGGGCAGAGCCAAGATGGTGGAGTAAAAGCAGCTCATCCAAGCCACTCTGACTCCAGATTCCTCCCAAACTATGTAAAAGGGGACTCTGAACAACTTCTGGAGCCCCAGCACCCACAGAAGGACACAGAGAAGCTAACCTCCCACTAAGGACAGCCCAGCAGCCCTGCAGGAAGGACCAGCGCAGTGCTCTGGGAGCTGGCAGCACAGGGCTCAGCATGTGGAGAGCTGAGCCCAGGTCCACCTGAGCTGCAGTTTTAGCCCCAGGGTGGCCAGGCCAGCAGCTGGCTGGAGGGACCCTAGAAAACCAGCAGCTGTGGCAATTCCAGAATTATCAACACAGACATGCCTAGGACAAAGTGAGAGGTTAGTGCCCCATGAACTTTGGGACCAGTATTTGGGGAATGCTTCGGCTTCCTCCCCTGGGGGCTAGAAGCCACTGAGAAGACACAACATTTCGCAGTTTTCAGTGGCAGCTCCAGCTCCTGGCATGCAAACTGTAGGGAGATCAAGCAATCAGTCTTGGGGGGTAATCTCTCTTGCTTTAACCTCCCTGGATCTGTATTGTGGTCTGTGGTGGAGGTCGTGGGGTGGATATCCAGCTTGCCAGAAATGGAAGCTGTCCCCCTACACGTTCGGGATGGAAGCTCCCCTTTCTGGTGTCAGAGTCCTACTGTGGCAACAAGCTTAAAAGTCAAGTGGCAACATGCCAAGGCAAAGGAAACAAATTAAACAGAAAAATGCAACATTAGACTCCTATTTTGGGGGCAAAGAGGATCGAAGCATAAAACAGGAGGAGGACTGTGAGGTCAGAAATCCTGCTCCAAAAGCCCCAGAGGAAAATGTGAGCAGGTTACAGGCCATAGAGGACCTTAAGAAGCATGTTAAAAATCAAATAAGAGAAGTGAAGGAAAAATTGCGAAGAGAAATGAGAAGGATGCAGGAAAAGTATGAAATGAGGGTCAACAGCCTGACTGAGGAAAACAACACCTTAAAAAATAGACTGACTCAAATGGCAAAGGAGGCCCAAAAGGGCAATGAGGAGAAGAATGCCTTAAAAAGTCGAATTTGCCAGATGGAAAAGAATCTCAAAAGTTCACTGAGGAGATTCATTCCTTCAGAGTTAGACTGGAGCAAATGGAAGCTAATGACTTTATGAGAAATCAAGATGCTGTTAAGCAGATCCAAACAACGAAAGATTAGAAGGCAATGTGAAATATCTCATGGGAAAAACCACTGACCTGGAAAATAGATCCAGGAGAGACAATTTAAAAATTATTGGACTACCTGAAAGCCATGATCAAAGAAAGAACCTAGAAATCACCCTTCAAGAAATTCTCAAGGAAAACTGCCCTGATGTTTTAGATCCAGAGGGCAAAATAGAGGTTGAAAGAATCCACAGATCACCTCCTGAAAAAGATCCCAAAAAGAAAACTCCCAGGAATATTATAGCCAGGTTCCAGAATCCCCAGATCAAGGAGAAAATACTACAAGCAGCCAGGAAGAAACAATTTCAATATTGTGGAAACACAATCAGACTAGCCCAGGACCTGGCAGCTTCTACACTGAGGGATCGAAGGGCATGGAATATGATATTCCAGAGGGCAAAAGAGCTGGGAATGAACCCAAGGGTCACCTACCCAGCAAAACTGAGTATTTTGTTTCAGGGGAAATTATGGTCATTCAGTGGAATAGAGGACTTTCAAGCATTCTTGAGGAAAAAACCAGAGTTGAATAGAAAATTTGACATTCAGATGCAAAAAGCAAGAGATGCCTGAGAAGGTAATCAGGGAAAAGAAATCAAAAGGAACTTATCAAAGTTGACCTATTTACATTCCTACATGGAAAAACAATAATTGTGACTGATGAAACCTCTCTCAGTATGAAAATAATGGAAGAAGGGTGTATGGTCATTTGAATACATATGTGAATGTGTGTATATATGTTTACAGTTATATATGGATAGAGGGCATAGGTTGAATTTGTTGGGAAGGGAGGATACTCAAGGGGTGAAATTATGAGGTGAGAGAGGAAAGTGGCAAGAGGAGATGGGGAGAGACAGGGTAGGGTAAACTATCTCATGTGGAAGAAGCAAGGGGAAGTGGCTGCAGGGGAGGGGAAGAATAGGAAGGCAAAAAGGCAAAACCACATTTTCATTGAATTTGGTTCTGGGAGAGAATGACATACATACTAAATGGGATATCTCAACCTGCAGCAGAATAGGGGGAAGGGCTATGAGAGGAGGGATGATGGATGGGAAGGCATTCTTGGGGGGAGGGGAGGTTGGAATTACCCACTATAGAAGAGGGACAGGATCATGTCGGGAATGGACCAGGTGGGGGGTGGGATGAGTGGGAGGGAATTATAAGCAGTCTTGTACAATATATCTACTATGGTAAAGCTTTGCATATCTAGACATGTACAACATATACTGAATTACTTATCTTCCCAGAGGGAATGGGTGACAAGGGAGGAAGGGAATGCATCTGAAATTCGAGGTCTTAAAATTAAATGTTTCAAATATATATAAGTACTATTATTAATACTCTTTTGCATGTAATTGGGAGATAAGATGTGCAGGAATTGGGGCACAGAGATTCACCTTCCTCTAATGGAAAAGTCAAAGGGGCTACAGGAGAAGATATGGGAGAGAGCAGATTGGAGGAAGCGATATCTTGTGGCACTGCTATTCTGGGGTGGTGGGTAGGGGAAAAATGGGGGGAAAATTGTAACTCAAAATCTGGCGGAAATGAATGATGTAAAACAGAAGTTAATAAAGCATTTCTTTAAAAAAAATAATAGACCGTTAGAATTGGAATCTTAGACACCATCTAGCCCAACCTCATCTTTTGACAAATGAGGACATTGAGTTAGAGAGATTGGAAATCATGATAAGGACAAAGAATTGGACATGTGTTGCAAGACAGAGGAAGAGTTGGAATGACAATAGATTGTGATCAGATAAAGAATTTCAGACTTCCTGAATGTGTAAGTCATGAATTTGTGGATGAAGGCAAGTTTAAGATATAACCATGTCTGTGTGTAGCTAATGTGGGATAGAGAAGTAAGTCATGGGAAGTGAATAGTTTGAGGAACTAGTAGGTAAGACTGTTTAAGGAAGTATTGATTACATATGTTGAAATCCCCTGGTATGAAGACAGGAGTTAAGGATGAGAGAGTGACCATAAGCCAGAAACTGAACTCATTGAAGGAGTGGGTAAGTCTTGGAGATCAGTAGACAACTACAAGAATTTGGATTGGGTGATAAATATGGATTGAATGAACCTCAAAGGAGGACAGGTTACTGAGTGAAGGTATTAAAGGGAGAATAAGGAATATCCCAACTCCCCAGCCCTGACCTTTGGCTTGGGGAATGAGGGAAAGTACAACCAGTGCTGGGAAAGGTGGCCAAAGAGTCTGTGTTATCAAGAAGGAGTCAGGTCTCAGTGACAACCTCAAAACAAAAGAAATGGAAAAGCAGGAAAAAATTTGATTAAAGTAAATGTGTTTACCTGTGGAACGGGCATTCCAGAGAACACCATGGAAGGAGTAGTTGATCATTTTAGAAAGGAACATTGTAGGGAAGGTGTTTTAAAGGAGATGGGAATAAAGGAGCAGGCAGTGGGGAATGGGGAATGGCATGTAAATAATCACAACTCAGGGTTCTGAATCACTGGAATTGGAATGGTATGACCAAATGGGAAATTTTTTTTTTAAATGAGGAATGAGTTCTGGTCATTTATCCACCTCTCAAGAGGTTTAGCCTCAAAGAAAAGTCTTCCCAGAGTCTAAAGTGTTTCACTTAAAGGGACTAGCACATGAAGACAATGGAATGACACTTCTCTTGCCTTGCAGGTGGACCTGGTCAGGTGGAGAGACTGGTCTCTCCTGTAGTCATTTCTTAGTCCCCTGCAGCCAGGAAGTGTCCTCTGCAAGCAAGAAGAGAATAGGTGAGTAAATTTGTGCAAAATGAAATGGCATCTCATAATTCTCTTCAGGGTAGTTAAGGTTCCCTAAAAGCAGGAAATACAACCTGCTTCAGGAAGGGTAATCTGCATATAGGAAGAGACCAGGCAAGGAACCTAGTTTCATTTTGAGATTGCAGTGGTCTTGTGTCATGCATCTACTGACACTAGGTTGACTTAGAACGTTTGAACTTGATTGCATTAAAATTCTGATTCCTTGAAACTGGTTTGAGCTGATTAGCTCACTTTTAGTACTTTGTTGGTTGAGTGATGAATTTCATGCCACACATTTCTGTTGTGTTTTACATTCTGTGGTTTTTAAGGATGGATATTACTCCAAAGAAACAAGCAAAAGTTACAGTTTTTAAAGTCTAGATTTTAGTGACTTTTAGAGATACTAATGAATTTTGGTTTAGGAAAGTCAATCACTTCAAGAAACAAAGCACAAAGGGAAGAATGCTCAAAAATAAACAAATGAAATAATAAACAAAAAAACACACACCAAGAACTAATAAACTATTGCAATGAAACTACCTAATTATTCTTCAGGAAAAAAGTGAAGTCCTTCAGAAGAACCTAATATCTGGAAGGGAATCACTGATTCTTCTAAGATGGGCATATTGGAAGGACTTCTTGAGCTTCAAAGAAAAATGAGAATAGTTTGTTGTTTGGTTTGTTTTTCCTAAGGCTGTGAACCATTGCTACAACAATGACAAAAAAATAACACTTTTTGAAGGCAAGATTGTAATAATGAATATTGAAAAGTAAATTTGTTTTGATTCATGAAACTACATTAAAAGAAATTCTAGGCTTTAGCAAAAGAAATCTGCAAGGTATCATTAAATCAACTTCCAAAACACGTCCCCCTAGAATTATTCCGGTTATAGAAATTCCAAAATAAAAATTAAATGCTATAATATAAATTTGTAGACTATCCCATGTCACAAAAGGTTAAGAAATTTATATAAGAGAGACAAACATGCTTAAATGGTCTGATAACTCACCTGATTTAACCCCCTTTGAAAATAAATGGGCTATAATCTATACTAGACATAAAAAATGGATTGTCTATAAAAGATGTGCTTGGGGCAGCTAGGTGGTGCAGTGAGTAGAGCACCGGCCTTGGAGTCAGTAGGACATGAGTTCGGATCCGGCCTCAGACACTTAACACACACAAACAAAAACCTAGCCGTGTAACCTTGGGCAAGTTACTTAACCCCAATTGCCCTCCAGAAAGAAAAAAAAAAAGATGTGCTTAATAGCTAATTTGATTTGTGGTAACATGATGGAGAATTCAACAATATATGTTGAAGTTTGGGAACTCAAATCATATAAAACAAGTAATTTCAGCTAAAGTAGGAGAAATTGCATATTGCAGTTTTTAAAGATGTAAAATGTTTTAGCATATCATATAATATACTAAATCATTTTTGTCCCCATTAATTGTCAGTACACTCTAGAATGATCGTGATACTGAGAAATATACAAGAAAGCATTGGTCTTTTTTTAAACTAGATAACTAAAACTTAGCTAAGGGAGATGAGAGAATAGTAAATCCTTTTGATGAGTTCAAGGACGCTAGTCTAGATCAAGACTTCTTAAACGTTTTCTACTTGTGACCCCTTCAGCCCTTGAACTGTGGGTCATGACCCATATGAAATATATTCCAAAATACTGAAAGGACTTATAAATATGATTGCAGAGCTGCTATTGGGATTTTTGAGGTACTGTGGTGAACTGTGGATAAACTGTGAAGCTGAAGATAAGAAAATGTCTCAACTTTTAAAAATAGGGAAATAAAAATGTTCTTTCAGTTATAGGCCAATGAGTTTGATCAAAGAAAGATATGATCACAACTAAAAATTATGGGTTTATTAAGAACATGTCGTACCAGAGTAACAATTTCCTCTTTTGGCAGGACTAGTAGACCAGATTAGTAGTCCAGGGGAATGTTGTGGTATCAGATAAGTATTTTATCAAGGCATTGTATATAATTTTTCATGATGTTCTTGTGAGTGAGATGAAGAAATGTAAAACAAGTGATGATTAGATTTGGAAGTGTGGTGGGGGAAGTGGGAAGGTAATCACTGAAGTGGATCCTCATCACTGGCAGTCTTCCAAAAGAATACAGAGGGCTGGCTACTTCTCAGGAATATTATAGAGGGGGGTCTATAATTAGATTTAGAGTTGGACTGATGAACTTTTATGTCCCTTCTAACTATGAAATGATTTATTTATATAACTGTATGAACATTATGACACAATATCAGTTCCTTATTTGGATAAATTAAAAAACCAGAAATCATTAAGGCTCAATTCTATTTCTTATCCAATCTCTCTAAATCTTAGTAAATGCTATAGGAACCAATTCTGGTCATTATCCCTTAGATGAAACTAAGTTAATAATTTAATACAAATGTATGAATTTAGGAATTACACATATATGCATAGGTATTTTTGTCTCTCTCTCCAAAGCATGGAGATAGGGACTGGAGCTATGATTTCATTGGTATAGGAAATTCCTAGGTGAGGAAATTCCTTACACACACACTCACACTCACAGACACACACACACACACCTGCATACATACATACATACATACATACATATATATGTATATATATATATATATAGCTATAGACATTATAGATATATCTATATATAGTTGTGTGTGTATACTCTAAGATGTGTATTACACTATGATCTATGGTCCATATTAGCTCCTCATTTAATTAAAAGTTGGTTAGAACAAATTAATTTCATTGAGACATTTTCAAAGTCGGCAAGGATGAACAAATTTTGAATATCTGAGGGGTAAAAAGAAGCAGAATTGTGAAAGTGTAAGAGGTGATCAAGATGAGTATTATTAAGCTACTATCACATGCTGACACAGCTTTCATTTCTATGCAGAGCAAATAAATACATCTCTTCTTGCAACTGAGATTCAGCTGGGCTTTTATTTGATCACCCTATTGCCTATAATAAACTGTGGCTCATTCAAATAGATAGAGCTAGTTTCTCTCTGTTTTTAAAGCTGAATTAGGCAACATTTTAAAACTGAGTGAAATCAGTGAGATTGCATCTAGGATGTCCTGCGTACAATGGCCCATAAAACTGGTGCCAGTTGAGGACTAGGATGAGCACGTGCTAGATGATTTTCATAAAGGATAACTCCCTTGCCCCACATACCCCTCTCCTCCCTACACTTTTCATTAAAGCATGCTTCTCTTGCATTTTTTAGGATATTCATTGCTAGGATTATATCAGTTTTCTCATAAAAATTTGTTTTACACATGTTTTATGATCGCACTGGGAAGAAATAATGATATGGGAATGTATCACTTAAATGCAAGAGAGATGAGGAAAATCATAGCTTTAGGGCCTGGGACTGAAAGACAGTGGATAGTTTGTATTTCACACCCCTCAGCCTCCATATCACAGTAGGATTACATATCTTTGTGGGGAGAGGGAGTACTGATATTTCAATTTTTATCAGCAAGTAATGCTTTTCCAAGATTACCAAGATACTATTTTCTCATTCATTAGTCTCAATGATTAGCCATCTCATCCCTTTTGCTTAATTTTGTTATGCAATTAATTCATCATTTGCTAAAATAACAATGCCTTCTATTTTTCAGTTTTAGCCATTTTCCACCAAATTGACAGATACGTTTGAATTTACAAAATATTCAAACAGAAATCACTGATAAAATATGTGCATGTGTATGTTTATGAAAAAAAGTCTAAACTAGGTGGGGCTGTAAAAATAAACTGTGGAACTGAAGGATAGTAAGGAAGTTCAAAAAGTTACTGGATTGAGTTCTCTAGGGATAAGCAGAAGTCTAATCTTTCTTTCATGACAACCTTCAGATATTTGAAGACAACTATCACGACTCCCACAAATACCTTTAACCTCATGGTTTTGAATCCCCACACTATCCTGCCCCCTCCTACCTGCTCCAACCACCCTCCTGCACACCCCCTTCTCCATGACACACTCCACTTTACTAATTTCCCAGAAATGAACATAAAACCAAGACATAGTCTGACCAGGGATAATTATCTTCCTTGTTCTAGACACTTCTTTTTGTAACCTAAAATTGCATTAGTATCTGAACTGACATTTAAAACTACTAACTTATACTGAGCCCTCAGATTACAAAAACCCACACTTCTTTGCTATCTGAATTGCTATCTAACAATATCCTCCTCCCATCCTCATCTTATGTATTGCTGATTTTTTAAAAATTTAAATACAGGACTTTGCTTTACATTTATCCCTATTAATACAGCTATTTTATGAGATTCAGGTCATCATATGAATCTGTTAATGTAATAATAATAATAATAATATTAGTATACTGCTTTAAAATTTTTCATATACAATCACAAAAGGGACTCAGTCCAGTCATCCCTATACTTTTAAGCAGGACAGTACAGAATTATGATAGATTGACAATGGTTTCTTTTATACTAGCAGATCAGGTAAGAACATTTCATGAAATAATAGAATCATAGAATTTCAGGACTGCAAAGGGCCTCAGAGGTAATTTAATCTAGCTTTTATTTGATCATGAATCTTCTGTTCATCCAGAGCTTGATGGGGAACTTGATACCTTAAAAGTAGCTAACTCAACTTTCAAATAGTTTTAATTGCTAGGGAGTTTTATCTTTCTTTGGGGAAAAATCTAAATACTAGGAAGTTCTATCCATCAGGACTAGGTTTATCTCCCTGGGGTCAGGCAGAAGGAAGCCAGATATGTCCCTACTAAGTCTTCCCTGGGGTAAATGTTCAAAGATGTTCAACTGATACTCATATATTTATACATAAACTGAAGTATAGCATCAGTTTTAATTTCCTTTAATAGGTCTTATTGACCACAACTTTAAGGCAGGACTTTTTGAGGGGTAGGGGATCAGGGAGTTTCCTGGTCTGGTGAAGCCTATGGACCTTTTCTTAGAATAATGGTTTGTTTGCTTTCATTCACAAGTGAAAGGCATTTTATTTATTTTTTTTTAAACAAATGCTTTATTAACTTCTGTTTTACATCATTCATTTCCACCAGATTTTGAGTTACAATCATTTTCCCCCCATTATTCCCCTACCCAACCTCCCTGAATAGCAGTCCCACAAGATATCGCTTCCTCCAATCTGCTCTCTCCCATACCTTCTCCCATACCCCCTTTGACTTTTCCATTAGAGGAAGGTGAATCTTTGTGTCCCAATGCCTGCACATCTTATCTCCCAATTACAAGCAAAAGAGTATCAATAATAGTATTTATATATATTTGAAACATTTAATGTTAAGACCTCGAATTTCAGATCCATTTCCTTCCTCCTTTGTCACCCATTCCCTCTGGGGAGATAAATAATTCAGTATATGTTGTACATGTCTAGCTATGCAAAACATTATCATAGTAGATATATTGTACAAGGCTGCTTATAATTCCCTCCCACTCATCCCACCCCCCACCTGGTCCATTCCCTACATGATCCTGTCCCTCTTCTATAGTGGGTACTTCCAACCTCCCCACACCCCAAGGATACCCTCCCTTCCATCATCCCTCCTCTCATCCCCCTTTCCCCTATCCTGCTGCAGGTTGAGATATCCCATTTAGTATGTATGTCATTTTCTCCCTGAACCAAATTCAATGTGAATGTGATTTTGCCTTTTTAGCCTTCCTTATTCTCCCCCTCCTTTGCAACCACTTCCCCTACATGAGATAGTTTACCCTACCATGTCTCTCCCCATCTCCTCTTGCCACTTTCCTCTCTCACCTCATAATTTCATCCCTTGATTATTCTCCCTTCTCAACAGATTCAACCTATGCCCTCTATCCATATATAACTGTAACCATATACACACACATTCACATATGTATTCATATGACCACACCCCCTTCTTCCATTATTTTCATAGTGAGAAAGATATCATCAGTCACAGTTATTGCTTTTCCATATAGGAATGTAAATCATTCAACTTTGATAAGTTCCTTTTGATTTCTTTTCCCTGATTACCTTCTCAGGCATCTCTTGCTTCTTGTGTCTGGATGTCAAATTTTCTATTCAACTCTGGTTTTTTCCTCAAGAATGCTTGAAAGTCCTCTATTCCACTGAATGACCATATTTTCTCCTGAAACAAAATACTCAGTTTTGCTGGGTAGGTGACCCTTGGGTTCATTCCCAGTTCTTTTGCCCTCTGGAATATCATATTGCATGCCCTTTGATCCCTCAGTGTAGAAGCTGCCAGGTCCTGGGCTAGTCTGATTGTGTTTCCACAATATTGAAATTGTTTCTTCCTGGCTGCTTGTAGTATTTTCTCCTTGATCTGGGGATTCTGGAACCTGGCTATAATATTTCTGGGAGTTTTCTTTTTGGGATCTTTTTCAGGAGGTGATCGGTGGATTCTTTCAACCTCTATTTGCCCTCTGGATCTAAAACATCAGGGCAATTTTCCTTGAGAATTTCTTGAAGGGTGATTTCTAGGTTCTTTCTTTGATCATGGCTTTCAGGTAGTCCAATAATTTTTAAATTGTCTCTCCTGGATCTATTTTCCAGGTCAGTGGTTTTTCCCATGAGATATTTCACATTGCCTTCTATTCTTTCATTTGTTTTGGATCTGCTTAACAGCATCTTGATTTCTCATAAAGTCATTAGCTTCCATTTGCTCCAGTCTAACTCTGAAGGAATGAATCTCCTCAGTGAACTTTTAAGATTCTTTTTCCATCTGGCAAATTCGACTTTTTAAGGCATTCTTCTCCTCCTTGCCCTTTTGGGCCTCCTTTGCCATTTGAGTTAGTCTGTTTTTTAAGGTGTTGTTTTCCTCAGTTAGGCTGTTGACCCTCATTTCATACTTTTCCTGCATCCTTCTCATTTCTCTAATTTTTCCTCCACTTCTCTTATTTGATTTTTAAAGTCCTTCTTAAGGTCCTCTATGGCCTGCAACCCGCTCATGTTTTCCCCTGGGGCTTTTGGAGCAGGACTTCTGACCTCACAGTCCTTTCCTGCTCTATGCCCCCAAAATAGGAGTCTAGGGTTGCATTTTTCTGTTTCCTTTGCCTTGGCATGTTGCCACTTAGTTGCTTGACTTTTGGGCTTGTTGCCACACTATGGCTTTAAGGCCAGCTAGAGGAATTTTCGTCCCAAACGTGTGGGGGGCAACTTCCGTTTCTGGCAAGCTCTAAACCCACCCACAACTTCCACCCTAGATCACAATCCAGATCCAGGGAGGTTAAAGCAAGAGCGATTACCCCCCAAGACTGATCGCTGGATCTCCCCACGATTTGTAGGCTGGGAGCCGGAAATGCCTATGAAAACTACAAAATGGCGTGTCTCCTCAGGGGCTTCTAGCTCCCAGGGGAGGGAGCTGAGGCATTCCCCAAATACAGGTCCCAAAGTCCATAGGACACTAACCTCTTACTTTATCCTAGGCATGTCTATGTTGATAATTCTGGAGTTGCCACAGCTCCTGGTATTCTGGGGTTCCTCCAGCTGGCTGCTGGCCCTGCCGCCCTGGGGCTAAAACCTCTGCTCAAGCGGACCTGGGCTCGGCTCGGCTGGGCTCCTGCACAGGAATTTTAAATTTCACTTAGAGGTTATTGAAAAATAAAGATGAATTTTTCCCACATAGGCAAATCCACACATTCTAGGACTCCAGGTTAAGAAGATTTGTTTTGCAAGGTCAGCCTATTGAGGTAATATATTTTCTTCTAGGCAATATGTCTAAAATTCATACATTTTTTGGACAAAGTGAATATAGTGCTTTGAAAATATTTAGGTATGTTCTTTCTGAATATAGCAATTAAGAAAGTCAAGAATAATATATATAGCCTGGTTTGGTGGTGCATGCCTGTAATCCCTATTGCGGGATCCAGGCTGAGGCTGGTGAATTGCTAAAGTTTGGGAGTTTTGAGCTGTAATAGGGCTGAGTCTAAACAATGGACCCTTATCTTTAATTTCTCTCTGTCTACTGGCTGCTTCTGTAATGCCTATGAATATGGACATGTCTTCCCCATGCTCAATAAATCCTCATTTGACTCATCCATCCCTGCTAACTATATTCCCATTTCTCAGCTGTTGCTTATGGCTAAACTCCTTGTGAAGACCATTCACAATATGTTCCTTCACTTTTCTTTTGGCTTTCTTTTTAACTTTCTGTGATCTGGCTTCTGAATTCATCATGCAACCAAAACTATTCTCTCTAATGTTATAAATGGTCTCTTAATGGCCAAATCTAATGACCTTTTCTCAATCTTCATCCTTCTAGACTTCTCTGAAGTCTTTGATGCTATAAATCCCTCTCTTCTCCTTGATACTTTCTGCTTTCTAGGTTGTAAAGACCTGTCAGTTTTCTTCCTATCTATGTGACCACTTCTCAGGATCTTCATTCAGGACAGGTCTGCTTACCATGGGTATCCCAGGTTTTTTCTTGGGCCATTTTCTCTTCTCATGCTCTACTATTTCACTTAGTTATCTCATCAACTTCCATAAATGAAATTATCATCTAATGAAGCTCTTTGATGATATCCAGTCTCACACTTCCAATTGCTTTTTAGAAATATTGAATTGGAAGTCATGCAGACATCTTAAACTCAGTTATGTTCAAAACTGAACCCATTATTATTCGCTTGCAAAACCTACTCCCTTCCAAACTTCCCTATTACTAATGAAAGTACCACCATCCTTCCAGTCTTCCAGCATTGCAAACTGGGTGTCATCCTTGAAGTTTCTTGCTTTCCTTTGAATTTTGATTCCATTAGTTTTATTTGTGCAAAACTTTTTTTTTTAAATTTCATGCAATCAAAATTATCCATTTAACTTCATATGATCCTCTCTATCTCCTATTTGGTCACAAATATTTCCCTTATCCATAGATCTGACAGATAAATTTTTCCATATCCCCTTAATTTGCTTATGTCAACATTTATATTTAAATCAGGTATCTATTTTGACCTTATCTTGGCATTCAGTATAAGATGTTAGTCTCTACCTAGTTTCTGCCAGACTACTTTCCAGTTTTCCCAACACTTCTTGTTAAATAGTTCGTACTTTCCCCCAAAGCTTGGATCTCAGGGGTTTATGAAACACTAGTTTAATATGATTATTTACTTCTGTATATTGTATACCTAATCTATTCCAACTGTCACCAGACTTTCACCTGTGGCTCCAAGATGCCATAGCATGTACAGTGGCCACACACAGTAAAACTGTCTTATAGACAAGCTAAACCACATTGGGGGTCACTAACAAGGTCTCAAACCTGTTGATGGGTTAAGGGGATGCCTACCCCAAGCATGAGAAGACTTCTCCAGACAGAATTGGCAAACAAGAATAGTTTGCTCCAATGTCCATAAAAGTGGCTGAAGCAGGAACTTAGAGTTTGATCAGACACTGAAGATGCCAAGATTATGTCCTACATCCTGGGCCATCACCAATCATTTTTATTTTTGTCTTACTACTGGACTTTAATGACTGGAAAAAGAAAGCATGACTTGTGACTTTGTGCAACTCTGCCTCACTTAAATCCAGTTCATATCTGAGTCAAGACATCATCCAACTGTTATTGGTCCTCTTCAAAAACAAAGAACAAACAACATTTATTATCCTAAAGAAAAATTGTCATTTATTCCTATGCTTTCTAATGTTTGTTTATTTTGTTTGTTTTAATAAGAATGGGTATGGTCTTGTCAAAAGCTTTTCTCCACCTATTAATATAATCATGTGATTTTTGTTGTTTTTGTTAATTTTGTTAATGCTTATAGTTTTCCTAATATTGAATCAGCCTTGCATTCCAGGTATCAATCCCACCTGGTCATAGTTTTATGATCTTAGTGATATATAGCTGTAATGAACCTGCTAATATTTTTGCATCAATATTCATTAGGAAAATTGATTTGTAGCTTTCTTTCTCTGTTTTTGCTCTCCCTGGATTTGAAATGGAGGTCATATTTATGTCACAGAAGGAATTTAGTACAATTTTATTTTTCCAAATTGTTTTTAATGTTTGGGAGAATTTAATGAAAAATAGATCTGATCCTGGGGATTTTCTCAATTATGGCTTGTTCAATTTCTTTTTTTAGATAGAGTTTTTACTTTTGTTATATTCTTATTTATTAATATTAATTATATTAGTGAAATATATTTATATATCATTAATATATAATTTTGTAGAAGCTATATTTTATTTTGGATCGCAGGGGTTTATAAAACACTAGTTTAATATGATTACTTACTTCTCTATATTGTATACCTAATCTATTCCACCTGTGACCAGACTTATTTTATATATTATAATATAACATATACAATAATCTATACAACAAAGATAATATATTATACTATTTTATAATATATTGATTACATGTGTTGTATTAAGTATGTTTCTTTCTATACATTTCTTCTTCTGTTAATCTGGGTTATTCATATTTTTGTAAATAGTCATCCATTTTATTTAGTTTGCCAATTTTATTGGCATTTGTCAGACCTAGGCTAGTCACTCAACCTCTCAATTACCTAGTTAATTTTCTAAGATGATAAATTCCATATGGAATTTTAATACTCACTGAGAAAGGAAAATTTCTCCATAGAAGTACTTTATACCAATGAAATTTTAGATCTGCTCTCCTAAACAAAAAGTTGAATTAATCACTAAATTATTTCTAATTTTCATTATATATTTTGGTGGTTTTTTTTTTTTTTGCATAGGTGAATTTAAATTGTTGTTTCATTATTGATTTTCTCCCTGAAATCAATTAGACTTATTCAATTTCTTCTTCCATTTTTTTTCTCATATTACTTTTTGCCAATCTCTTCCCTTCCTTTAATTCCTTCAGAATTAAGCAGTTAATTCATTTCATTATTTATTGGGGAAATTCTAACTTTTAAAAATTGTGCTGATTTTTTCAAATATATTTGTCTTTTCTTATTTTTGCCTACTTATTTTCATTGACACATTATAATTTCTGCCATTACACTAGAGTTCTTTGTTTTCCTCATTTCCATTAATGTATTAAAATTATTTTTCTTTTGGAATTTTTTTGAAGAAGGGTTAGTGAGTGGTTTTGTCTAAGCCCATCTCCTTTTCATCACCTTAAATAAAGAAGGAATGATCCAAATAAAGCTAAATGACTATTAAAATGGGGTGGGGAAATTCTTCTAAGTAAAACCTCATAGGAAAACACAAGAACAAAATTTACTCCCCTCATACAATTAGCATCATAGTGTAAAAAAGAGTTGGGGAAAATTTCCAAAAGAAAAATATTGCAACAGCAAACACTAGATACCACAAAATGATAGCAGAATGACTGAAATAGCTTCTACAGTCTTAGAGCTTGATCTAATTTTTTTTAAACCAACTAAATAAATAAATAAGAGAAAAATAATACAGGAAATTTAAACCCTTAAAGAAGTATTTGAGGGTTGGATAGGTGGAACAGTCAATAGAGCACCAGCCCTGGAGTTAGGAAGACCTGAGTTCAAATACAGCCTTGGACACTTAACACAAAAACTAGTCATGTGACCTTGGGTAAGTCACTTAACCCCAATTGCCTTCTTAAAAAAGCATTTGAGAAGACAAACACAAGAGTCAATGGCTTAGGAATCTTAATAAAATAGAAGACCCTCAGAAAAAAGAGAATGGAATAAAAAGAACAGAGATATATTGTATAGATATGGAATTATTATTACACAAAGTAAAACTCATAAGAGACCCTAGAAGTCTCTAAAAATAAAAGTAATGTGTTGTGGAGACAGAAGGCAGAAAAAGACTCTGAGAATTACTTATCCCTTAGAAAAACACAAGGAAACAAAGAACCTTAATATCACATTTAAAGAAATTATAAAGTAAAATAGAGAAGATTAGAAGAAAAAAAAGTGCAGTTCAAGAAAATCCACAGGATGTCACCAAAGAAAAATTATATATGTTACTCACCCAGAAACATAGCTGTCAAAATTTAAAGCTTCAATTTTTAAAAATGAATTTGCAATCAGCCAATAAGAGGCAATTTACATATTTAGGAATAGCATTTCTAGTTGTGGAGCACTACTTATCCACATTGAGAAATGAAAGAAAATGCTGGAATATGACACAGTGAAAAGCAAAAGAAATCAATTTATACCCTATGATGAAAAAGTTGGCTCTTGATTTTCAATTATTCCCTCATTGAAAAACAGAAAAGAGCTTGGTGTTTGAAATGTCAATTCAGCTAACAAACAGAAATACCAACAATGCATATCTTTTGGCTAAGATAAAAACATCGGATTTTAAGCTACAAGAGACCTAAGAGATAATCTAGTTTAACCTCATTATTTTACTAAGAAGAAACTGAAACTCTGAGATTTGTTCCAGGTCATGCACATAATAATAGTGACAGGAATCAAATTCAGGTTCCCTTGATTCCAAATTATGTTCTTTTGGTATACCCTGAAGAGCTATTTTTCAGATGTAGACTGACTTACACAAATTGCATTTATTCAGGTCACTTTTGAAGTATTTTCTGTTCAAATTTTTGGACCATATAGGCATTAGAGCATGGATCTTGAACTTATGAATTTATACCAATTTTTATAGATTTTTGGTATCAAATTTTATCAGAAATCTTTATGACAAAGATTCTATGCCATTCTGATTCTATATTTTTGTAAAAAAAATTATTAATTCACAAATCTATTTTTATTTTTTTAAATTCCATGTATTTTGACATCTGTAATTTCTTCTGGTTTGTTAAAAAAGTGTTCTAAAACTGAGATAATGTCATTTTTCTTAGTTTTATGATTATTTTCAATAGTTAGCTCATTGATCTAATAAGACTTTAGTATACAAACTAAGATATGTATCTAACCTCATTTGTTGCCATATTGTCTTCAAATTTTCCCAGTAATTTTTATTGAATGTTTCCTTTTCTTCATGACAGTGAATTTGTCAAATACTATCCTATTGTGTGGTTTTTGTTTAGTTGTATTCCTATTTTGTCCTATCAATGTTTTTCTCTATTTTAAAAATAATCCAATACCATATAGTTTTAAATTATTACTTCTTTACAGTATAAATTGAGAGGAGACAAAACAACTCCTTGCTCACTATGTAGACATCACTGGAAATATTAAGATAAAAATAGGAAACATTCTCTGTCTTCATGTAGCTTTTACTCTCCTTATTTCCATTTAATTTCCATTAATTTTCTTTATCTGAAAAATGGGCTAGACAAAGTGTTCTTAGCTTTTTCTTGTGTCATGGATCCTTCTGGAAAGTCTGGGCAAGCCAATGGACCCATTTTCAAAGTAATATATTAACTTCATAAAAGGAAATATATTTTCTTATTACCTACTTTATTCAAATATACTGTATATGTGTGTAGCTTGAAATCACTGACCCCAGTTTAAGACCCCGTGATGATCCATAAATCTGTTTCTATGAAATGTTACTTTTTAAATTTATTGCTCTGCCATTAGGGGCATAGACATATAATATTAATATTCTCTTGTTAATAATGGTGCTTTTAGTCATTACATAATTCTCTTGTATAGCACTTAATGATTTTAGCTTTGCCAGCTGAGAAGTAGTTTTATTTTGGTGGAAGGAGCATTAGACCTGGAAATAAAAACTCTGTATTTGAAGGCCACAGCCACTTAGCCTTCAGAGGCAATATACATATAACTAACTATTTAACGCCAAATAAGCCATTTTACTTTTCATTGGTCAAATGGCGATTCTAATGTCTGTACTACCTATATTCCATATTCTACTGGGCGCACTATCTATAGGACTGCTGTGACTAACGGACTTTGGAAACCTTAAAGTCTTATATAAAGAAGAGCTATCATTTATATCTTTTTTTTTAATTAGCTGACTTAAACAAATTTTAATCTTGCCTGATGTTTATACTATACTCAATTTACTTTGTACAAAATTCATTTGTATTGTACTAAATCTTGAACCTTCCCTCCAATTTCTTTAAAATGTTTAAGTACAAGTGATTCCTTCCCTTCTCCCTTTTCTTCCTGATTTCTCTCTTTTTTCTTCCCTCCTTTTATTTGTAGTGTTAATAAACAACTCATCCTTATCTAAAGTTTCCTGAGTCATTAAGTAGTTAACTAAAACAATACCACTCTTTTAATTTCTCTACAATGACTGCATTGACATGGGGATAGTTAATCACAGTTGTAAATTTCCTATCAATTAAATCATTTAGCTTCATGACTCTAGTTAATTTTGGAATCCCTATGCAGGTTAATTTTGCCCTTCAAAAACATTAGGGAATGGCTGAACAAGTCCTGTTATATGTTTGTGATGGAATACTACTGAGCTTTAAGAAATCAACCATTTGATTTTAGAAAAGCATGGATAGACTTGAATGAAATATGAAGAGCAAAATAAGCAAAACCAAGAGAATGCTATATCCGGTAGTAACTAAATAATTTAAAATGTTATAAATAGCCAAATTACCTACAAAAAAAACCTGTGAAGGAAAAAGCTATTCGTATCCAGAGAAAGAACTGATGAATAGAAGTATTTATGCAATGATTGCACATATGTGTGAGTGTGTGTGTGTGTGTGTGTGTGTGTGTGTGTGTGTGTCTAATGATGGTCATGGGAGGGAGAAAAAAGGGAGAAAAAGTTAAATAACTTCATTACACATTTAAAATGAACAGCAAGTTGTATATAATAGATTTGCAATTTCCTGTGCAATCATATTTTATTTTTATTTTACTATGGTATGGAAATATTTATTTCACAAATTATAAATAAAATAAATTAAGAAATTGTTAAATTGCACTGATTGGTTCTTTATTCCATGAACAACTCAGTTATTTTTAGTTCTAAGTGTTCACTTTATGACTTTTTAAAAAAGG
Source organism: Gymnobelideus leadbeateri (assembly GCA_011680675.1). NCBI lineage: Eukaryota > Metazoa > Chordata > Mammalia > Diprotodontia > Petauridae > Gymnobelideus > Gymnobelideus leadbeateri. The sequence continues at coordinate 351,954 of WOXC01004599.1, forward strand.
GTGTCTTTGTCAAAAGTTGATTTGGAGATGAATGCCTATATTTCTTAGCTTTTAGTGTATCACCTTCCAGCTGCATCTACTACCACTTATATTTGTGAAAAAATCTTGTGAAATTATTATTTAAATATGGTCTTCTTAGCTTTCCGTAAAGTATTCTTTCTTTTGTAGTCTTGGTGCTTGACAATAGATATTTTATATATTTATAATTGGAAGTTCATCCCTGTTGGGGTCCTGTGAATTTTTTCAACTTGCAATCTGACCCTCATTTTCACCATGTCCAAGTCAACAAAACTTTTTGTAGCTTTCATAAATCTAGTAATCAATTATTTTTTGTGACAGTGTTTAGGAAACCTAATAGTTCTGAAATGTACTTTCATTACTCTGACCTCTTGATTTGAATTCTTTCACCCAGCTTAATTAAGTTCTGGATATATTTGTCTGCTACCACTGCTTCTTCTATCTTTCAGAGTCATGAAGATATAGTTAATAGAGCATAAGCCATGGAGTCAGAAAAGTCTAGCTTCAACCCCTGCACCTAACACATAACGGCTTTGCTATTGAGCTAGTAACTTAATCTCTAAAGCAATGGTGTCAAAAGGGCTACTAATCCTTATATAAGGATCTCTGGTGGCCTTATTTTTATTTAATTATAAAATGTATGTTTTATTGTATTTTCATTTATTTTGTTAAATATTTCCCAATGACATTTTAATCTGGTTTGGGCCCACCTGGGAGTGTTATGGATTGCATGCCTGTAGGTCTGTGTTTGACACCTCTGCCCTAAGCAATTCTATAAGGCTTTAATTTTCTAAACTTACTGATCTGTATATACAAAAATGGTTTCCTCATTCAGAGTTCCTTATACCAATTAAATTATAACATAAGACAAAAAATAGTTAATCTCTTAAAAAATAAATATATTTTTCACATGGCTTTGTTTTCCATAGACATCTAAATTGCTATTTTATCATTATTTTTCTGAGATTCCTTAGTCATATTAGATTACTTCATTTTTCCATATCATATTTTCCTCAATTTTATCTTTATCTTTTAATCATTTCTAATTGTCCATTAACTTTGAGAAAATTCTAGCTTTATTTTTTTGACTGTCAGATCTTTTAACTTCCTCTTTTAATTGATCATTGTCATTATTATTGCTCTTTGTTTTACTCATTTTTATATTTAACCATAATATTTAATTTTTTAACTTCTGGGAGTTTTCATTCTTTGAGGCACGTCTACTATTGATTTCTACTATTGGGAATTATATAGAAGGAAAGCCACCTTGTGATTGATCTTTACTCAGTCATCTTCCTTAAACCAAGATCTCATCTTCCTGGAACTAGCCCATCTTTGTGTCAAAAGCAAGTCTCCCTTTCTATTTACAAAGTACACATTCCATTAAAAATGAAAGCCCTGAATGTCAATTGATTAACAATCGCATAAAAGGTTGAAATCAAGATAAAATCAAGTAATATTTAAAGAAATATCCACATACTACAGTGACATGAGCACAAGTCATAGTTTCCCTGGCCCTCAATTTCCTTACTTGTAAAACGGAGGCATGTACGAGAAGATGTCCAAAGTTCCTTATAGGTTTATGAGCCAGCATACTATGAATAAGGTTGAAACATAAAATGTAGATTTATAACAAGTACAATACTCACTAAATTCCAATTATTTTTGGTCATTGTTTAACTTAACTATGATTTTTCATACTAAGAATATGTACAAAATGTACAGTATGTACAAAAACTCCCTACAAAGTATCTCTGAATACTGTCTTAGAATCTGAAGGTTTCTACAGCTTATGTTCTGGAACACTTTAAAATTCATTTTCTGGGATGGAGTCTTGAGAATAACATTTCTTACAGAACTTTCTTACACTATTTACCATTAGTTACTGTATAGAGGGAATTTTAACTTTGCTGATATTCTTCTAATTGTAGTGAACTCAATGCCCTGCATCTTCTTTGATGAGAGACTACTTTCTTTCAAGGTAACCTTTCTCTCCTCTAATCCCCAACATACTCTCTCCCTCTTGATTTCATTATTACTGGAAGGGCTAGGGAGAAACAAATAAACAAACAGAGCTTCATTGTGACTCATTGACCCTGCATGAAACTGTTGGGTTCCCCCTCAAATAACAAAACTGTTTCCTAAGTAAATCACATTCATATATAGTGTTTTCACTGTTACTTAATGTTTTCCTCATTGCAACTTCATAAAGGAGAGGAAACATAATTTTGCTTTTACAGATGAGGAAACTGAGGTTCCTAAGTAAATTGATCATAGTCTTATAACTACTGTCACTGCTAGTATTCAAACTCACATCTATCCTGATTCTGCATCAAACATTTCCAACTGAATCTCTAAACTTTGAATAAAATACCAAACAATTCTATTTACCAATTTGTTTAGCAAATAAAAGTTGCTTTCTTTGATATTGGTTTCCTTAAGCCTAAGAATGGGCTCATTTCTTTTAACAAAAATGTTCCTGTTCAAACTGAACTGAACCAAGTAAACAATTTTTAGATAAAGATAAAAGTGGTTTGTTGTGAAATAGTTTTGATTAAATTAATTTTTGTTAATAAACTGTGTTGAAGACGATGCCTTGTGTGGATTGGGGGAGGGGGGAGCCCTATATTTTCTGCAATGACAAGTACAGTGTCTTTGAGATTCATGCATACTTTGAAACTCAGTGAATTTCATTAATAGCTCCTTTATGTCTTCTTCAACAAGATTCTTACCATTTCTACACGTAAATCACCCAGGAAGAGATTCCTAATTATACTTATAGGCCTTTCTCTGACATTTTAAATATTTGATGGTTTCCAGTGTAGCACTTATATTGTTTATCTATTATACTTGAATTTGTTACATGAGAAATTTACACCTTCAGATGATACACGGTCTCAATGATATAGGTCTAATGTCACTTCCTATACCCAAGCCATCATATACAGTGTGGAAAAAAACTTGTCCATATATTTCTGCTGCCATTTGAATCATCTGGACTTTCTATTATTTTAAGAACATAGAATTGCATAGTTTACAGTATCACAAATATAGCTCAGAAGACTGACTTTGAAAGTAATGAGTAGCTGTCAGCCATTGAAGGTGCTGTGTAACTTCCTGAATGCAATCTAACACCATATCTTCTTAGTATTTAGTTCAAAATCTAACTTTCTGTCAATCTGTAGTATTACTAAGATATATACGTATGGATGTATACATATGTATATGTATAAATGCTATTGAATGTATCATATGTACGGTAGTAAAATTTAAAACTGAACTAAAACTTTTGGGACATCTGGCTTATGGATTTTTAATTTACAGTCAGATAAATGACACAGTGGTTTGAGTGTTTGTCTTAAAGGCAGGAAGGAAGACTTGAGTTCAAATCCTGCCTCACATACTTACTAGCTATGTGGCCCTGGTGTAATGTTTGAAAATTAAACTAAGAGACAATGGTCTGAGCATGATCAATTTATTAGTTAGGCTAGCAATAACTAATAAATTGGATCACTGGTCTCTCTCAATAACCAAAAGACAACGAGATAGGGTTCATCAGTCTTAATATAATTTTGGGGAGTGCAGGGTAGGGTTGGTGAGGAAGATAATGCCATTGGTTACAGGATAGACAGAACTATAGGGGTGAGAACAAAATGATTAGTTACATCAACAAATGCAGATTACCATCTGTGTGGGTCTAGGAACCACTCCTCTCTGTCATTAAGGAATGCCCAACTGATTTATGGAACCAATTTGCTTCCTGAGTACATTGTCAATGGACCAGGAATAGCTGACTCTCTGGCTCCTAGAACATTTTGTTAGGGGGATAAGACTCTCTTTAACCATACAAGAACAGGCAAGAATAGACAATATATCTCAGAGAAATATACCAGATGAGCTTGTGGGCATTTGAAGATAGGGCATAGAAAATAATAGTTTTTCTTTTAATTATACCTTTAACTTAATTCAGAGGGAAAGCTAAATTCCTGAGCTCAATTCAAGCTTCAGGAAGATTTAATTATAAATTATAAAATTAATATAGCATAAAATCCATTACATTGTAGAATTAATATGGTAGAAACTAGAGATAATATCAATTTTGATATTTTTTTTACTGGGCAAGTCACAAAACCTCTTTCAACTATACTTTTCTCATCAGTAAAATAGGATGGCACCTATTTTATTGAGTTGTTGTGAAAAATGAAACTTGAGAATATATTTTGTTGGGAGCCAAATGGGATTGATCCAGGTCTCAGATGATTACCTTGATATCAGTGGACCCGAATATCAAAGACCTCTTGGAGACACAACTTTTCCTCAAGTTAGCTCCTGAGTTCTTCTGATATGGGTTACACTTATAAGGATGTTGTTTGAGTTCTGAGACCAACAGGCTCAGCCCCAAGACTTTAGTCATTCAGATCCAAAATATTTGATTCAAGGGGCGGCTAGGTGGCGCAGTGAATAGAGCGCCGGCCCTGGAATCAGAAGGACCTGAGTTCGGAGCCGGCCTCCAACACTTAATCCATACAAACAAAAACCTAGCCGTGTAACCTTGGGCAAGTTACTTAACCCCAATTGCCCTAAAGGGGCGGCTAGGTGGCACAGTGAGTAAGAGTGTCGGCCTCGGAGTTGGGATGACCCGAGATCAGATCTGGCCTCAGAAAACGAGCACCCACACATAAATAATGACTGGCCGTGTATAACCTTGAGCAAGTTACTTAACCCCAATTGCTTTAAAAAAAAAATATTTGATTCAGCATTGGTATCTTTGGTTGGTCAGCTCTAAACGTGATGTCTTTTGAGGATTGCAGCTTTGGCTTTGAAGTTTGCTCTCAATTGTATCCGTTTATGACTGCAGCTACGTTACCTGAGACCTAGATCAAAGGTCTTACCCTAAGACTTTAGTCTCCTATATAACAAAATCTTATCAAATTATCTATTCTGTGCTACTTCTAGGATACAACAGACTATGTAATGATTAGAAAACTTGAGTCCCCTTACTTTGTCTCTTTTGCTCTATAAAAACCTTGTCCTGAGAATCAATAAATGAAGTTCATTGTTCTTCCTTGAACTACCCACATGGCCTGGTCATTTCTTATTCATGTCTCTGAATCATGCTAAGTGCTGGACACTGAGCAGCTCACAGCAATATTTAAAATACTTTGGAACTTTGTATAGCATTAATGTGTTCAGTCATTTAGTTGTGTCCACCTCTTTGTGACTCTGTAAACCATAGCATGCCAATGCTGTCCATGGGTTTTCTTGGCAAAGATACTGGAGTGATTTGCTATTCCCTTCTCTAATGGACTAAAGCAAACAGAGGATAGAATCACACAGTTCATAAGTGTTTGAGTGGATCTGAATTCAGGTCTTCCTTATTCTAGACTCAGTACGCTATCCACTGAAACAACTAGCTGCTTCCAAGGTAAGCAGAGGTTAAGTTACTTGTCCAGGGTCACACAACTACTGAGTGTCTAAGCTTACATACTCAGGTATGTAATACTCAGGTATTCTTGACTTAAGGCACAGTGCTCTATCCACTAAGCCATCTAGTTCCCTCTTTAGCTATCAATGGCTCTAGCTATTATTATTATTCACGTATGTGTAGTGTGAATTATTAAATGAATTTCTTTTGAATTCATGACTATAGTTTTCATTGAAAATCAAAAAAGCAAAAAAAAATTCTGGGAGACATTTCAGTAAAATAAATTATTTTTAATGCTGGTGAAGATTTCATTGGAAAGGAGTGAAAGAAGAAGGAAAGAGGAGAAAAATAATGTATCAGCTCTGTAACAAAGTCTTGATTAAAAGGTGAATTTTGTATCAGTTCCATGATCCATGGTGTGGAAAGAAAGAAAAGATCAATTTCTTTGGGAGGTATTGAAGAGAGAGACTGAGACAGACAGACAGACACACACACACACACACACACACGCACAAAGGGAGAGACACAGAGGAATCATAGAGAATTAGAAATCTCTTAACCTCTTTTATAAGGGTATAAACAGTGAGCAGCAACTCTTAAGATTGTAAAACCTAAGATGGGGGCAGCTAGGTAGCGCAGTGCCAATAGAGTGTCAGCCCTGGAGTCAGAAGGACCTGAGTTTGGATCTGGCCTCAGACACTTAACACACACAAACAAAAACCTAGCCATGTGACCTTGGGCAAGTTACTTAACCCCAATTGCCCTCAAAAAAAAAAAAAAACAACCAAACAAACAAAAAAACACCTAAGATGACTGAAAGGATTTAAATAGTAAACTTGAAACAAAAAGATAATGCCAACAAAATTATAAGAAAAGCAGGAAACTGGGAGGGGGGAATTTCAATCAAGTTTCTCTTATAAAGGCCTCATTTCTAAAACATATAGGACATTAAGTCAAATTTATGAAAACAAGAGCCATTTCCCATTCAATAAATGATCAAGGATATGAACAGGCAGTTTTCAGAGGAAGAAATCAATATTATTGAGATATAAAAATGTTCTAATTCACTAATAATTAGGGAAAATGTAAACTAAGATAATTCTAAGGTGCCACTTCACACTTGTTAGATCGGCTAACATGACAGAAAAGAAAATTAACAAATGCTGGAGGGCTTACAGAAAAATAGAGACACCAATGCACTTGATAGAGTTGTGAACTAGTCCAACCATTCTGGAGAACTATTTGGAACTACATTCAAAGGACTATAAAACTGTACATACCCTTTGATGAAGCAATACTATTTTTTTAAACAAATGCTTTATTAACTTCTGGTTTACATCATTCATTTCCACCAGATTATGAGTTACATTTCCCCCCATTTTCCCTACCCACCACCCCAGAATAGCAGTCCTACTATATATCCCCTCATCCAAGCTGCTCTCTCCCATATCTTCTCCCATATCCCCTTTGACTTTGCCATTAGGGCAAGGTGAATCTCTGAGCCCCAATGCCTGGACATCTTATGAAACATTTAATTTTAAAACTTCGATTTTCAGATTCATTCCCTTCCTCCCTTGTCACCCACTCCCTCTGAGAAGTTAAGCAATTCAGTATGTGTTGTACATGTATAGCTATGCAAAACATTACCATAGTAGATATATTGTAAAAGACTGCTTATATTTCCCTCCCACCCGTCTCACCTCCCACCTGGTCCATTCCCTACTTTGATCCTGTCCCTGTTTGATAGTGGGTACTTCCAACCTCCCCTCCCCCAGAATGCCCTCCCCTCCATGTAATGGAAATGCAAATTTAAAGATCTTTCCTGCCCCTAGCTTAAGTGCACCTGGAGTCTGGTGGGAGGCTTGTTTTTCAGGAAAGCCCACACCTTGATACTTTGTGATTGGGCAGTGGGTCCAGAAGGTTGTTACATTCTCTGAGCCAGGAGAAGGCTATATAAACTCTGATGAGAGGCTTTGCTTTGGGGCTCACTTTGAGAAGTGTTGTGTGATTTGAACAGATGAGACTCTGGGAAGCCATTGTTGAGAGCCCCCGGCTTTGAAAACCCAGATGTTGATGCTTCCCTCTCTGGTAACTGTGATTTGGTATTGATATAATGGTAGGACAGTTTGAAAGCCTGTCTGTTTGATCTGTAAGTTCTGTAACTCTGAAGTTTGGGGTGCTGACCTTTTTCCCCTGAACTAGGTAATGTGTGTTTGTTTGATTAAAGTAAGTTTGTTAACCCATTTTGAGTTGCTTTCCTTTTGAAAAGCAGATCTAAGAACCTGTGTTGGCAGTCACCCTGGGGATATTGGGGTGCTTGCTGCTACACTCCATCATCCCCCCTCTCATCCTCCTTTCCCCTACTCAGGAGAGTGAGTGAGGGTAAGATATTCCATTTAGTATGTATGTGATTCTCTCCTTGAGCCAACTTCAATGAGAATATGCTTTTGCCTTTTTCCCTTCCTGTTCTTCCCCTCCCCTGCAACTACTTCCCCTTGCCTCTTCTACATGAGATAGTTTACCCTACCCTGTCTCTCTCCATCTCCTCTTGCCACATTCCTCTCTCACCTCTTGACTTCACCCCCTAAGAATCATCCCTTCCTTGGGGCGGCTAGGTGGTGTAGTGAGCAGAACACCGGCCCCGGAACCAGAAGGATTCGAGATCAGATCCGGCCCCAGACACCAAACACACAAAATAAAACCCAGCTGTGCCACCTCAGGCAAGTCACCCAACCCCAGCTGCCCTCCAAAAAAAAAAAAAACCAAAGAATCATCCCTTCCCATCAAATTCAACCTGTGCCCTCTATCCATGTATACTGTGAACACATGCCATGTACCCTTCTTCAATTATTTTCATAATGAGAAAGGTTTCATCAAACACAGTTATTGTTTTTCCATGTAGGAATGTAAATAGTCCAACTTTGATAAGTTCCTTTTGATTTCTTTTCCCTGATTACCTTCTCAGGCATCTCTTACTTCTTGCGTCTGGATGTTAAATTTTCTATTCAACTCTGGTTTTTTCCTCAAGAATGCTTGAAAGTCCTCTATTGCACTGAATGACCATATTTTCCCCTGAAACAAAATACTCAGTTTTGCTGGGTAGGTGACCCTTGGGTTCATTCCCAGTTCTTTTGCCCTCTGGAATATCATATTCCATGCCCTTCGATCCCTCAGTGTAGAAGCTGCCAGGTCCTGGGCTATTCTGATTGTGTTTCCACAATATTGAAATTGTTTCTTCCTGGCTGCTTGTAGTATTTTCTCCTTGATCTGGGAGTTCTGGAGCCTGGCTGTAATATTCCTAGGAGTTTTCTTTTTGGGATCATTTTCAGGAGGTGATCAGTGGATTCTTTCAACCTCTATTTCCCCCACTGGGTCTAAAATATCAGGGCAATTTTCCTTGAGAATTTCTTTAAGGGTGATTTCTAGGTTCTTTCTTTGATCTTGGCTTTCAGGTAGTCCAATAATTTTTAAATTATCTCTCCTGGATCTATTTTCCAGGTCAATGGTTTTTCCCATGAGATATTTCACATTGCCTTCTATTCTTTCATTTGTTTGTATCTGCTTAACAGCATCTTGATTTCTCATAAAGTCACTAGCTTCCATTTGCTCCAGTCTAACTCTGAAGGAATGAATTTCCTCAGTGAGCTTTTGAGATTCTTTTTCCATCTGGCAAATTTGGCTTTTTAAGGCATTCTTCTCCTCATTGCCTTTCTGAGCCTCTTTTGCCATTTGAGTTAGTCTATTTTTTAAGGTGTTATTTTCCTCAGTCAGGGTGTTGACTGTCATTTCATACTTTTCTTGCATCTTTTTCATTTCTCTTCCCAAATTTTCCCCACTTCTCTTATCTGCTTCTTAAGGTCCTCTATGGCCTGTAGCCAGCTTGTATTTTCATTTGGGGCTTTTGGTGCAGGAGTTCTGACCTCACAGTCCTCCTCCATGCTTTGAGCCTCTTTGCCCCTAAAATAGGAGTCCAATGTTGAACTTTTCTGTTTATTTTGTTTCGTTTGCCTAGGCATGTTGCCACTTAATTACTTGATTTTTGGGCTTGTTGCCACAGTAGGACTCTGCCACCAGACAGGGGAGCTTCCGCCCAAATGTGGGGTCTTCACAACTTCTGCCAGTTGGGTGGCCTCTGTAAAGCCTCCACCCACTCTGGCAAATTGGCTACCCACCCCAAACTCCCCCCCCAGACCACAATCCAGATCCAGGCAGTTTAAAGCAGAGCGATTAACCCCCAGACTGATTGCTGGATCTCCCTACAGTTCGAAGACCAGGAGCTAGAGCCACTACTGATGCTGCAAAATGGCTTCTGTGCAGCTGTTTCTTCAGCAGCTTTTCGCCCCCAGGGGAAGAAGCCACGAGTTCCCCAAATACTGGTCCCAAATTCCATAGGGCCCTAACCTCTCACTTTGTCCTAGGCATATCTGTGCTGATAATTCTGGAATCACCACAATTGCTGGTGTTCTGGGGTCCCTCCAGCTGGCTGAAGGCCTGGCCACCCTGGGGCTAAAACTGAGGACCTGGGCTCGGCCGATGAAGCAGTACTATTACTAGGTCTTTATCCTAGAGAGATCAAAGAAAGGGACTTATATAAGAAAATATTTATTGCAGTTATTTTTGTTGGGCAAAGAATTGGAAATTTAGGGGATACCCCATCAACTGGGGAATGGATGAATAAGGTGTGATATATTATTGTCATGGAATACCATTGTTCTAGAAGAAATGATGAGGGACAAAAAAAAAAAGAAATGACGAGGGGCATGATTTTAGAAAAACCTGGAAGACTTGCATGAATTAATACAAAGTGGAGTGAGTAGAAACAGGAGACCATTGTACACAGTAACAATAACACTACAATAATGATCAACTGTGGAAGACTTAGTTCCTCCAATTAATACAATGATCCATCACAATTCCAAAGGTTTCATGATGAAAAATGCTGTTACTCTCCAGAGCCAGAACTGAAGAACTCTGAATAGAGATAAAAACATACTTCTCAATATATTTTTCTCACTTTTTGATAACATGTAATATGTTTTGGGTGGCTTTACATGTATCATGTGCATCATATTGTTTGTCTTCTCAATGGGTGAAAGAGGGACTAGAAGAAGGGAGAGAATTTAAAGCTCAATATTTTTAAAAAATGTTAAAAATAAATTAACTTAAAAAAAAACTAGAAAAAATCCCAGAGGGAAGAAACTTCAAGATCAGTACCCATTGCCAGTAATTCACTGATAATTATTATTCATTACCCTTTTGTTTTTTATTACACTTAAGCATGACTTTGTTCAGGTATTTTCTCTGTAATGACTAAGTGTGTGAATGGATATTGAGGTGAATAGCCTGATCAGCAAATGATGCATCACAACAGTGAAAAGAACTTGAGGTTCTGGGAGTCAGAAGATCTGCTTTCAAAAACCACCTCTGATGTTTGAAATCTGTGTCACCTTGGATACATCATTTAACTTCGTGGGTTTTTGCTGTCTTCATCAGTAAAATTAGGGAGTTGGACTAGATAAACTTTGTAGCTACTTTCAGTTATAGATACGACCTGTGCCAACCCAATAGGACAGAAGAGCAATAGAACATGGTGTTATAGCTTGTTGAGTCACCCAAAATCTGTGCATCTCCTATGGTTATACTGCAGCTTAGTCTTCCAATCAGATGTTATGTGAGTCTTACTTGAATAACAATTCTTCATAAAGTCAGGCCTATGAGCTCTGCTAGAACACCATCACATGGGGAATTTCCTGAGTCTCTGGGTATAATCATCATCCAATTGTTTCCCAGGGCTAGGAGACCTGAAAGAGGGTTCTTATTTGAAAGGTGTCAGTTCCTTTATGATTTGACTATGATTCTCCTAGTGCTTCATCCGCTTTCATTTCCTGGGAACTCTGTAAATAAAATAAAGCAAAAGTTATCTTGAGAATAGAATGTGAAATCAGCGTTGAATTATGTCACAATTGATAACAGTGGCAGGAATACAAGGTGGTACAGCTTTCATAGCTAAACATTTATAGCTGGCTCCAAAGTAAATTTTCTTTTTTTAATTTACAATACAAAATTAATTAGTACTTTAGTATGCATACTGTTACTTTAATAAAATTTTTATTAGAAATAGTCAATACAGATTGGATCAGGTATATGGTTACATATGTTAGTTAACCATTCCTAGGAAAAGTTTTTAGTAATAGTTCCATACTGCCTTAACTGCCACTACAATTTATCTGGAATTAATTACCCAAATTTTGGGCATAATTCTTTTTTTTTAAACAAATACTTTATTAACTTCTGTTTTACATCATTCAGTTCCGCCAGATTTTGAGTTACAATCATTTTCCCCCCATTATTCCCCTACCCAACCTCCCAGAATAGCAGTCCCACAAGATATCACTTCCTCCAATCTGCTCTCTCCCATACCTTCTCCCATACCCCCATCGACTTTTCCATTAGAGGAAGATGAATCTTTGTGTCCCAATGCCTGCACATCTTATCTCCCAATTATAGGCAAAAGAGTATTAATAATAGTATTTATATATATATTTGAAACATTTAATGTCACGACCTTGAATTTCAGATCCATTTCCTTCCTCCCTTGTCACCCATTCCTTCTTGGGATATAAGTAATTCAGTATATGTTGTACATGTCTAGCTATGCAAAACATTATCATAGTAGATATATTGTACAAGGCTGCTTATAATTCCCTCCCACTCATCCCATCCCCGATCATTCCCTACATGATCCTGTCCCTCTTCTATAGTGGGTACTTCCAACCTCCCCTCACCCCAAGGATGCCCTCCCATCCATCATCCCTCCTCTCATCCCCCTTCCCCCTATCCTGCTGTAGGTTGAGATATCCCATTTAGTATGTATGTCATTTTCTCCCTGAACCAAATTCAATGTGAATGTGGTTTTGCCTTTTTTGCCTTCCTATTCTCCCCCTCTGTTGCAACCACTTCCCCTTGCTTCTTCTGCATGGGATAGTTTACCCCACCCTGTCTCTCCCCATCTCCTCTTGCCACTTTCCTCCCTCACCTCATAATTTCATCCCTTGAGTATTCTCCCTTCCCAACAAATTCAACCTATGCCCTCTATCCATATATAACTGTAACCATATACACACACATGCACATATGTATTCATATGACCACACACCCTTCTTCCATTGTTTTCATAGTGAGAAAGATATCATCAGTCACAGTTATTGCTTTTCCATATAGGAATGTAAATAGTTCAACTTTGATAAGTTCCTTTTGATTTCTTTTCCCTGATTTCCTTCTCAGGCATCTCTTGCTTCTTGCATCTGGATGTCAAATTTTCTATTCAACTCTGGTTTTTTCCTCAAGAATGCTTGAAAGTCCTCTATTGCACTGAATGACCATATTTTCCCCTGAAACAAAATACTCAGTTTTGCTGGGTAGGTGACCCTTGGTTCATTCCCAGTTCTTTTGCCCTCTGGAATATCATATTCCATGCCCTTCGATCCCTCAGTGTAGAAGCTGCCAGGTCCTGGGCTATTCTGATTGTGTTTCCACAATATTGAAATTGTTTCTTCCTGGATGCTTGTAGTATTTTCTCCTTGATCTGGGGATTCTGGAACCTGGTTATAATATTTCTGGGAGTTTTCTTTTTGGGATCTTTTTCAGGAGGTGATTGGTGGATTCTTTCAACCTCTCTTTTGCCCTCTGGATCTAAAACATCAGGGCAGTTTTCCTTGAGAATTTCTTGAAGGTGATTTCTAGGTTCTTTCTTTGATCATGGCTTTCAGGTAGTCCAATAATTTTTAAATTGTCTCTCCTGGATCTATTTTCCAGGTCAGTGGTTTTTCCCATGAGATATTTCACATTGCCTTCTAATCTTTCATTTGTTTGGATCTGCTTAACAGCATCTTGATTTCTCATAAAGTCACTAGCTTCCATTTGCTCCAGTTTAACTCTGAAGGAATGAATCTCCTCAGTGAACTTTTGAGATTCTTTTTCCATCTGGCAAATTCGACTTTTTAAGGCATTCTTCTCCTCAATGCCCTTTTGGGCCTCCTTTGCCATTTGAGCTAGTCTATTTTTTAAGGTGTTGTTTTCCTCAGTCAGGCTGTTGACCCTCATTTCATACTTTTCCTGCATCCTTCTCATTTCTCTTTCTAATTTTTCCTCCACTTCTCTTATTTGATTTTTAAAGTCCTTCTTAAGGTCCTCTATGGCCTGCAACCCGCTCATGTTTTCCCCTGGGGCTTTTGGAGCAGGACTTCTGACCTCACAGTCCTTTTCCCGCTCTATGCCCCCAAAATAGGAGTCTAGGGTTGCATTTTTCTGTTTCCTTTGCCTTGGCATGTTGCCACTTAATTGCTTGACTTTTGGGCTTGTTGCCACACTATGGCTTTAAGGCCAGATAGAGGAATTTTCGTCCCGAACGTGTGGGGAGAGCATAATTCTTATAAGGAACTAATCATTCACAAAGGAGCTTTTCTCAAAATTCATCCCTATACCAATGAAAGCCAACATAATAGTCCATATGATTTATCACTTTACCTACACATATGCTTCATACAGATTATTTGATGAATGTTTATGTTGAAACTTCCTAAGAAATATTGTCCACTCATTTAGGGTGGGGCTTCAAGGATATTGGAATTCAATATCAAGGCTACTTTTCATTCCATCACTAGATCCTCTACTCTGCAGCTATTACAACCAAGTTACAGTCAGTGACTAATACATTAGCCATGTTTCTGTATTTTATATGCAGAACAAATTGTTAAATAGTTTAAAACTAATAAATATTTGACAATTCATTAACTGGTGTGAGTGAAAGTTGTGTTTTACACTATATTCTTGCCTTTAAACATGCCAAATAACCTTCTAAGATGTTCATTACACTTAACTGATATTTGCTGTGAATTGACACCTGTCAGTTCACTTTCTCTAGTCTTGCCACCTAAAGAAAAACTGCAAACAATGTAAGCAGGATTTCAAATTTCAGGAATGGCTTTATACACCTATTATTTTTAAACTTTGGTTTCTAAAAGCATGATTGTTTTTCTACCTATGGGTAATGCAATGGTCTTTTCTGTAACTTCATTGAGATGTATTCATGTAAACATACCTATTGGAAACACCTTAATGATAAATCTTTGATGGAGAAGGCTCTCTTTAGTCTCTAAAGAGACATATGCTACCATGGGCAAGTGTAAATTCTCTCTCTCTCTCTCTCTCTCTCTCTCTCTCTCTCTCTCTCTCTCTCTCTCTCTCTTTTTCTCCCTGGCCTCTAATATTTTAAACACTGAATTAACATCCTTGTCTCTGATTAAAGATTGGTTTGGGTAGTGGTGGAAGAGAAAACTGCACTCAGTGAATTAGGTGCAGTTCCCTTAAGAATTTTTCAATATGTAACAGGTATCATTAACATGGACAAATATATAAAAGTATAATAACATAAATGCAAACATCAAACAGAAAGATAAATGAGATACTTTGGTTTATAAAAATTAGTACATGTATGTGATATAAATAAAATATTTAAAGTGAGTGAGTGGGAAGGAAGAAAAAAATCCATACTTTCAGATAACCCAGGAGGATTTTCTGCTTCTCCTACTCTTATATGTTAAGCCAGTGTTCTAAGACTTTGAAAATCTTTTTTTGTTTTTTATCCATATCTTATGAATGTTTTGTATTTATTAGCATTTACTGATAATTGTTATTCATTACTCTTTTGTTCTCTCTCACACATGAGGATAATTTTATTCAGATATTCTTACCATAAGCTGTTTGCTTCTAGGTACAAGGACCACACTGCTTTGTAACTGGCATATTCTTCCAAAGTGACTATTACCATCCTTATCAGTTTTAACCAACTATCAATTACCTAACAACCAAGATCAAAATTATTTTCTACTTTAACATGGCAGAATTGGAAGGAAGGAAGGAAGGAAGGAAGGGAGGAAGGAAGGAAAGAAGGAAGGGAGGGAGGAAGGAAGGGAGGGAGGAAGGAAAGAAGGAAAGGAGGGAGGAAGGAAGGAAGAGGTCAAATGGAGAAATGGAAAAGAACAAAAGAAAGAAGGAAAGAAGAAAGACTTCCATCTTGTTGTTGTTGTTGTTGTTGTTGTTGATCATTTTCAAAAAGGACCAGTGACATCATGGGTGATGTCGATTCTAGTGAATTGGATTTAAGTGAAGCAGAGCTGTTCAAAGTCATCACCTTCACTCCCTCTTCCTGAGCCATCAAAGTCCAGTGGCAGGACAAAAGTCAGGATAACTGGTGAAGGCCCAGAACATCTATGAGAAAGGAAGAGGCCATCATACCCCCTAGGGTATATGGTACCACAGATTCCAAATCGACATTTTCTTTGGACGTGAATTATGTTCCTCAGAAGAACAATATTTGGAAACTTGGGTTGGACAAGCTAGAGTGCACTGGGGACACTAGAAGGCCCTTGAACCAGAAAAAATGATGAGACTGACAGCTTAAGAGATATAGCTATAAGGTCAGTGGATACTTCATAGAGGCAGAGGCAAATGTTATCTTGCATGAATGTATACAAACTTTAGCTGAGATGTTTGAGGGGAACAGATCAGAAAATCCCCTAACCTAACTTTGTCTCTAGTACTATGCAACGCAAAGGAGAAAAGTTTATTGAGTTCCTCCTCAGGGTGAAGCAATGTATCAGAGACTTGTGTATAGATGGGTACTGTGGATTCTGAGAATTTAGAGAAAATTATACTGCACAGACTGTTCCAAGACTTGGCACATGACCCTGGTGCATATGATCTCATCAGATCTGTACAGACACAGAAATCATTGCCAAAAAATGTCCAACTTGAGATAGGTGCTCCTGAGCTTCAAAAATCAGCATTCTTGGGCTCAGCCTCAGCAGGCTCCAGGTCTTCTTGAGTGTGGGCCACAGGAGCAAGAAAAGATAATAGCGCTACCAGTGCTGAAGTGCAGTCACAGAATTGAGAAATCAGCTGAGAGACTGAGAGGTGCATAATACTATTTTCCATGGAAAGTTACAGGACCAGGGGGATGGGAGGCATGAAGACCTGACATAAAAACACCTCCATTTGGTAATGATCAGAGTAGCAGAAACACTTTGTTGTATTTGTGTTTTAGATGGCTATACTTATGTTGACTGTACTAACTTCAAGGTACAAGAACCACACTGACTTATAACTGGCATATTTTTTCCAAAATGACTATTACTATCCCTAGGGGTTTTTTTTTGAAGGGGAGGAAAGCAAGGCAATTGTGGTTAAGTGACACCCAGATAGTAAGTTTCCAATGTCAGAAGCTGGATTTGAGCTCATGTCCTCCTGACTCCAGGGTTGGTGCTCTATTCACTTTGTAACCTATAGCTACCCCATTTTATTTATTTACTTACTTATTTTTTCTTATGACTCACCATTTCCTTGATTTGTGCAAAATAGTGAATAATCATACCCTGGCTGGGAAAAAAACAGTGGTTTAAGGTTTAAACAAGTGCTGTTTCTATTTTGAATGCTTAGGACTAGCCTTGGTCATGAAGAAGTTAAAATCTGCTGATTCGTTTTCAGGAAATTGAGGGAGAGGCCTCAAGGACAGTCACACTGACCTCATCAATTCCTTATGGTCTATTCTACTTGGAAAAAGGACCTCACATAGAGGTGACAGTAAAAATCAAGAATGTGGACTATAATGATGACTTGAAAAGTAGATCTTAAATTACCATCATTCTCCAATCTTTTTATGGCAAATATCTCAGTAAAATAACCTTAAAGCTTATGACATGGCTTGGACTTTGTGATTTGAGATAGAAACACTACCCATAGTTAGGACATATCTAGGTAAACTTGAAGTTTCTCAAGGAGGTCTGAGTCAATAGAAAGTGGACACTTTGGCTCTGGTATGGACAAACCCTCCAATACTTCCTGGAATATCAGCACTTATTGGAATTAATTCTTGTCTTTTCAAAATTCTAGCAGGATGCTGCAAGGGGCAAGTTAGAACCAATACCTGCACATTTTAACCATATATGAAGACCATGCAGAGGTTTACAAAAAGATAGAGAAAAGGGGGCAGCTAGGTGGTGCAGTGAATAGAGCACTGGTTCTGGAGTCAGGAGGACCGCAGTTCAAATTTGGCCTCAGACACTTAACACACACACATGCAAAAAGAAAACTAGCCATGTGACCGTGGGCAAGTCACTTGACCCCAATTGCCCTCCAAAAAAAAGATAGAGATAAAGAGGTTTCTTTTTGTATATAAATTAGATTATGGCCCATGAAGTTTCTTCTAACTCTCATATTGAGATATTATTATTATTAGCCTTATTATCTAAATATTGGTGAAAAGAAGTTATAGTTCTAACCTAACCTGAATGCTTATAGTTACACAATGCTATTATTGTTAGACAATAACATGGCTCCTTTTTGTAATATTACAATAGTCTTCTTTGTAAAAAACAAGTGAATAGTAATTCATACCCTTGAGAAGCTCAGCATATTTGCAGTTTGGAAAACATCAGAATTATGTAACAAACCTCTCACATCTGTACAAGTCAAACTGCAGCTGACATTGTTCTTTAATATGGAATGTAGGTCCATTGAGTGGTTGTGAGGAGAAAGAATAAAATAGATCTCATAGTAAAGCCTTGGGAATGAAGTTAAGGAGTAGGAGCACCATCTTCTTGGGGGTGTATGACTTTCTGCCCATTAGTTAAATGTTTGTAAGCACTGAAAATTTTCTCAAAGAATGCTTGTGTTCCTTACTGTAGGTTCCATTCATGTAATAAAATGTAAATATTCATAGATGGCATTTATGGATGGGCAATAATGACTTCTTTTCTCCTAAGCAAAGCATCAGCAAAAATGAATTATTGTCAGTGCAGCATAGTTAAATGTGGAGGGAGAAAAGGTACATTGTGCATTATATAAACACACTAAAAGGAAGGTTATCCTAATTTGAAGCAAATCTTCCTTGTGTCATGATCTCAAAATACTTTCAGTCAATAACATAATAAACAAGTCCCTCTTTGTCTTAATGGAGATTCAAAAAAACATTTTGCACAGCCTTCCCACTGACCTTTACCACAAATTAGCTATATTTTTTCAATAAACAGAGTAGAAAAGTGGCTCTATTTGTAATTGATCTGTGCCACACATTTTCTCTATCAATAAAATGTATGATTCAAAAATAAAGTTCACATCTTTTCAGGAAAAAAAAAAGAATTACTTGGAAAGGCTCCCCCCGCCCCCAGATTCAGCCTATCTATATAATAACGAACAGACAGATCAAAAGTGGTTGGTTCATTCATTCAAATATCCAGTTGTTTGTCATCATGTAGAACAAAGATAAGTATGATGAAGCAGATTTTTCACTTTTGATCAAGATCATAGGACTATAGGTTAGAACTGAAAGAGACTTTAGAAGACATCCAGTTCAATCTCCTCTTTCATATAAATTAAGAACCAAGGTCCATGGAGCAAAGACTTGATCAAGGTCATATGAAGAAACCAAGATCCAGGGAACAATGACCAGCTAAAGGTTACTATAATTTGGTAGATGATTTAGTGGCATTTAACACACCCTACGTGAGTAAGATGCATGAATTACATTTATTTTTGTGCAATTTATCCTAAGGAAAATTGTTTTAGAGTCTCAGAATCATAGAATCTCTTAGTTGAGGGGTAGTTTCTTCAGTGACCATCTATTATTTTTCTGAAATTTCTTTTCCAATTTGTTTATTAGTCAATTTCAAATATTACAACATGGCATAATTGTGCCATTTAATATACATTCATACTTCCCTTCAGGCATTTGTTTTCTTGTGGAGTATGCTATTCTAAAGAAATCTCATTATAAACTGATGTTTATAAAAGCAGATGTGTTCCATGTGTTAATGCTTTCTCATCAACACTTCAGTAGCTTTTTTTAAAATTGTGGTTGAAACTTGTTATACAAGTCATTACTACATCTTTAAAGTAAACTTTCTAAACATAACAACTTAACACCAATCCTGAAATCATTTGATCTCAAATAGCCAAATGGTTCCTAAATAAAAAAGTAGCAGGAATGTGGTGGAAAGTGGACTAGTGGAGATGGTTAAGAATTATACTCTGTAAATACTGACGCCATTTGGGGTATATTTAGTCAACATATTACTAATGAGGGAAATGAAACCATGTATAAATTCATGAAGTTATCCATTTTTGTCGGAAACCAGTTAGACAAAAACTGACCTGATTAACTTTCTATTTGCCTACTAGCTTAACCAAACTGAATGACCATTTCAGTCATGTTGTCCAAATTTTTTCATCTCTGTTGACACAAACTGGCACCTTAATATGTGAATATGCCACTTATGAATCTGGGCATTAATAGCTTTAACTTTGACAGATAAAACCTCTACTATTTATACTTCCAGTTACACGCTCAGTATATGGAAAGTCGTTTTTGAGAAATGAACAATGATAATAGTGGCCATCCAAATGTGTGTGTGTGTATCTTACGTGGAGGAATGTGGAGCATCCCTGGTTTCACTGGTGTAGGGAACTCCCAGTTAAAAAATTGCCACTATCAATTCAAGTTGGCACCTGTTCAGCAACTTCTAGTTTTAAGAGTTGCCTGAGGCATGGAGAAGTTAACTAATTTGTGCAGGGTCAAAGATAGTATGTGCCCTGGAACTAAGGTTTTCCTGACTCAGAAGTTTCATGATTCTGAATCTAGAATGCAAGACTGTCTTGCTAAACCAGAAAAAAAAAGTTTGCATGGAAATGGCTAAACACAGAAATTCCAGGCCCCCTGAGTCTTAAGAGCATGAAATTTCCAAAAAAATACATGGACATACTATGGGAACATTTTCTTAAAATCTGTGAAGCATTATGTATATAGGGAAAGTAGAGGATGAATTTTCCTTTAAGATGATTTAAGAATTTTTGGATTAGACTTGTAAGATGGGATGAAATTTAATGTAGAATGTAGAAGCAAAGATAAATATTTTTCATGGGGCTTTCTTTTAATTCTTATGACCACAATTGGAGTAGCATCCCTTATTTGCTATACAAGCAATCTCTTTTGTTCTTTGGTTTAAAATATCAAATCTCAAGATACATGAAATGTAACTTGCTAAAGGTAAAAACTGCAGCAGCAGTACTACTAAGAAGGGGAGGCTAATGAATAGAACATAAAAGAAATCAACTTCAAAAATAGATAAAGTAGCATATAAAAGGTGGTGACATTTCATTCAGATAGGCTGTTGTAAAGTAAAATTTAAATCTCAGAAATTAACTGAAGATTTAGAGGTGTGGTGGAATTCTCCTAGAAACACTTAATCCACTAAAGGAGGAGAGAGAAAAGCAATTATTTTTATGAAGAGACACCATCCAATTTGCTAATTTGGACACTAACATCATTCTGAAGCTTAGCCAACCTTCAATAATTTAGCAAGTTGGCTCGATAATTTGTCACATTGTACACAGTCAGTGTGCCATTTCTAATTTAAATTGACAGAGACCCTTAAATTGGTCCTGGACAAATGTGGTAATTTTAGAATGATTTGAATGAGCTTAACTATTTGGGAAGAGTATTTTGAACACCTGTCACTTATTTTTTAAAGTGAAAAACTATGTCAAATTGCTGATAATTGATCAAAAATGGAGGAAAAGCTAATGTATCTATTAAGTAATAAATGCTTAATTACGAAGTACTTTATGCTTAGCAACATTTTGGCACTCATGCCAATATTAAGGATTTATTTAATAATTAAGAACTAAATAGCATAGACAGTATGGTAGAGAGACCAGACCAGACCAGGGATGATAAGGGCCTGGTGAGAAAACAGATCTACAAGAATGAGGTAAGTGATCAGTGAAGATTCAAGCAGCAAAGAACAGAAGGTTGAAATAGTTAAATAGGAGGGCAGCTGGCTTCAGAGAGGCTTAGCTATAAGCAACTGGTGACAGCTATCCTTGTAGTTATTTGAGCACTATTTTAGGAAACTCTTGCTCAGATAAGAGTCCAAGTTCAGTCAGGTAAATTGTTAGTATTAAGAAATTCCAGCAGGAGGTACAATGATGAATGTCCAGGAACTCATCCCTGGAATAGAGATTCTTAACCTTTCTTTTGTGTCATACTCTTCCTTGGAAGACTGGTAAAGCCCAAAGATACCTCAGAATGCTTTTAAAATACATAAAAAATACATAGAGACTAAAAAGAAACCAATTATTTTGAAATAAAGATGTAATCTATTTTCCAACTCAGGTTCACGGACCTAAAATCCATCAACAGTTCCATAGGGGGTCCATGGATCCCAGGTTAAAAACCTCTTAGAGGAACTAATAAGAAAGATCTGGCTGTTATTTAGAGGAAATCTGGAGTTCTGAAGAGGAAAAAAACCACAGGGGCCCAGGCCTGGGGATAAAAAATAGAGATAGTTTTTGAAATGGAAGTTAAGAGAAAAATTGGGGTGGGAGGATCTTCTAATTATAAAATAGGACTTCAGTGATGTCAACATGTTTACCCATTTATGCTGCCCAAAATGAATGGGAGAGTGACAGCACATGAAAATCTTTCATAAAAGAACTCTAATTCGTAGGTCTTAGTAAATGTTTTATTAAGAGGCCCAATGCTTAAGTAGACCTAAAAAAGGACTATCTTACTGAAATTAATGATAGACATTATTACCACGGGCCTATTTTAGTATGATATTTATCTTTTAACTAAAGCTACATGGGCAAAGTGCCAGGGCCAATGTGTTATCAGGTGAGGTAGCTTCCCAATTGACTGGGTGTGGTAAATATGCCAATAGACTAACCAATTCTAAAATGGTGGAAAAAAGTTCCATTTGAAGCACCATAGGGAGAAAAAAATGGCCAATATTGGTGCCATGGGGGAGAGGCATATATTAAATAGGCACTGGGAAATAGCATCATGAGAATATCAGAAGGATGGAATTACATGGCCTCAAGAAAATTAGCTTAAATATAGGGAGATTTTTAGTTACCAAGTTATACACTAGTCATACTATGTATGTGTGTATGTGTATTTGTGTGTGTTTGTCTAGGTTTATGATTATATTAGTGTAAGGCTCTTACCAGTGAGAAAATACTCTCTACCAATGTAGATTTGAGATTGTTCTGCAACTTATAATTTTAGAAAAGAGTTATCCGAGACATCAAAAGATTAAGTGGCTTGCCCAGGGCCACACAGCCAGTATGTGACAAATGTAAGGCATTTGAACCCAGGTCTATCTGACTCTGAATCCAGCTCTCTATACACTATACTAGATATTTCATGTATCTAATTAAATATCCTTGATTAAAGCCTCAAAATATAGAGTCTGGAATGGTGAAGACCGGCATCTGATGCACAGGTAAACCAAGTTAGAAGCAAAGATCTAAAGGAATATAGGAAAGTGTTTATACTTCAAAGCAGAGAATTTTAGCCAGGACTAGAAAAAATGTAATGTTTGACAGTCAATGGGATCATTTGCCCTGGACTACAGATTTGGGAATCTGTTGAATTCTTGTTTGCCAAGGTAAACAGGCACAGGACTCCTAACCAGGTGTCTGCCAACACCATTTCATATCATAGGAATGGAGACACCTGTGGCTCTTTGATACAAGCAAATCCTAAATAATGAAACTTTTTCTACCAATCAATGCATGTTAGCACCTCCTATTCAACTTATCATATTAGAGAATTGCCTGGAAGACTAAAAGGTTAAATTAGTTGCCGAGGGTCACAGAACCTTGCTGACCACTATACCACACTCCCATAATATTACTTCAACATCTTTAGTCATATTCTTGCTTCTGTTCAACAGCAAATTGGTCCTTCTTAGTGATAAAGGCATTTCATTAAAGTTTTAATTTAGAAAATTAGCCCAAGATAAAAGTATCTATGTACTTAATAAACAAAGGCCAATATGACATTTAACATTATTTTAAATACAACTGCAATTGTTTGACTTGTATTTGTTCATCATTATGAATATTACAGCTATATTCCTTATAGAACAGAGGCAATACAGTTTAGTCTCAGCAGAGTAAATTTCTTCCTATGACTTTGAAACCATCTCTAGTTTTATTTTTCTGAGACTTTGTGATCTGATTAATTGCTGGACTTCAGGAAATGACTGCAATAGGTTAAAAGGTGGTGGCTTGTCAGTGGGAAACAAAGCAAGAGATCAATTATAGGACCTAGAATTCAAGGTCAAAAGTGGACTAGAAACAAGGCTGGTTTTATGCTGATCTAGGTAACTTATGAGCTTCTTATATTTCTCTTGCCTAAGGGCAAGACTGATTCCAGGTTTAAAGTTGGGGCTTAATTTACATAGGTGAAGGGTAAATGCCTTCAGTTGCAAAGATTTTTAGATTACAAAGGTTTTTAGATTACTAGGCTGAAGAGATTATTACATTTAAAGTTGCTTTGTTTAATTTAATACATTGCAGGCAAAACTGGAAACTGAACGAGATACCAGCGTGGCAAGCTAATGGCAACCAAGGATGAAGAATATAAAAACTATGTGATACAAAATTATGCTATTATCACTGTCTGAGTACCTATTGGTGGATTATATTTTCTTTGGACTATCCTGGTATTTATTACTATAATTATTTTCAATATTAACAACAAACACGACATTGAGTCAATAATTTCCCCTGGAAACTTCCTGATTGTAATTCCCATACCTTTGGACATAAATATAAGTCGGCATAGCACCAAAAACTGTGGTTAGTCATAATTTATTGCTTAGAATGCAAATTAATTTAAAGATATATGTGAAAACATTCAGCATTTCCTAAATAGTTAAGTCATGCCGTGCACCATGTGCCACATCAAGGATCAAGCAAGCTGCTTTCTCAGAGGAATGGGCTGGGATAATGCCAACTAAATGCATGCAGAGCTTACTACTTCTGCCAAGGTCACAGATACTGGCACATTAGCTTCAAGTTTGCCTGCTAACTCAGCAATGGTCCATTAACAATTTGTATAATCCTTGCTAAGTTTATTATCAGTTCTTTACATTCTTTCTTTTAGGACAGATTTAGAGTGGTCTGTGATACTTGCCAAAGTGTTACTGTTGTTGTTAAGGATACCCCCATTCTTATCACATTACAAAATACAAAATATTGCTGAGAATTATGTATTATCAGGAAAGAAACTGAAGGCCTCAGGGGCACAGGTGGTGTGTGTGTGTGTGTGTGTGTGTGTGTGTGTGTGTGTGTGTGTGTGTGTGTATGTGTGTGTGCATGTGCATGCTTTAATCACCACTACAACTGAAGACAAAAACTTCCAAAAAAGAAAAGTTTCATTTATCAGCCAATCTCCAAGCAGGCATTAAGCTCCTACTGTACGGCAGGCATCATGAACACATATTGAACACAATGTAAGAAACAATCACTACTTACAGCTGACATTCTAATGGAGACAAGCACGTATAAAACATAAATAGCATAAATTTAAAATTAATAAATAAAAATATATACAAAGTAGGTTGTGACAGAGGACCCTTTAGTAATCTAAAAAAAGCTTCAAATAGAAAATGGTGTTTCATTCTTATAAATTATTACTACTACTTAGATTTATTCTTTTACTCTAAAGATAATTTGTTATGTTAGATACACTATGAACAGGAAGGAAGGAAACATTTATTAAGCGCATAGGCCAGGCACTATGTTAAGTACTTTTATGAATATTATCACATATAATCTTTACAGTAACCCTGAGAAGGTAATTGATATTATTATTTCCATTTTTTAGTTGAGGAAACTAAGGAAAAGAGAAGTTAAGTGACTTGCCCAGGGTCACACAGCTAGTAAGTGTGGATTT
Organism: Gymnobelideus leadbeateri; assembly: GCA_011680675.1. Taxonomy (NCBI): domain Eukaryota; kingdom Metazoa; phylum Chordata; class Mammalia; order Diprotodontia; family Petauridae; genus Gymnobelideus; species Gymnobelideus leadbeateri. The sequence continues at coordinate 377,198 of WOXC01004599.1, forward strand.
GAAGGCAGGATTTGAAGATCTTCCTGACTCCAAGACCAGAGCTCTATCTACTGTGCCACCTAGCTGACAGATTTTCTTCCATCAAGAGGAGAAAGATGTGCCAATGCAGACACGATCTAACTATGACAGGAATAGCTGATCTCTGATTTCCTTTCCAACTCTGTTCTTGATCGGTTTATGTCTCTTTCAGCACAACAGTAACCTATACACATGTATCTTGTTAATGTCCATCAGTGACTAGTAAATCAGTAGAAACACAGTTATCACACAGTTTTAGACTTGATTTAGCAGGGGTTCACATGGTCAGATTAATGTTTTAGCAAAATTACTTTGGCAACAATGTATAGAACATACTGGAGTTGGGAGAGACATAAGGAAGAGAGATCAATTATGAGGTTGGCTAAGAAAATGTAGTCTGAGAATGGATTTCTTGGCCATGGCATAAAATGTAAGGATGATGGGCACCAGGCCAGGGATGGAATACATCTATGATAGACTGACAAAATATGATTGCTTGAAATCTTGCAAATATAAACTAACAGACTTTAAATTTAAAAGGAAAAGGGGAGGTAGAAAACATCCTGTGTATTTTCCAAGCTAGATAATTTTTAAAGGAGCTACAGAGCAACAGAGATGCTTAAAAATTCACCAGAGGGGTAAGGGGGGAAGAACAGAAAAAAGAAGAAAGAATCTTTCTTTCCTGAATGGTTTGGGGAAACGCCTCAGACAATTTGGATAACTTTGTCCAATTTAAAACCAACAGACAAATGAGCCCCAAAGAATAATTATTTTGGTGAGAGTTTTGTTGAACCTCTTGACTTGTGAGAGTTTTGCAGATGCAAGTGGAATTTATACCACCCTGGTCTAAAAAAGAGAAGATGCAGAATTGTGAAGGCTCTAAGTACAAAGTAACTACAATACAATATTCATGGGACTGAAGTTTAGAATCAGACTCAAAGCTGAAATGGACCTTAGTCCATTTGGACATTAGTCCATCTCTTACCTTATTGAACATGGATCTCTCAAGATGGCAGAGTAGAAGCACAAAATTGGCTTGAGATCCCACTCTAATCACTTCCAATATATTTTTAACATGACTCTAAACAAACTTTACAGCTACAGAACCAGCAAAGAGACAGAGAGAAACAAATCTCCCACTCAAGAAAGCCCAACAGGCCAACAGGAAAGGTCTATTTCAGTGTGCTGGGAGCTGAGCTCTGGTCCCATGTAAGCCATGCTGTTCTGGCCTCAGAGCAGTCCAGACTGGCCAGAGCAGATTTCAGACAGTGAATCAATAGTAGCTATGTGGATGTTGTGGATGTCTCCAGACTTCTCAACCCATAAACACTAAAAACAAAGTAAAAAGTGTGAACTCTGTTGGAACAGGTTGCGGGGGGGAGGATAGAAGAGCACAGTCTGGCCCTTGCCCCCAGGTGAGAAGCAACAGAGGTGCAGCAGCTGTGCAACCACCACCACATGGCTGCCTCAGTAGCTCCTGGCCTGCAGATCATAGGGGGACCAAGTGACCATTCAGATGGTAATTGCTTTTGCTTTAACCTGCTTGGATCTGGATAGGTCTTGGGTGGTGGTCCTGGGGTGTGCGGCCAGTGAGACGGAGCTTATAGGGGCTGTAGAGATGGTGCCCTCCTAATAGGTCCAGCAGCCGCAAAACCCCCAGCAATTTGGAACAAAGCTCTCTCTATTCTGGAAGCAGAGTTCTACTGTGGCAAAGAGCTGAAAAGTCAAGTAGTTGACTGGCAATATGAGCAATCAGAGGAAGCACAAACAGACCATAGAATCCTTTTTTGGGGACAAAAAGGATCAAGGTATGGAGCAGGAGAAAGACAGTGAAGTCAGAACACCTGCATCAAAAGCCTCCAAGAAAAGTATGAACTGGTTACAGGCCATGTAGGAGCTCAAGAAGGATTTTGAAAAGCAAGTAAGAGAAGTGGAGGAAAAATTAGGAAGAGAAATGAGAATGATGCAAGAAAATCATGAAAAGCCAGGCAACAGCCTGCTAAAGGAGACCCAAAAATACACTGAAGAAAATAACACCTTAAAAAATAGACTAACTCAAGTGGCAAAAGAAGCCAAAAAAGCCAATGAGGAGAAGAATACCTTAAAAAAGCCAAATTTTCCAGATGGAAAAGGAATTACAAAAACTCATTGAAAAGAATAACTCCTTCAAAATTAGATTGGAGCAACTAGAAACTAATGACTTTATGAGAAATCAAGACACTATAAAACAGATACAAACAGATGAAAAAAATAGAAGGCAATGTGAAATATCTCATTGGAAAAAGCACTGACCTGGAAAATAGATCCAGGAGAGATAATTTAAAAGTTATCGGACTAACTGAAAGCCATGATAAAAAAAAAAAAAAACAGCCTAGATGCCATCTTTCAAGAAATTATCAAGGAAAAATTGCCCTGATATTCTAGAACCAGAAGGCAAAATAGAAATTGAAAAAATTCACCAATAGCTTCTTGAAAAAGATCCCAAAAAGAAAACTCCTAGGAATATTATAGCCAAATTTCAGAGTTCGCAGGTCAAGGAGAAAATACTGCAAGCAGTTAGGAAGAAACAATTTGAGTATTGTGGAAATACAATCAGTATAACACAAGACCTAGCAGCTTCTACATTAAGGGATCAAAGGTCTTGGAATATGATATTCTGGAGATCAAAGGAGGTAGGACTAAAACCAAGAATCACCTACCCAGCAAAACTGAGTATAAAGGGGAAAACATGGTCATTCAATGAAATAGAGGATTTCAAGCATTCTTGATGAAAAAGAAAAAAACACAGCTGAACAAAAAATTTGACTTTCAAATACAAGAAGCAAGGGAAGCATGAGAAGATAAACAGGAAAAAGAAATCATAAGGAACTTTTAAAAGTCAAACTATTTACATTTCTACATGGAAAAACAATAATTTTAACTCATGAGACTTTTCTCAGCATGAGGATAGTTGAAGGGAATATGTGTGTGTGTGTGTGTGTGTGTGTGTGTGTGTGTGTGTGTGTGTGTGTGTGTAGGAGGATGTATGTGTATATAAATGTATATATGTGAGTGTAGGCGTATGTATGTACATGTATACATAGGGGGCACAGGATTAGTTGAATATGAAGGGATGATATCTAAAAAATAAAATTAAAAAGTGAGAGAGGAACTTATTGGGGAAAGGATAAAGGGAGAGATAGATTAGGGTAAATTATCTCATATAAAAGAGGCAAGAGAAAACTTACAATGGAGGGAAAGAGCAGGAAGGTGAAAGGGAATGGGACAACCTGATTCTCATTGAATTAAGGAAGGAATAACATACACCCTCAATTGGGTATCTTGCCCTACAGGAATATAGGGGGGTAGGACAAGAGAGGTGAATGGTAGAAAGGAGGGAAGATTGGGGAGAGGGTAGTTAGAAGCAAACATTTTTGAAAAGGGATAGGGTCAAAGGAGAAAATAGAATAAGTGGGGGGCAGGATAGGATGGAAGGAAATATAGTTAATCTTTCATAATATAACTACTATGGAAATGATTTGGGTAACTACACATGTACAACCTATATTGAATTGTTTATCTTTTCAGTGGAGGTGGGTGAGGAGGGAAGAAGGGAAAAAATCTGAAACACAAAGTTTTAAAAGCAAATGTTTAAAAAATTGTTTTTTACATGCAGCTAGGAAATAAGATGTGCAGGCACTGGGGTACAGAAATCCATCTTACCCTACTAGAAAGTTAGGGATGTTATGGGGGAGGACATAAGAGAGAACAGATTGGGGGAAGGGGAATTCAGTAGGCTTGCTATTTTGGGGTAGGAGGTAGGGGAAAGATGGGGAGAAAAAGTTGTAACTCAGAATCTTGTGGAAATGAATATTGAAAACTAAAATTAAATAAATAAATTTATAAAAAAGAAAGGTCCAAAAATAGGTCAATAAAGGGCCACTGGATTTACCAAAGTAAGAGGTCAATGAAACTGACCAGGTTCAGTATATAAGACCAGGCTCAGTGGAGTGGTTGGGATCTGAAGCTACCCAAAGGGTCTCTGAGGTCCCTCCAAATTATATGGTTTTAAAGAGAATATATCAGAAAATTGAGAAAACAAACAAATGAGGAGTCTGATGATTATCTGGGTAAAAGATATTGAAGAGATTTAAGAGTCACTGGCTGAAGATGAAATGGAAAAAAAAATTAATGTAGCAGAGGTGTCAAACTTGTTTTCCAGGTTGGCCAGAATCAGATTTAAATGTCAATAGGAAATATTTACTAAAATAAATAAAAACATAACAGAAAAAAAGAACATGGATCTCTTCTACAACCTGCTTAACAAATGATCATTCCTTCAAAGATCTATACTGGTCCTCCTCAACTTATCTTATGCAGGATACAAAGCACAAAGAAGAGTACCCCACTGCCTCCCAAGGTGGTCCATCACTTCAGGACAGCTCTTTTATTTTAGATCAATGTTATGTTGTTAAGAATAATTCCACCTCTATGCAGTTTCCTAGTTCTGCCCTCCTTATCCAGCAAAATATTTTTAATTCATTTTCCATGTTACAGTTTTTTCAAATAGACTCATAAACAAGCATGTCATTTGTCTTTTAATAAGGGAATATGAAGTTTGAGTGGAAATGACTATTAAATCATTTTGGCATAAGGGTCATGAAGAAGTCCTTTTATTAGGGCCCAAATCTTCCTAAAGAATAAAGGACACCAGAGGATTTAATAGAAAATTGCACAAAAAACAAACTCCCATTGCCTACTTCCATACTCTCAGAGATCAAAATTAGTTATCATCTGCTCACCAAAAACTTTCACTCTTTCCTTTATTTAAGTATCTAATATTCTTGCCCAAATAGAAATTCATTCATTTCATGGGCCCATACTTTTGGAAAAATTAATAATATGGTTATCAACCTTTGTTACATTTGTGCTAGGTGAAAGAAATATATCTAATGCTAAATAAAGAGGTTTTGATTAGGACAAGGGGAAAAGAGGAAAGGAGATTTCCTAGCTCCTAGGACCCAGAACAATTGGTGTTCATCCTGCCAAAGAAACAGGGTTGTACTGGTCTCCCTGGATTACAAATCCTGAATCTTAACTGGGATATTAGAAAAGCTTCCTACTCTGCTTCTTCCTTCCATCTCCCTCTTTATCCTCTATGACCCTGAAAACGCTTGGTTTGGCTTTTTAAAATAGTAATTGCAGCAATTTGCTCAAACTGTTTATCATTTATGTCTAATTATCATGCAACACAATAATGATTATGTATATCATAGAATGTGTCAAATTAACTTAGTTGTTTTATTTGATTACAACACGAAAACTCTCTGTACATTCAACCTTCATAGTTTGTTGCTCATGAAAAACGGTCAGGTCATCTACTCACAACTTAGCAAAACAGAAAAAAAAAAGAGGAATAGAGAAGATAATTGTGTTTGAAAGATGGGCTGCAAACCTGTGTTTGATTTTTGCATGTGTAAATATAAACTTCCAAGGTGAACACTAAGTGCTCAGGATTCAAAGAAAGACAAAAGACAGCCCCTGCTCTCAAGGATCCCGTTGTCTAATGGGAGAGAGAACACAGGACCATCTATGTACAAACAAGATAAATAAAGGATAAACTGGGGATAGTGTCAGAGGAAAAGCTATTAAAAGAGGACCGGGAAAGGCTTCTTATAAGACGGTGAGATTTTAGCTGACATGTTAAAGAAGTCAATGAAGTTAGAAGGCTGGAGAAGGACAGCATTCAGCCCACCTGCCAGTACTGCCAGTAAAATGCTGTGTTTAGGAGATGGCATGACTTTTGTGAGGAACATAAGGAGACTAGTGTCACTAGATTGTGGATTATGGAGTGGAGAGTAAGGCAGATGAAGACTGGAAATGTAGGAAGAGTCAGGTTCTGAAGAGTTTCGAAGCAGAACATAAGATTTTATACTTGATGCTGGAATTAATAGGGAACCCCTGGAATTTATCGAGTATGGAAGTAAGATGGTCAGATTTGTGCTTTAGGAAGGTAAATTTAACAGCTGTGGGGTAAATGGATTGCAGTGAAGAGAGAATTTGGGCAGGGAGAATAGCCAGGAGGCTATAACAATAGTCTAGGCATAAGGTTATGAGGAGCTGCCACAGGGTGTGGCAGTGTGGGGGGGGGCTGGGGGGGAAGAGGGAGGAATGGGGGATGTGTGAGAGATGTCACAAAGGTAAAAAACAAACAAAACGAAAACAGGACTTGGCAGCCAATTTTAGACCACTTTTCCTTTGGGAGAACTAAATTTTAAGAAATTAAGAAATCATTTATATGACAACTATCGAGGATTCCACCATCTTCCAAGTCTAGGACCTAGGACCTAGGACCTAGGACCTTATCGCCTATCTGTTATCCTTAACTCTTCACTTTCATTCCCTATCCAAAGGATTCTTAACTAAACATCCATTAAAAATAGTTTCTTAAAATCAAATACTAAAAAAGAAGAGTTCTGTAAATTCCCCTCCCAGAACAGGGTGATTTTAATAAACACATATTTCTTTGCACTGATTTTTGCTTGCAATTATGCAGGCTTTAACCTTTTCAAAGAATTTCATGTGCATTGTATCATGGGTATTCACAATATATAGACAGGTCCAGTACTCTTCCCTTTACATAAACTAAGATTTAGAGTGCTTGAGGGTTACATGAGTATACTGGGTATAACTGAATACACAACTATATTTTCATATTTCTTGGTGGTACAATTGATAATATGTAGAATTGGAAGACAGGGACACCAGAGTTCAAATCTTAGACAATTTACCTCACTGCTCTCAATCTCAGGTTCTTCATTTGTAAAATGGGAATTATAATGGCACCTGCTTTACAGGTTTGTTGTGTGGATCCAGTGATATGATGTATGTAAAGTTCTGTTACTTTATTATTATTATTATTAGTCCACTGTTTTTCCCAACACCCTACTTTGTCTGCTCCTTTCCCTTACACCACAAATCTTTTCTAATTAACCTCAATATATTTCTCCTCTTCCTGGCATTTTGGATGGATGTATTTTTTACTTTCATAGACCCTATTTCATGATGAAGCATCTGCTGGTGGCATTGAAGTTGCTGGCATTCCACAAATTTGCCCTACAGCACAGGACAGATGGCAGTGTCACGGATGGTAATGATAGACTAATAGACTAACATTAGCCACAAGGGACAGCTTCTGCCTTTGTTCTGTTTTTAGTAGCAACCCTATCCAACGTCTTGGAACGTTTCTTCTAAAAACAAGGAAATTGGCTAATTTTGGAGGTGGCCACTGGGTGGGGCAAAAGTGCACACTTTAGAAGAGGATGATGCCCTATGAAAAACAAATCTTTAAAAAAGTGTTCTTTTTTTTCACTGTTCATGTGATTGTGAAAAAATTGATTTCTCAAATTCAGATCCTAAGTAAAGGCTTGCAAACATCCATTATCAGATGTACTTTTTCTCTAAAGTTTGCAATGATCACATATACTATGGTACTTCCTAGAAGAAATAAATGGCATAAGAACAGATCCAAGAACTAATCACAATCATTAATTTGTGAAAAAATTAAAGTGGTATTACTATTTATATTGAGGAACAGTTCCCCTTCACCCAACCAACCACCATCACTCATCATTTCTGTTTGGAATTTCAGGCTTCTTTTGTAATTGGAGTATTGACATTAGGAATTCCATGAAGTCAGTGTTGTAACCATGGCCAATTAGTATCTATAAGTCTTTTAAAATAATAAGTGAAATTTGGAATTAGGTCTGGATAGAAAGGTTAAAAGAGTAGAAATGAATGTTTAAATGCATATTTAAAAATGATTCTTTTTCTACCAACAGAAAATATCATTATGGGTTTGTATCCTGTTTTATTTTCTGTTAGGCCCTGGATATGGGCATGTGTTAATTTGCACAGGTAGATAAGTTATATTCAGGCATTGGGTGGAATGCAAGAGTACATTCAAGGGTGTAAAAATTTGGAAATTAATTTCTCATATACTAAGGAAGGGGACCACTTTCTAGGCATTGGAATTTTACTGACCATAAGATAAGATTACAAAATTATTTGTACAAATATGAAAATATCCTTTTCTATTTAAGTAGATAATGAATTGTGGGAAAAGTGACCAGCAAAAATAGTACAGTCAATGTTTTAGCATTTTAAAGCTAGAATATTACCAAATTTTCCTTTTACACTAAGCCAAAATATTTATCTTGTTCAAGCATGGAAAAAAGTTTAGAAGAGAATATCCAATTTGCAGGAAAAAATCTGTTTGAATGATACATTTTTAGCTCTTAAGAATTTATTATTAGGGCTGTCTACATTTTAAATGAAATATCTCAGCATATTATTCTTCTATTCTTTTTTTAAAACTTCTTTTTTATGGATTTATTATATAACAGTGTAAGTACTGGGTAGACAAGCTATTCAGCTTTTCTAATACAAACTCATATTTTTGAAATATATGAGGAAAAAAAAGGAATTGGAAAACAGATAAAATTACACTGAACATTCAAAAGTGATATGGTCGATGTCTACTCCCATGCAAATAACACTAAAATAATAAAATGTTCCTTTAGCAACTATGACAACACACTTTTTTGGGGGCCATACTCAAGACCAACTGTGTAATCCCTCTTATTAAGTCAGCTACCAATTTAGTAGATAAAGTATCTCTATCTTTTTAGCTCTGTAAAACAAGTTGTGGGGGAATCTATATAATTATGTGAGTGCTAATATTATAATAATAGCTGATATAGGTTATTGTCTCTATATAATCTTTTTGAATAATATAATAATATTGTGGGGCTTATAGTACTTGTATTATGTCATCCTCATTTTATATCTAAGGTGACTTAGATGCACAGAAGTTAAAGGACTTTCCCTGTGGTCCCATACCTACTAAATGGGAGAGGTGGGAATCAAACTCCTATCTTATGACTCCAGAGTCAGTACTCTTTCCATTATGTCATGCAATTTCTCACTGTACTTCAGCAGAACAAAGGGGTAGGATGGCTACTAGTAAAGACTTGAGAAGAGGTGGGGTCAGTTAATAAACATTTATTAATGCAACTGTGCTAAGCACTGGGGATACAGAGGGAGGCAAAAGAAAGTTCCTGCTCTAGAGGAGCTCACAATCTACTGGGGAAGACAACACAGTAAATAGCTATATACAAAAAAGGTCAGTATGATCAAATACTGATTAAGAAATGATAGGTAGCAGTAAAGCACAAGCATTAAAAGTTCAGTTTTGGAGAGGTTGAGTACAGATTTCTATTTACTGTGTTTACTGAAGAATATTACCTTGAGATGAAGGAATAATATCCATTTGAAGAACTGCTTAAAGAAGAAAAAAACATAGAGAAAGAAGGAATAATAAATTCTGGATTCCACAATGGCATGAGAATTAAGGACAGGGTTGAGCTATATATATATTGAATGTTTCTTTCTTTAAAATTCCATAATGCCTGTCTCTTTCCCACTCTGCTACTTATTATCTGTATGATCTTGAATAAGTGAAAATGACAATTTCTCTCAGTTTCAATTTCCTCTTCTTTAAATGAAGTGGATAGAACTAGAATCAGGAATGGTGAACCTACACCGTCGAGGTTACTTGTAACCTTCTAGGTCCTTTTGACTGAGTCCAAGTTTTATAGAACAAATCCTTTTATTAAGGGGATTTTTTATATATGACCTTTATATTTGATATACAGTAGAAACCTATGTCTGCTATCTTTGAAGTTAGAATGTGAGCGCTTTGTAAGCAGAAAGTGATTTGTTTTTTTCTGTTTAAGCCCAGTTCTTAGCAGAGTGCTTTACACATAATAAGTACTTAGTACACGCTTTCACATTCATTCACATAAACCCCACTCCCAATAAAAGGGTTTAAAAAAAGTTTGGCCTTAAGGATTAGGTGTCACTTATCTAGAAAAAACATAATTTTAATATTATTTTAAAGGAAAGTAAAATATTCTATTCATTTGTTTAACTGAAATTGAAATATAAAACACAATTTAAAAAAATTAAAGTAAAAATATAAGCTATAGATCTGTGACCAGTTAAGAGAAAAACAATGAAATAAAAGGGGTGGAGGTAGAGGGAGAGGAAGAAACATGAACAAAAAGGAAGACATAAATAGACTCTGAAGGGCAGAGACAGAAAGTCAGGGAGAAATATGCACATACAAAAAAGAAACACAAACAATGAAAAAGAAAAATATTCAGAGACAGTGTTGAGTGGCTAAAGTCCGTAGATTTTTAAAACTGTAATACATTTTTTTCTTTTTTTTTTCTTTTAATTAAACAAATGCTTTATTAACTTCTGGTTTATATCATTCATTTCCACCAGATTATGAGTTACATTTTCCCCCATTTTTTCCCTACCCACCACCCCAGAATAGCAGTCCCACGAGATATCCTCTCATCCAATCTGCTCTCTCCCATATCTTCTCCCATATCCCCTTCGACTTTGCCATTAGGGCAAGGTGAATCTCTGAGCCCCAATGCCTGGACATCTTATGAAACATTTAATTTTGAAACTTCGATTTTCAGATTCATTCCCTTCCTCCCTTGTCACCCACTCCCTCTGAGAAGATAAGCAATTCAGTATGTGTTGTACATGTATAGCTATGCAAAACATTACCATAGTAGATATATTGTAAAAGACTGCTTATATTTCCCTCCCACCTGTCTCACCTCCCACCTGGTCCATTCCCTACTTTGATCCTGTCCCTCTTTGATAGTGGGTACTTCCAACCTCCCCTCCCCCCAGAATGCCCTCCCCTCCATCATCCCCCCTCTCATCCTCCTTTCCCCTACTCAGGAGAGTGAGTGAGGGTAAGATATTCCATTTAGTATGTATGTGATTCTCTCCTTGAGCCAACTTCAATGAGAATATGCTTTTGCCTTTTTGCCTTCCTGTTCTTCCCCTCCCCTGCAACTACTTCCCCTTGCCTCTTCTACATGAGATAGTTTACCCTACCCTGTCTCTCTCCATCTCCTCTCACCACTTTCCTCTCTCACCTCATTGACTTCACCCCTTAAGAATCATCCCTTCCTTGGGGTGGTTAGGTGGCGCAGTGAGCAGAGCACCAGCCCCGGAGTCAGAAGGACCCGAGTTCGGATCCAGCCCCAGACACCCAACACACAAACAAAAACCCAGCCTCGTGACCCCGGGCAAGTCACCCAACCACAAATGCCCTCAAAAAAAAAAAAGAATCATCATCCCTTCCCATCAAATTCAACCTGTGCCCTCTATCCATGTATACTGTGAACACATGCCATGTACCCTTCTTCAATTGTTTTCATAATGAGAAAGGTTTCATCAAACAGAGTTATTGTTTTTCCATGTAGGAATGTAAATAGTCCAACTTTGATAAGTTCCTTTTGATTTCTTTTCCTTGATTACCTTCTCAAGCATCTCTTGCTTCTTGTGTCTGAATGTCAAATTTTCTATTCAACTCTGGTTTTTTCATCAAGAATGCTTGAAAGTCCTCTATTCCACTGAATGACCATATTTTCCCCTGAAACAAGATACTCAGTTTTGCTGGGTAGGTGACCCTTGGGTTCATTCCCAGTTCTTTTGCCCTCTGGAATATCATATTCCATGCCCTTCGATCCCTCAGTGTAGAAGCTGCCAGGTCCTGGGCTATTCTGATTGTGTTTCCACAATATTGAAATTGTTTCTTCCTGGTTGCTTGTAGTATTTTCTCCTTGATCTGGGAGTTCTGGAGCCTGGCTATAATATTCCTAGGAGTTTTCTTTTTGGGATCATTTTCAGGAGGTGATCAGTGGATTCTTTCAACCTCTATTTCCCCCACTGGGTTTAAAACATCAGGGCAATTTTCCTTGAGAATTTCTTTAAGGATGATTTCTAGGTTCTTTCTTTGATTGTGGCTTTCAGGTAGTCCAATAATTTTTAAATTATCTCTCCTGGATCTATTTTCCAGGTCAGTGGTTTTTCCCATGAGATATTTCACATTGCCTTCTATTCTTTCATTTGTTTGATCTGTTTAATAGTATCTTGATTTCTCATAAAGTCACTAGCTTCCATTTGCTCCAGTCTAACTCTGAAGGAATGAATCTCCTCAGTGAGCTTTTGAGATTCTTTTTCCATCTGGCAAATTCGACTTTTTAAGGCATTCTTCTCCTCATTGCCTTTCTGAGCCTCTTTTGCCATTTGAGTTAGTCTATTTTTTAAGGTGTTATTTTCCTCAGTCAGGCTGTTGACTGTCATTTCATACTTTTCTTGCATCTTTTTCATTTCTCTTCCCAAATTTTCCCCACTTCTCTTATCTGCTTCTTAAGGTCCTCTATGGCCTGTAGCCAGCTTGTATTTTCATTGGGGCTTTTGGTGCAGGAGTTCTGACCTCACAGTCCTCCTCCATGCTTTGAGCCTCTTTGCCCCTAAAATAGGAGTCCAATGTTGAACTTTTCTGTTTATTTTGTTTCATTTGCCTAGGCATGTTGCCATTTAATTACTTGATTTTGGGGCTTGTTGCCACAGTAGGACTCTGCCACCAGACAGGGGAGCTTCCGCCCAAATGTGGGGTCTTCACAACTTCTGCCAGTTGGGTGGCCTCTGTAAAGCCTCCACCCACTCTGGCAAATTGGCTACCCACCCCAAACTTCCCCCCCGGACCACAATCCAAATGCAGGCAGTTTAAAGCAAGAGCGATTAACCCCCAGACTGATTGCTGGATCTCCCTACAGTTCGAAGACCAGGAGCTAGAGCCACTAATGATGCTGCAAAATGGCTTCTGTGCAGCTGTTTCTTCAGCAGCTTTTCGCCCCCAGGGGAGGAAGCCACGAGTTCCCCAAATACTTGTCCCAAAGTCCATATAATAGCACAGACATCACAAAAGGGATAAGCAATAACAATGGGCATGATGATTAATGGCCAGAAGGCTAAAAGTATAATGACATTCATCCTTTTAGTATGGTGCATTGTGGGGTTAGTAGAAAGCACAATGGCCTGGCATTCTGGACAGTTACCTGCTCTATTGCTTCAGCCAGGTCTCTAGACTACTACTATATGAAAGAAGAAGGCTCTATTAGTGACTTCCAAGCTTTTTTATTGATGGACTACATAATCAGAAATTCTTAGATATGGAGGTTTTATTAATTTAAGTATATAGTTAATTCTATAAAGCTTTAATTATGATGTACAAACTTATCCAAGTCTACCAACACAACAGTACATTCTACAACAAGAAATAGCAGGAAACAGGATACTAATCAATAGTTTATGGGTACTAGCTAATTAGATATATATTTCTCTCTCTCTCTCACCTAACCTCAACTTGCACCTACCAGTTGGAAACCCAGAAGGGAACATCCCTAGGATAAAGGTACTCTGTGGGGCCACACTCCTTAAATTATAGCTCACATGTGCTGGCTGGTATATTTACCTTTAATAGTTGGCCAAAGAAGTACACTTAGCTCATAGCCAGGTCTCAGTGGTTTAATAGCTCTGGCAACATACTTATCCTCTTTGGAGGATATTTTCATTTTCCTAATTTATATAATGAAGCAATCATAGGGTTTTTTTTGTTTGTTTGTTTGTTTTGTTTTGTTTGCTTTTTGGAGGGCAATTGGGCTTAAGTAACTTGCCCAAGATCACACGGCTAGGTTTTTGTTTGTGTGTGTTAAGTGTCTGAGTCTGGACCTGAACTCAGGTCCTTTTGACTCCAGGGCCAGTGCTCTCTACTCACTGCACCACCTAGCCGCCCCTGATCATAGGTTTTGAGCTGGTAAATGCCTTACAGGCCACTGAGTCCAAACTCTATATTTTATAGATGAAGAAACTGAAGCCAGGAAAGGTTGACTTGACCAAGATCACATGGCTAGTAAGTGGCTATAGAAAGATTCAAATTCCAACAAGTAATGAATGTCTTATCTATTGATGCAGCCTGTACTTGGCCCCTAAGGTTGCTTCTAGCTCTAAATCTGTCATCGCCTCTTTCTCCCCACCCAACCAAAGGTGTACTTTGTCAAACTACAGATAGTGTCAAAATGAACAATGGAGCACACATGTTGAGTACAACAGTAGAGAATATTCATATAGGGAACACATGTATCCTAAGCAATTCCCTCTGATAATTCAGAGCCCTGATCTGTTTTCTCTTCTTATAAAATCTTCAAGGGGCTTTCTCTGGTCATAACATCTTTGCTAGGCATATTGCTTAGCTAGGCTTCTTAAGCTTTTCCTCCATAGCTCAATTCCCCAAAACCAGAGCTACCTTTCCCTTAAATCACTTAGTTCCTCTGTTATATGTTGATTCCTTGGACCTGCTCTCCAAGTGATTTGGCACCTCCCATCACATGTCTTTTTGCTGTTCAGTCATTTCATTTGTGTCTGACTCTTCATGACCCCATTTAGGGTTTTCTTGGCAAAGATACTGGAATGGTTCACCATTTCCTTCTCCAGTTCATTTTATGGATAAGGGAACTGAGACAAACAGGGTTAAATGATTTGCCCAAGGTCACACAGAAAGTAAATGTCTGAGGCTAGATTTGATTAACTTGTGAACATGAGTCATCCTTGACTTCAGGTTCAACACTTTCCACTGTGCCACCTAGCTGCCCCTAGTTCCTATAAAAAATATCATGGCTCATGACAGGGGAGAAGAGGGAAATAAATCCCTTCTCTTTCATAAGTAAGGATGATTCTTTTTATGAACTGAGTTCTTCCATAGCTGCTTCTCTTTTGAATTGTCTGAGATAAGTGTCCTGAAAATTTCTTCTACCTTCACTCCCTAGAGAGTACATTTTACTTTTTAAAGGATCAGTAGGGGTATGCCAGAACTTGTAATCAGCCCATGGCTATTCGGCCTCCAATTCCATGAGAGTGATGAAAGAACTTCTTCATGTTTTGTAAAGGAGTATTCTAATTAACTCTCCTCCATCGGATAGTTTTTTTTAAAAATAATAATCTTAGATTTGTGCTAAGTGAACCTAATGTTCCTAGTAGCATTCACATTTTATGCTTTAATTCATTTCAACAAATATTTATATGACTCTATTGTCTGAAAAAATATATGCATAGTTGTAGTACAAAGTAATACTCAAGTCCATTAGAGAAGTCAAAACAAAGTATTAAAGGCAATCTGAAGGACAGTAGGTTCCTAAGAACAATGGGAAGGGATTATTTTAGAGGCTTAATGGAATTACTACTTGGGTTGGGTTTTTAATGGTTGGGTAAACTTCAATAGTAAAATAAAAGGAGAAAGAACATTGGAGGTAGAGGAAACAACATGTCACTGTTGTATATGTAAAAGGAACAAAGGAAAACAGAAATTATTGTTACATTATAGAGAAAGATGTAGGTAGTAGAAAATAAAGCTTGAAAGGAAATGTGGTGCCGTATCATGGAAAATTTTTGATGCCAGGCAAAAAGGTCTGGACTTTGAATAGCTAGGCAATAGGGAGCCACTGAAGACCGCTGAACCACGGAGTGACATTAAGGTGGGAGAAGTAGAAAAACCTGCTATGGTTTTTTATACTGCTCAGTCTGGATGTGATATCACCAGATGTGACAGTGATTATAGGGGGGTGGGGACTGCAATAGTGACTTAAGTTTTGAGTGTTATCTCTTCAAAAAGTCTTATTTTTAATAGACTAAATTTAATCTATAATATGTTTCAGAAGATGGAACAATGTTTTATTTTTATTTTTTCCCTCCAAACCCACTTATCCAGGTTCTTCTCCTTGACTTAAGGAATGACAAAACATTCAATTTCTGCTTTACTTTTGGTCAATGGATTTTGTTTCTACTTTGACAGTAGAAACATAATTGCCTTCAAGATCTGAAGGCCAATCATGGGGAAGAGGGTATACCCTTACTCAGTTTGGCTGAAAAATCAGACAGAATCAGGAATAATGTGTAGACATTGCAAAGAAGTAGATTCAGGTTTCATGTAAGGAAAAAAATCAAAGTTCCTAACAATCGGAGTTCTCCAAAAGTGCTGCATTTTGAAAATTTAAATAGATTCCCTTTAATTGGAGTTCTTTATGCAAGGGCTGGAAAACCACCTGTTAGATGTTCTGTAAAGTGAATTTTCTTGCTAGTATAGGTTGGAGTAGGTAGTCACTAGTCTCTTAGGTGGTCACTAGCATCTTATTCAATCCTGAAATTCTGTGATTCTATGATCTTTGTACTTCTATTTGTTCTTATGACCATAAATCAGATTCACTTATGATATAATCACCTCTAAATTGGGAAGTATATGCCTCAGGAATTTTTTAAAAGTATTTTCCCCCTGCCTTACTGTGATGAACTCAGAATTCCAGCAAGGCTTATTGAAAAAAAAAAGTTTTCTTTATTCTAATTGGTCGCTCATATTTTTGTCAGAAAAATAGGAATTGCCATTCTGGAACAGACAGAGGGTATTTCTAGTCTGGTGGCCAATGCCAGATGTTTCACTGAGAGGAATAAACCTCCCATAATATACCTAATTTCACAATACTATACCATGGGGGAGAATTTCTTCCTGACCCCATCTGGTGAGCAGCTTATGCCCTGAAGCATGAAGATTGATAGCTGTTGTAATTTTATCTTAGCTAGTGTACTGTAACTGCAGATGCTACTCTTACTCATATGAATGTCTAATTATCTTTAGGATCATTTTCTCTCAATCACATTCTGTGGCCTAGAGTTCCACAGGTTGAAAATATGGTTAATGCTTTAATGCTGCTCTGAAAATGGATATAAATGATTAATACATTACTGTCTGGTTTTATTGAAAAAGGTCATCTGTTTCTTGAGAAATGGTCCTATTTATGCAACTGTGTTTGCACACATCTTATAATGGTGTTTCAACTGTATCTGTAAACTTTTACTTCTCTCAAGGCCAAATGGTAGTTCCATATTTCCTACAAATGACTTTGGCTATTTACCCTCTTTCCATGGCAATTTTTCATATACATGAATGACTCTCTTTAGCACCAATTTTAGATTAAACTTCATTAATTACCAAACATCCACACTACTATAACAAATCAATTTTCTAAAATCATATTTCATATAGGGTCATTAAGACTATCAGGAACAGGGTAATTAACTTCACAATCTGAGTCATCTAATCATCATTGTGATTACTAATAATATTTGCATCTTGAAGGGATTTGAGCCTTCAATATAGCAAAAAGAAGTAAGCTAGTTCCAATGTACTGAGATTCTTAGATTAGAGTGTCCTCCTTAATTAGTGTCTCATATCTGTCCCCTCTTTTCTTGAAATTTTAACTTAAGAATTCATTATCTTTCACAGGAACTTTTGCAATATCTCCTGAATAGTCTTCCTGCCTCTAGTCTCTCTCCGTTCTGGTGTTTCTTTAAGAGGGAAAGCATATTTATCTTTCTCATAAGGAATTCCGATCATGTCACATCAATACTTAATTCTTCTCTATAGGAACCAAATAAAGTTTCATCTCCTTAGATTTGATGCTCAAAATACTATATAATCTGGTCCCTTTGTAGCATTTATTTCTACTTTCCTTCATGTATCCTCTGTTCTTGTCAAAGTGGATTTCCCACCGTTCCATAGACATGGCTCCTATAATTGAGTTTAAAAAACCTTTCTTTACAAATACAGGGAAAATATGACTAGATAGAAGTTTGTCTAAGGAGGAACCAGATACTTTAGTGGACTGCAAGCTCACAATGTGTCAAGCACATGACATATAAGTAAAAAAAATAAATATGATCTTGGTATGTGTAAGGGAGAGATGGTTTATAAGAAGAATAAGGAAGTGATAGTTTCACTGTACTCTGCCTTGGTCAGGCCACATCTAGACTGCTGTGCTCAGTTCTAGATGTCACAGTTTAGGAAGAATATTGATAAACTCAAGAACATCCAGAAGATGGAAACCGAAATAGTGAAGGCTCTTGTGCCCATGCCTATAATGATCTCTTGAAGAATCTTTGGATGTTTGGCCTGGAGAAATGAAGAATCACATGGAATATAATAGCTATCTTTAAGTATCTGATACTATGGAAGAGGGTCCAGGCTTGCTGAACTTGGCCCGTAAGGACAGAAGTATTGGGAAATGGGTAGAAGATGGAAAGAAGAAAATCTGGGCTTGAGGCCAGAAAAACTTCTAAAAAATGCAGCTATTCAACAATAGAATAGGCAGACACAGGAGGTAGTAGATTCTTTCTCACTAGTGGGTTCATGCAGAAGTTAGATATTCACTTGTTGGGTCTATTACAGTGAGGATTATTTTTAAGGTAGCAACTGGTTTTGATGACTGCATAGGCTCCTTTCAGTTCTGAATTTCTAGACACCTACATCAATGAAAGTCTTCAAGAAGAGTAAAAAAGACCACTTGTCAATTGTTCTTGTGGAGTATATTCCTCATTAGGAAGGGGTTATGAGGGCCCTTCCAACTCTGAGAATCTAGGACTATAAATTTCCTTCTCTTAGCATCTCTTGAAATTGTTCAAATTCTTTCCATCTTGACTCAATTCAAATTCCACATCTTTCATGAAGCTTCCTTATTTTCCAGTTGGAAATTATATCTGTAGCCTGGGAATTTGCATAATACATTGACCTCTCTTATAGAATTATTTCATTTCATAGAATCATATTTATTTTGTTAGTTATATGTGAAATTCTCCCTGTTAGATTAGAAGATCCCTCAGAATTTTTTGTCTTATTTATTATTATCTTTCAGCACTTTATGGTGATAAGGAGGACAAGAGTGTGGATAATGATGATAATGATGATGACAGGCAGCATGGAGCAGTGTTTGGAAAAAGTGCCAGCCATGATGTCAGAATGACCTAGGTTTAAGTCCCACTTCTTACACTTACTGCTATGTGACACTGGGCTGGTCATTTAACTTTTTGTTGTCTAGGCAATTTTCTAAAATTGCAAGTTGCAGAACAGGTGTGTTGTTTCCTTTCCTGATCTATACACAAAGTAAAATAACACAAATAATAATGGGTAACATTTATTTGACATGCTAAAGTTTTCAAAGTTATATCATATAATCTCAGAGTAGATAACTAATAAAAGTTTGTTGAATGTAATGGAAGAAGTATTTGGCAAAGTATTTCCTTAAGAATTGCCTTGAAAGATCTAATTTTTCAGAAAAGTCTTCTAGGAGAAAGAAGTATCTCATACAAGGGATCAAGAAATGTCTTATGCCATAGATGACACAAGCTTAGGTGTGAAAGAAAATAGAGATACCAAGAGATGCAGTTTGAGATGAAGTACATTACAAACACTGGGGACAGTTCAGACTCAAGAGTTTATATCTGATCTTAGAAGTAGTCAATAAACTTTACTTAGTGAAAATGAGAGGTGGGGGATGAAAGAAGGGAGATGACATGATCAGACCTTTAGTATAGGAAATAAAATTTAACTTCTATGAAGAAGAAGGACTGGAGTGGGGAGACACTAGATTCACTAGGATCAGTTAAGAGACTATTGCAATGATCTAGGTGAGAGGTAATGAGGCCTTGAATTAGAGTGGTGGCTAACTGTTGGAGAACGGAACATAGGAGAACCAAGTTATGAAAATAAGAATACACTAAGGCTAATGAGTAACAATCTCTAGAAGTGTCTTCCCATCTCTTAAATTATGATGTGATTAAATTAATAGATGAACAGTAGAAAATTATGTGCGATATCTTTAATGTTCTCTTTGAAAACAAGTGTAGTAGTTGATGTTCATTTTATTTTGAAGTCATAAATTTTGTGACATGTAAGCAGTATATCAACTTTTAAAAAACTAAGGGACAGAATGCTTTTCTAAGCCAAGGTCGCTGGAACTTTTTTTTTTAAATGATAATACATTATATACCATGAGTCAGACACAATAAAAGAAAACTCAGCAGGTAATGAGGTGAGAAATGACTTAATGCTGAGATATAAAATCATAGATAAGAGAGTTCTCTGTAGAAAAAGTTAGAGGTCAGTATTAAAGATACCATATGATGGAATGGCTGAAGGGCTCAGAGGAAAACTAGATCTGAAAATGTCGGTCTCAGAAAACTGTTAACAACTGGAGTGCCTAGGATCCTTGGTAATACCTATTGTCCACTGAAGCAAAAAAAAAAATTGCTTATGCCAAAGGGAAGCCTCTAAATAGATCATAGGAATAAGAAATCTCTTCTGTTTCCCCACCTCTAACCATTAATTAAATTTAATGACAGCCTCATTTAACAAAAGGCGGGAAAGCTCTCCAAAATGCTAATAGGTTTTCAAAGAAATATATTTCATAACTAATGTATTCAAGTCAAGAATAGTTTCAAAATCACAGTTTTTTTTGAGTCATATATTGGTAATTACCATGGAAAAGCTATATGTGGCTATTTTCCATATGAATATTTTCTACAATTCATTCACTGAGTCATAATTTTCTGAACTTTAATTTTTTGTAATTTTAAAAATATTCTAAAAATGTTAACTCCAAATGTGCATTGTATGATACACATACATTGAACACTATTGTATTAGGTATATGAATTGTGACTATTCATCGTGAATTTTATTCATTGCAAGTATTCTCAATCAAATAAATTAAAGGGAATTTCCCCCAAGGCCATTTATACAACCATCTTACTTCCTTTACTAATATCTCACTTTGAAAATAAATTTGTACCCTTAGCTTTGCCTTCATTTTATTCACATTTTATTATTCTGAGTTCTATTATTAATGACAATCAGACAATTTGTAGTTCTGAAATCCAAATGAAAATTGTCATTTTTAGGCAGGGGGAGTGGGGAAAAGAGAGGAGAGCAGCCAGGTGAAAAGACTGGGACAAAATTTGCTTTGTTTTGGAAACAATCAAAGAGATTTTATTTTTAAAGTTGTAAGATATTGACACTGTGGATTAATGTATTAGTGGATTTGTTTCTCTAACCATAGCCTCAGAGTATAGCTAGTGTGACTCTCACCACTGAGGTAGATGCTGTTAGTTAAGAAACTTGAGATTGATGCTAGAAATTTCAGGAATTGATTAAATCCTGAAAGAAGGGATATCTTTATATTTTTCATAAACACCTACTTTGTGTTTCTATCTTACTTAGTAGATTAGAAGTCAATTGGATCTTTTAAAAAGTAAATAGCAAATATTTGGAATGTGCTCTCTTTTATGATACTTCGGCTCAATAATTTTTTTGGAGGGGAGGGCAATTGGGGTTAAGTGACTTGCCCAAGGTCACACAGCTAGTTTTTGTGTTTAAGTGTCCAAGGCTGGATTTGATCTCAGGTCCTCCTGAATGCAAGGCCAGTGCTCTATTCACTGTGCCACTGAGCTGCCCTGGCTCAGTAATTTTTAATGGTGACTCAGAGGCAATGATTCAGGCTGGTAATAGTATTTGAGGCAATATATGCTCTTTTTCTTTAATCTCCTATTTTGCAGAAAAAGTGCTTTCAACGTGTTTTTATTTCAACAATAACTAGGATATATATGAATATACATGATTTCAATACATGTATACATGAGGAATTCTATATAACATATATGATTGTAAAATCCTGAATATATTTTAAAGGTTAAAATGGAAGACATTCTGTCAAGCTTTGCCTAATCCACCATTAAGGAAGTTTAATTCCAAAAAAAATCAGTCTTTTTTTTTTTTAAATATTTCTATCCATTCTCTCTTCAATGTATACCAAGGATAATGTCATATAGCTGGTATTTGGGAAAGGGAGTATAAGTGAGAATTCTCCAGGTGTGCAGAGGTCTTATGTGTTACATGATCAGGGCATTAGATAATTAGGTGCAACTTAATAAATGCTTAAGTGCCATTTTTCCACCCTCACAACTTCTCATTGGTATAACTATCTTGTAGTTTGTTATGTCATTACACCTACTTTTCAACAGGAGCATGTCTTAATATTGAGTGTATCAAATCTAATCCTACGGTTTATTGTGGTCAGCCCTGGTTGGTCTGTTCTGAGCTTTTCCCTCCTTTTCTGGTGAATGGAAGTTGTACTCCTGCCCTGCTGGTGGCCTGAATCACCTCAATTTGTTCTGGCAATCAGAGGCAGCTGCTTCATGTGAAAAGAGTGAGGACCACTGAACAGAGCATTAGGATTGACCTCAGACTGAATGTGAAGGGCTCAGCCCTTTCTGCTGGGCCAGTCGAGCATGTGCAAACAGATTTGCTGGAGTACAAAATGGTCCAGTGATTTAAAGCAAGTTTTCGTCTTTCTTTCTCTCTCTGTCTCTCTTTCTTTACGCTTTTAGAAATGAAACAGGATAGAGGACAGACTGGGTACAATCTTAGCAACATCTGTTGCCTTTCACGAGGGTCCTGGCTGAGGACAATATCTTTTCAAAAGGAGTCTGACATTTTGTTGAAAGAGGGGAAAAGCTCAAAGAGAGGATCATTTGAACATGTTTCCCAACACACACAGTTGGGTCCTGTTTTATGGCTGTGTCAGAACGTCTTTAAAGAAACTTTTCTCCCCTCCCTTTTCTAGTGAAATTGTCAGAAAACAAATCTTCCCTTAATTAGTACTTAATGCACTCTTATACCAAAGAAGCAGTTACAGTCCTCCCCTTTACCACCACACCCTTTGCTTTTATTCTTAATAACTAGCGTTTGACAGACCAAATCTTAAGCATAGTTAATCAGAAGTGTGAAGGAATTTATGCCTTGCATTGTTTCACATCTGTTACTTTCTAATTTTCTCATTAATTTAATTTTTATACTAAATACTGATAGCACTGAAGCATTTGTTAGCTTTTACTACTTTTTTTAAACCATGATTGATAATTCACAAAGCTTTTTTTTTTTTAAAAGTTTGGATTTTATAATATTCTTTCTTGCCTCTAATGCCAAATGCCCCATTGCAATAAACATTAGTTTAAGTTGGTTCTTACGTGGAAACAGTTACCCAATTTTTTTTTCAAAAATGTTTTTCGCAAGCAATTTTGCTCAGTCTAACCATGACATCCTTTCATAAAAATGACAGATGAAGCAGCTGACTAACTGGTGGGTATATTATTCTCTTGCAGGCATCTGCTCCAAAAAGCCAAAGCAAAACAAAACAAACATCATCTATTTCTTTTATTGACCTTAGGACTGAAGAAAATGACCTGAGAATATTCAGCAGACTTTTCACATCCCTTTCACAATTCTACTGCCTCTCCATAGAAGCAATCTAATTGCATAGTGGCATGACTATAAAGTGAATTAAAACTTCATACTACTTTTTAATGATTGTAGCATCATAAATCTCTAAAAAAAATAAAGGAGTATGTAATTCTTCTAAGATCATAAAAGTAACTTCTATTAACACACTATGATAAATTTGTTACTTGTGGTAATTTACTCCTGGAAATAGGTCAAAAGCCATATTTTATCCATAAGGGGCTTAAAAAGTCCTTTAAACTTATTTGGTTAAAAAAATAGTTACATTATTTAATTCCAAAATTACAATGTTAATTATTGAAATGATTCAGAAATAGATGAATCTTCATTTTATTTTATATTCTTGTTATAATCAAATTACAAAAAAAAGTTAAAAAGTAATAAAATATCTTACTTATCTTATTGTCTTTTATGTCAAACAGCTGAACTCAAATGAGAAGAGAATAAGCATTTACCTTGAAGACTATACACAGAAAAACAGGGAACCCTTAAAAAGTCCTGTTATCACACAGAAAGCTTAGAATCATTTGGTATTTTTCTGTAGTAGAACTGTTCCCATTTTGCTTTTTTGCTCCTCATGGATGGATACACATGTTAAAATCAATAGACATACTGAGCTTGAATAGCCTTGGTAGAATACATAAAATGAATAAAAGGTAAAAATCCATGCATTTACTCAGTTACAATAGCTTAGGGAAAACCAGGTGGCACAGTAGATAGAGTGGAGAATTTATTACAAGGAAGATCTGGATTCAAATTCTGCAACAGACCTGTGTGACCATAGGCAAGTCACTTAAACTCCCTAAAACAGGGATAATATTAACACCTACTTGCAGGCCTGCTATGAGGACCAAATTCTGAGAGGTAAACCATCAAAAGATATCATTTCTCAAATAATCACAACTTTAGTACAGCATGAATGGTGCTAATGTTACCATTCCCTCTGAATAAAAACAGCATATTGTCTTCATAGTATTAAAAAATATTACCACACACATGAATGAATGGTGGTAGCTTAAATGGCTAATCTTGACCTTATGTTATTTCCAATACTTAGGGCTTGTGTAGTCTGTCCCCTAGTAAATGACTGTGTACCACTATTTCTAACACATCTGCCAGTTCAAGTCAAAAGCTGCAAACAATGACAGCTCCAAATGAGTTATGGCATTTCTACAGCAATCTCTGTGGCAATTGTCAGTAGGCAGTGGTAATGCCATATTGCTTGATATGTGCTTCTGTGAGTTTTGCTGGGTTTTTTTTGGTAACTTTTCTGAAAACTGTTTAGGTAGTCTATATCCTATATATGTTCCAATCTGGTGATACAGTGAGCAGAATTTCAATGCCAAAGAGCTAGTTACAATTTAGGACCTTGTTGACATTCTACTTTTGCAATATAATTTCATCTATAGATTCAGGTGTTCTCTCGATTTAAGGTTGTTTAAAAGTTTTAGTGATATGATAGAGTTAGAAGTGGCAGGTCCAATGATGAGTCATTTAGTAATAATTCTATCCTAAAATAAATCTACAGTTTGATGTACTGTTTCTAAGTCATAATTTACAGATTCTTCATGGCTGTCACGTATTTTCCCTATCATCTTAGTTTACTGCTTTGTTGGCTTTTAAGGCAGTGTTATAAGGAGTCATGGATTTGGACTCAGAAAATTTGGGTTCAAATTCTACCTTTGATACTTACTAACTGTGACTTGTTATTCAGTTTCTGGGATCAGTAAAACTCTGGAATCAGTAAATTCTGGGATCAGAGAAAGTATTTCCTACAAAAGCAGAATTATAATTAGACTACCCAGATCGCAGGGTTGTGTTGGTCCATTTTACTAAAAGTTTCTAATTAACACTTATGAAAGGGTTTCTATCTCTCCATTTCAAATTTTGATTTTCATATGTTTGCCTTAAAAACAGTCAATACTTCATATCTCATTTATTTAATGTGTTTTTTTAAGTGAATTTTAGTATTTCAGCTGTAGGAACATAAGGAAATTTTAAGGACAAGATTTAGGATGTTCCTATTTATATCCAGCTGAGAAAAACAGAACCAACTTTCAGCTGCACAGTTCTGTAGAAAAAAAATGGGGGGGGGGGCCAAAAGGACATAGAGATAGAAACAACTTATCAAAGTGTAATATATCTAGTAGGCACTCAGTAGATAAATGATAAAGGCATTAATAAATGAATAAATGCCTTTTGAAGGAAAAGAGGGTGAAGTTTGTACTTCTCTTCATGAATTCTTTTTTTTTTTTAAGTGGGGGTAATTCTTTTTTATTTATTTATTTATTTTAAACAAATGCTTTATTAACTTCTGTTTTACATCATTCATTTCCGCCAGATTTTGAGTTGCAATCATTTTCCCCCCATTATGCCCCTACCCAACCTCCCAGAATAGCAGTCCCACAAGATGTCGCTTCCTCCAATCTGCTCTCTCCCATACCTTCTCCCATACCCCCATCGACTTTTCCATTAGAGGAAGGAGAATCTTTGTGTCCCAATGCCTGCACATCTTATGTCCCTATTACAAGCAAAAGAGTATTAATATTAGTATATATATATATTTGAAACATTTAATGTTAAGACCTCGAATTTCATATCCATTTCCTTCCTCCCTTGTCACCCATTCCCTCTTGGGAGATAAGTAATTCAGTACATGCTGTACATGTCTGGCTATGCAAAACATTATCATAGTAGATATATTGTACAAGGCTGCTTATAATTCCCTCCCACTCATCCCACCCCCCACCTGGTCCATTCCCTACATGATCTTGTCCCTCTTCTATAGTGGGTACTTCCAACCTCCCCTCCCCCCAAGGATGCCCTCCCATCCATCATCCCTCCTCTCATCCCCCTTCCCCCTATTCTGCTGCAGGTTGAGATATCCCATTTAGTATGTATGTCATTCTCTCCCTGAACCAAATTCAATGTGAATGTGGTTTTGCCTTTTTAGCCTTCCTATTCTCCCCCTCTGTTGCAAACACTTTCCCTTGCTTCTTCCACTTGGGATAGTTTACCCTACCCTGTCTCTCCCCATCTCCTCTTGCCACTTTCCTCTCTCACCTCATAATATCATCCCTTGAGTATTCTCCCTTCCCCACAAATTTGACCTATGCCCTCTATCCATATATAACTGTAACCATATACACACATATTCACATATGTATTCATATGACCACACACCCATGAATTCTTTAAATCAATTCTTAAAGAGAATTTAAATGAATCAATATTAGTAATCAGAGGAACATGCCACCAAGAGACACATAGGAATATTTATACCTCTATATTTTTTACAAAACATTTTCTAAACAACAATCCCACATAGTAATGTGTTCTTCTAGTCATTCTTCCTATAACACGAAAGGTCCAATGGGGTGGAAATAGTGCTAGACTTGAAGTCAAGAGGGACATGAGTTCAAGTTCTGCTCTTGACTCCTAACAGCTGTGTGATCATGGGCAAGTCAGTTAATTTCCTGGACTTCAGTTTCCTCTTTGCAAAAAGGCATTCATTCTGGAACTCACAGTCTTTTTGTGCTATATAAATGTCATCCTTTAGTAGGTAATCAAAATATTATTATCATTAACATACAGACAACGAAATTAAGGGTTAAGGATTTGTCTACAGTGACATAACGAGGAAATATCCAAGTTGCCACTGGAAAACAGAACTTCTTATTCTGAGTCCAGTACTGTTTCCAATATAGCATGCATAACAGCACAACATGGTTTAATATAGAAATAAAATACTTTTAAGTGTGGTTTAAGAAAAGAGGGGGGCATGGTTTAAAGAACAAAGGTCAGAGAGCTGTATTTTGTGGGGAGTCTATACATGAAATGACCTAATGAAATCAAAGTGAAAAAAAAAAACTGGAAAAATGTTTGAAATATAAAGTTTGAAACTTGGCGCAGGAAAGAAACAGAAACACCATCTTTGGAACTGGAAATAAAAGAAAACACAGTTCACAGAGTAAAAAATCAGTTATATTTTAAAGAAGCTGAAGTGATAAGAATAATATCAGATCACAAATGCTTTACTAATTTCTTTTACAGCAAGTAACCTAAATTCACAAAGTTTTTCATCTCATTTCACTTGTTAGTAAAATCAGACTACACTTAGAGTTCATGGTGAATAAGTTCTCTATTTCAAGAAATTCATTTCTGTGGTAGATACTTTTCTTTACTGATTTTGAGTGAAAAGAAGGAACACTCTGTGTCTTGAAGTGTACAGGCCATGGCTTTGTATGGCTTTAACTTGTAACAAAGTAAATAAACTGGATGTTTCCTATATGCGGAGGGCTTCTGTTGGAGCCTCACGGCAGGATGCACATGTACAGAGAGTAATGGAATACTTGGCTTTCCAAAGAGGTATCATTGAATATAAACAGATCCTTTCTGTCTACTGCTTTTACTTATTAGCTAAAGCATGAAGAATTCAGGGTTTGGTTTAGAAATAATGTTAGGGGGCTCCCCCTTGAACCTTGATGAGAACTTACTCTTTTTTTTTTAAGCAACTGGGGTTAAGTAACTTGCTCAAGGTTACAGGGATAGTCATTATTTATGTATGGGTGCTCATTTTCTGAGGCCGGTTTCTATCTCAGGTCATCCCAACTCCGAGGCCGGTGCTCTTACTCACTGCGCCACCTAGCCGCCCGAGAACTTACTCTTTCTAACAAAAAGACTTAATCTCTAAGTTTCTAAATAATTCATATCATTATAAAAGCCAGTATATAATACTAGATATTAAGTGACTGTAAGATTAATTATATTTTATATTCCAAAAACTCTAGGTATTTTTTAACCTACCTCAAAAGTATGAACAATTAGCTCAGCAAAATACTTGTTGTATCAAACTAGAATATTAAAAACAATTCACACCCCCTTCTCCCATATTTTCTTCATTTCATTCAATAACGACAATGAACCCAGGCAAATCTTGTCAGTCACACTTTCTGACTTTGTTGGATTATATTTTATTGTACTTCTCAGGCTATAGGAACATGTTTAAAATTAAAAGCTTTTTTGTACTGGGAGTCTCTAACAAATAACATTTATATTTTCAATTAGATTTGTAGAGGCCTTCTTTACTATTCTAAATCTGAATTTAGGATCTGAAGTACTTGGAGAAAAAAAAATCAAGTAATGAGGAAACTGAAAAAACAAAACAAAACAATTCATTAAGTTTAAACTACTTTCATAGCTTGCAATTGGATTGTGGTCAATCTGTGAACTATTCTGATTTTTGCCTCATTACACAGAAAGCCCTCTAAGTTTTACAGTAAAGGTCCAATATCAGTAATTGTTATACTGAGAGCCTGAATAATTTGCAGCATTCTATTATAATTTTAATGACAGCAATATTAGAAAGACGTTTCAATTGTCCTTGCCTAGTCTGAAGGGTTTAAAAAATTCTTTCAGGATTTTTTCTCTGTTTTGCTTTGTTTTTGACACTATATTTTCTTCCTTTGGTCAAGACCAGCCAAAACATCAAATAAAATTGTGAATAGAGTTAGAGCCAACATTCAAATTTCATTTCTTAAGAATATTAGACAATATAAATTGGAGTTATTTAAAATAAAAAGGTAAAATCATTACCTCTACATATCTTTGCTCTTTTGAGAAATACCAGTGTTTGCACAAGAAATTCTGGATTTTGTTCTTATACCTAGCTCTTGCCAGGTGACTCAAAGTTGCCATACAGTTAAAATGAGGGAAGTTTAGGATGGTTTAGAGGTGTTTATCTTTTTTTAACGAGCCATTGAGCTGAGTTATTCCTACACATAACATAAATTATATAAAATTCTAGATAAATTCCAGGTATTATTATTAGTAATTTTATTGATACATAAGTCATGGTTGTAAGTTGGATGCTTTATGAAGCTTATTAATTATTTCAAGCTACTAGCATACCATTTAGTACTAAGAAGCAATGTGGTATGAGGAAAGAGTACTGGAGCTTGAATAAGGAGAGAACTAGGTTTGAATCATTTCTCTGATCCTTGCTAGCTATGGGGAAAAAAAAGCTTGTCAGTAACTTTTCTTGACCTCAATTTCTTCATTAATAAAATGGGAATAAATTTACTGTATGTAGTATATACTCCTAGAGTTGTATGAATCAAATGGAAAAATGGATGTGGAATTCTTTGCAAATCTTGAAGAAGTATAGCTGAAGAATAATACAGCTATTATTAGTAGTATATTAGCCAGGCGTAGTAGTTCACATCTATAATCCCAGCTACCAGGAAGGTTGTGAGTGGTGGTTCTCCTGAACTCTGGAGTTTTGCACGCAGGGAACTATGCTTTAAGTAAGAAGTATTTTGTTATCCTTTTTAGTTTAGTTTTTCAGGATCCATGGCCATGCCAATGTCTAGTTTCCAGGTGTTAGATAATAGTTCCCAGAATAGCCCCAAGGATCCTAGATAGTAGTTCCTAGAATCACAGTGATAGTACTATTGAAATTGCACTATGAGATAAGGGGTGACATAACTGATATTTACTATGCTTGCACAGAATGATGATATTGCTGAAGTTAACCTGTTATTTGTTAATTGTTAGCAATATGTCTTCTTTATCTGTAGCCCTATAAAGCAAGTGGATACTGGTCAGTGAATGAGGAATCTATGTGTGTCCTGACTGGTCCCATCAAGGCTTGAGGGGAACCCATAAGGTAATATGAGAGTGTAATGCTGAGTATGCCTCAACTGGCCCCCATTCAGAGTTGCAGGAATTTAAATGAGTGCACAGGCTATGCCTTTCTAGACTAACCACATTGAGATGTAGGGGTAGTTGTACCACCTTCTCACCTGCTCCTGCAATAAGGGAGATTAGGGAATGCTACAGAAGTTGTTGCTCCCATTATCAGCAACCCTTTGAGAATACTAGACTAAAATAAAATAAGATTATTAACCCCTCCAAAGTTGTCTTCCCTTCTTCTTATCTGACCAGATCGAGAGTGAACCTGTTAGAAACTGGAATCTAAAAACTCCAGCGTGTCTTTTGTGTTATCTGTGAAACATACGCTAATCAAGTGTCCACAGTAAAGTTCAACATTAATATAACGATTCTCTGGGAGTGGGGTTCACTTCCTTGGGAGGATGTCACTAGGTTGCCTAAGAAGAGGTGAACTCATCAAGATTGGAAACAGAATAGGTCAAAGCTCCTGTACTAATCAGTAATGGTATCTGGCCCCTAAACTGCTCTTAAACTTCTAGCTTTGTTGATAGGGAGATTGTGTTTAAAAAACAAAAAAAAAAAACAAAAAAAAAAAAGCAAAAAAGAATGGGGCGGCTAGGTGGCGCAGTGAGTAGAGAGTCGGCCCTGGAGTCAGAAGGACCTGAGTTCGGATCCGGCCTCAGACACTTAACGCACAGACAAACAAAAACCTAGCCGTGTGACCTTGGGCAAGTTACTTAACCCCAATTGCCCTCCCAAAAAAAAAAAAAAAAAGCAAAAAAACAAACAAACAAGCAAAACAAATAGTATGTTAGAGATTTCACACTTACACATTATTTTCTTAAAGAATTCTTTTGATACTTACTTTCCTATGAACATATAATATAAAAAAGCCTTTACTATGTAATAATTTGGTACTAATTAATCATTTCCACTCAAAAATATCCCTATATGAAACTTATATATTTCACACTTATGTTACCCTTATCTGTAGGAAAATGCTTATACTCATTCCCAAATATATTTTGAATGGTATATGGATGATTCCTTTTAATATATGTTTAAAAAATAATCCTTCACAGTGCCACATGGAAAAAGCTACCAGATACAAGCTTCTTGGATAATCAAAACATGAGAAAGAAAAGTTGGATTACCTTCTAGTTCCCATGTTTTTTTTTCTTTTTTTTTTTTTTTTTTTGGAGGGCAATTGGGGTTAAGTAACTTGCCCAAGGTCACATGGCTAGGTTTTTGTTTGTGTGTTAAACATCTGAGGCCGGATTCGAACTCAGGTCCTTCTGACTCTAGGGTTAGCGCTATACTCACTGAGCCACCTAGCCACCCCTCTAGTTCCCATGTTAAAGGCCATGATTTAATTTTTAATTTAATTTAATATTTGCAAAGTGAGCTGATGATAGCAGCTGATATATCATACTTGATATACAGTCATATTCCTTCCTATTCTACTGTGTGTTATTTTATAACCATCTTTCTTCTGTGAAGGGTTTTTTTCTTAATGACTTGTGGTAGGAATAAGGGTACCAGCAATCTAAAGGCTGAAATAGTTCTGTTTGCAACATAGGTTCATAATGGGAAAGCTTCAGAGAACACTTTCATCAAGGAATCTCAGTTCTCTGATCCCAAAATGATGAGTATTCAGTGGAATTACACTGTCAAGAATAGAGACATCCTTAAAGGACTGTTGCCCTCCTCACCTGAAAGTATCCTTAAGGAGAAGATCTTTTAGACTCTATTAAGCATCCCTTCATTTGCTAAGCATTTTCCCTGAAGCACAAAAATCTGCAGGGCCCTTTTATTTGAATGGCATACCCTCCATGCAAGTGCTGCCACACACAAAGGGAAGCTCTGAACATTTGAGGAAAAAAAAGAAGCCCTTGAGAATATCATTTAAATGCAACAAGTGCCATGCTGGATCAGTCCATGAGCCTGTTGCCAATGAGCCCCAAGGGGTGTGACATGAGAAGGAGGTACCTTAATGTGAGCGATAAGATAATAGCTCAGTTTCCTTGAGTAATAATTTGTACCTCAGTTATTTATAAATCCATATTCATTTATAAATTCATATTCATAAATTTCTTTCTTAGTCCTTTGTTGTAGCATTGCTTGTTCTAAAATTTGGGTAGCTTTTAAGTCATTCATAAATTGGCCCCTTCTTACCTTTCTAGTCTTCTTATACCTTATTCCTCTATATGCACCTAAATTCTAGTGAAACTGATCTCCTTACTGCTTCTCTCACAGGACAATCCATCTCCTGATTCAATGAATCTTTACTGGCTGTCCTTCTTGCCGGAAATTCTATCTCTCTATTCCCTGGCTCCCTTCAGGACCCAGCTAAAACGCCATCATCTAGAAGAAACCTTTCCCATTCTCTCTTAAACCTAGCAACTCCCTTCTGAAATCATCTTCAATTTATCATGTATAGTCTCCCACATTAGACTATGAACTCCTTGAGGGGAGGGAACAGGATTTTTGCTTTTTTTTTTTTTTTTGCATTCTCAGAGCTTAGCACAGTGTTTGGCACATAGTAAGTGTTAAATGTTTATTGACTCGAGGTAATGAGTGCAATAAGTAGGCCTGTTGTCAATCAATCATTAAACATTTATTAATCCACTACTATGTGTCCAGTGCTGGAGATAAAAAAAAAAAAAAGAGAGAGAAAGAGAAGAAAAGGAAACACTCTCTCGTCCCTAAGGAATTTATTTTCTCTTTAGAAAGAAAAATTAAAGGTAAGATCAGAGGTCTCAAATATACAGCCTGCAGACATTTGACTGGCAACATTCCTGAATGTGGCCTGAACCAGATTGAAATGAAATTTCCTTAACAAAATAAACAAAAATATAATTTTAAAAAATAGATGACATTCACATGTTGTTTTCTAAGTCAATAGGGGTATACAAGGTTACTGATTTCTTTGATCCCCATTTCTATTTGAGTTAGGCCCCACTGCATAAAGCAAGCCATAAACCAGATCTGTAGAAGATAAATGAATTTAGCAACAGTTAGGATGCCTACTGAGGTGGTATGGAGGTGGGGCAAGAAATGTGCTACTTGCCTCTTACTCCCAGTAACCTGTGATTTCTTTGGGGCAAGATTTTTTGTTGCTGTTTTTCAGTGGCTTTTCAGTTATGTCTGACTCTTCATGACCCCCATTTGGGATTTTCTTAACAAAGATACAGGAGTGGTTTGTCATTTCCTTCTCCAGCTCATTTTATAGATGAGGAAACTGAGGCAAACAGGATTAAGTGACTTGCCCAGTGTCTTACTGCTAGTAAATGTCTGTAGGAAGATTTCAACTCAAGGAACTAAGTCTTCCTGAATCCAGGCCTGGCACTCTATCCACTGTGCCTCTTAGCTGCTCTCTGGGGTAAGATACTGAGGTGCTTTTTTTTTCCTTTTTGTCTTTGTATACCTAGCACCTAACATAGTGCAGGGCTATCTCCAGTCATCTTGATCTATATTTTGCCACTGGACCCAGATGTCATGTTCCTCTTCAAGAAGCAAGGACAAACAACCTGTGAGTAGTCCAAGCTGACCAACTAGGGACTCAAGTGGCCGATTCCAGTTAGGAGATGCAGCTTCTTCCTTTCTTTCTTCCTTCTTTCCTTCCCTTCCTCTCTCTCTGTCCACATACAGTATCATACCCTTACCTGTGAGTGCTCTGCCCAGAGGAAAGAAAATTTTGACCGCTGTAGCCTAGCAAGATATTTTGGTGTTTACTGGCTAGATTTCTTTCTTAAAGACCATGGCTTAAACAGAATTCACTCAGGTTCTCATTGACTGGCAAACAATAGGTCCAGCCCAAGCCCCACTTAGTGGTCATTATTTGGGCCCCTAAGGCTCAGTATGGATGTAAATAGTAATTGTTTTTGTTTTGGCCAGAAACCCCTGAGGGTCTTCCCTTCCCAGACAGACTTTTTTTTTTTTAATTAGGTAAAAGTGACCATTACTCAGCTCTTTTCTTACTTAGCCTTAATCACTGAATGAGCAGCCTCAGAAGTTCAAGGTCTCCCACTGCATCTGGGCCGTCTCTAGTCATCCTGATCTATATTCTTGCCACTGGACCCTTATGGCTCCAGAAGAGAAAGTAAGGATGGTAACTTTGCACAGTTCCCTCTCACTTAAATCCAATTCACTTGCAAATCATAGCATCACCTTCCTGATGTCATGATCTCCTTGAGAACCTAGGAGAAACAACAGTAACAACCAAGTATAGTGCTTAGCACATCTTAGGTACTTTATAGATACTTGTTTGATCACTGATAATTCCTATAAATGCTCTGAAAACCTTAAAGCAATATACCATTTTTAGTTATTATTGTGGAAGCACAGTATAATAAATTTGCACTTGGAGCTAGGAATTCAGGGTTGAATCAAGCCTTACTTACCACTTGTGTAAGTAAAGTAACTGACACATCATTTAAGCTTCCAAAAACCTCAGTTTTGTGGGTTGTTTTTTTTTTTTTTTGAGAGGGGAAGGCAAGGCAATTGGGGTTGTGACTTACCCAAGGTCACATAGCTAGTTAAGTGTCAAATGGCTGAGGCTGGATTTGAACTTAGGTCCATCCTGACTCCAGGGCAAGTGCTCTATTTACTGAGCCAGCTAGCTGCCCCTGATTTTTTAAATAGGGATAAAACTCGGATTACCTACTTGTTGGTCCATTGTGCTTTGTAAATTTAAAAATGCTATACATACATGATACTTTTGTGACACACAAATGTATAATATTGCTTAAGAACTCTTTGATATGGAACCAGTCCTCACTAGATGAAATGTAGTAATGAATGTGAAAATTCTTTGAAACAAATAAAGTACCATACAAATTTAAAATTTTATTGTTAGTGTCTACATATTTGCATTGGAAAAGGAAAGCTCAGAACATAGATGACAGAGCTGGTAAGTAGCCTGCCTTTAATCACTGTTTCTACTTTGTCATCTTCTACATCTTTGTATTCTTACTGCAAGTCTTTTCAGCAAAATACATCACTGACAGAATCAAAAGATTAGCCCTCTCCTAGCTGTTTTGGTCAGATATCACAATCAAACATAAGGCATTGTATTTCCTATTTACCTCAAAGGTAATAAAGGGAAAGCATAAAATGGTAATATTTTATTACCAAGAGGAAGCTAGGTGGCCCAGTGGATAGGGCATTGGGCCTGGAGTCAAGAAGACCCGAGTTTAAATCTGGCCTCAGACAGTAATGTGTGTCCCTGGCAAGTCACTTAACCTTTTTGTGCCTGAATTTCCTTAACTGTAAAATGAGAATAATGGTAATCTAACTCTCATGGTTGTTGCAAGATCAAATGAGATGGTATTTGTAAAGTACTTAGCATGGTGCCTGTGAGACATCTGAAAAGTTCCAGAGACAGAGTTTCTGAGTAATTAATACTCAATTTTATAAATTATGGCTATAAGATAATTAATAAAATGATAGTCATTTGGCTTTCTCTTATAAACCAAAGATTTATCATGGAGGCACTCAATACTTACATACCCTGAAGGATTAGGTGTTCCCAATAGACAAAAATCAACTCTCCTTAGCAACTGTAAAAGAATGAATATTATAAAGAGAGGTAGGTCTATTCTAATAAGGGGCTGGGGTGATTATTGTTATTCTTACTCATCTCTATTCAGACTACCCCCAATTTAGACAATTTAAACTGAGGGATCTACCTCCATCCAAACCTGCCCGATTGGAACACTATGGGCCTGAATTCATCTTTCTTAAGATTTTCTAGTTCAGCGGGATTCCACTCAAGATAAGGATTTCAACAATCTTGTCTATCAGCAATGTCTGTTAGAGACTAGTTGAATAATGTACAGGAGTTTATTTCTGAATGAGGAAACAGAAAGGGAAAACCTTAATCTCAATTAATAATTGGTTATTAATATATGAGAAATAATAATTTCTCTCATCTGGTATATAAACGTACTTAACAAATACTTGTTTCCTTCTCTCATTCCTATTTTCCTCTCCAGGACAGCAGAATTTTAGCAGGCTCTATTTGTAATCTCAATATGCCCTGGCTGTTGAATGCAAATTCTGAAAGTAAGAGAGGTAACCAAAGGATTATCAATTCTGGAGTTCCTTATAAGGATTAGAAGTAGCACAGCAAAATGGAAGGAGCACTGAATTTGAAATTAAATATTAGGTTTAAATCATACCCTGTTCATTCCCTATTTGACTCTGGGTAAGTCATTCAACTTCTCATGGCTAGTTTCCTCATCTATAGTATGAGGGGGGATGATTAATGAATTTCAATCTTCCTTCCAGCTCCAATTCTATGATCTTATGATCTCCAAGGTCTTTTCCAGTACATAAGTCCATTGATTACACAACTCTTCCAACTCTCTGACATATGCTCCTGTCATAAGTGATTTTGCTTTCTAGTAAACAGTTGAGAAGGAATTAAGAAGAGAAAAAAAATTAAAAAAAACTTTTGAGTAGTAAAAGCAAAAAAGCATTGATCTGCAGGTGGTATTGTGTTAACACAAAGGCTCATCTATTTCTTTTGAAGTGAGTAAAAACAAAATCATTATAGTTTGCCAGGGAATCAATGCTAGAAAGTAAATTTTCAAATGATCAAAAAAAAGAACATATAATAACATACAAATATATACATGACTTTTATTACCATTTCAGAGAATCTTAGAAGGCTTAGAAATGGTTTGGTCCAATACTCTTGTTTTTTGCAAATAAGAAAACTAAGGCCAAGAAAAGCTAAGTGACTTGATAAAGGCTGAGATTGAAATTCAGGTATTCTGTTTCCCAGTCACAGGTTCTTTTTACCACAGCACTGCATTGTCCCCTCTGGAAAATCCTTGTGAAGTCTACTACTCAGAGTAATTTTAGTGGACTGAAGAATGAAAGCAAAGGAAAGGAAGTAGTATCTGGCTTCAGATAGACCTGAACTTGAAATGACCCTGCCTGGGCAATACAAGGATAGCTTACTCAGACTCTGCAAGAGTTTCCAAATAAGCAGGTTTCTTTTGATACTTCCTGTGATTAGTATGAACCAATGAACTGGTACTGTTTCTATTACCTAGAGTTTAGATGGAGCTGAGTCTTGGTAAGAAAAAAAATTCTGATTCCTAATCATGATAGCATTCCATTTTTCAAGCAAAAGGAATAAAAGCAGCAGTCTATAATCATTTACTAAATACACTTCTTCTTCTAGCACTGAACTACTTATTATGTCATATACAGTAGAATCAATCATCATTTTCGAGTATCTCCTATGTGTAAGGCTCTATGCTAGGCACTGGGGATATGAAGATAAAAATAAAACTGTTTCTGCTCTCAGAGAGCTTATATTCCATCAGGGAAGATGTATAAGCATGTGTACAAAATACATACAAAATAAATGAGCTAATTTCTGGGTAGGGCGAACACAATAAAGACATGATCCATACCCCTAAGGAGTTGTATCTAGTTTTGGAGATAAAATGTGAATGCATGGAATAACCAGAGAACTATAAGGCCTAGTTTGTATGCAACATTCTATGTTGTTGTTGCTATTCAGTCATATCTGACTCTTTGTGACCCCATTTAGCAAAGATACTGGAGTTGTTTTCCACTTCCTTCTCCGGCTCATTGTTACAGATAAGGGAAGTGAGGCAATCAGGGTTAAGTGACTTGCATAAGGTCACACCTCTAGTAAGACTGAATTTGAACTCAGGTCCTTCTGACTTCAGGGCCAGCACTCTTCACCACCCCAGCAAAGGGAAAGATCAGAAAAGTCTTATGGAGGTAGATCTTCAGTCAAAGATCAATGATTTTAGCATTGCAAGAATTATTAAAAATGATCTAGTTCAAACCCTGCATTTTACTGATGAGAATACTGAGATACAGAGTGACTCACCAAGGTCATATATTAAGTAGTTAGCAGATACTGAATTCAGGTTTTCTATACCTATTCTAATGTTTTCCCCTCCCTCTGATATACCACACTGACTCCAATGTCTGCTAAAAGACCCAGAGATTAATGGTGATTGCTTTTTTTTTTTTTGAGATAGTAAATTGGATGGATTTGGGTAGTTTAGGGTAAAAATAATGCATTATTGTTTTAGACATTATGGATTTGAGGTGATAATGCCAATCCAAATAAAAATATGCTGTAGGCCCCTTGAGATATGGAGGTGAAGAAAGGCATACTCTAGAATTGTGGATGTTGGAATCATGAATCATGAACTGAATATATGTTTGCTGACTGGTTTGGGTGAAATTAGATTTTATTCTTGCATTGGAGGGAGGGGGAAGAAAAGAGGGAGAAGAAAGAGAGAGAGAGAGAGAGAGAGAGAGAGAGAGAGAGAGAGAGAGAGAGAGAGAGATTCTAAGGTCCACTGGCAAGAGTAAATGAAGAATGGGCACAAAGAAAAATTTCTCCTTGTTGGAGATGAAAGGGTCCCTAGGATTTAAAACCAGAAGAAGCCTTAGTTATCAACTTGTTAAATCCTCTCATTTTACTGATAAGCAACTGAGGTCTACTGGGGTTTAATGACTTCCCTAAAGGTCAAGAATGAACTACAAATCAGAACATGAATCTAAACCTAAGTCCTCTAATTACAGAACTTCACAATTCCTTCCCCCACCCCCCCAACTCCACTCGCCCCCATTACAAGA
This sequence comes from Gymnobelideus leadbeateri, assembly GCA_011680675.1. Taxonomy (NCBI): domain Eukaryota; kingdom Metazoa; phylum Chordata; class Mammalia; order Diprotodontia; family Petauridae; genus Gymnobelideus; species Gymnobelideus leadbeateri. The sequence continues at coordinate 415,620 of WOXC01004599.1, forward strand.
TACTGAACTGCTGGGAATATACTACAAAGAATACATATCTCATTGGTTGGGAAGTAAAATAAAAATGTATCTACTAGCATATATATATTTGGTCTATATATCTTATTTAGCCCTTCTCACAGAAGACTTAGCTCTCCACTTGCACCCCGGGATTGAATCAAGTAATGGAAAAGAGAAAGTAAAGCAAACCCAATTTGATGCTGCTTGCTCTAAATAAAATGCCCACATATGCCCTCACTTCTCAAAGGTCTTCGGTACCCACCGGGAATAAATTATAGACCCTTCAAGTTTTTACACTGGCAAAACCAATAGGAATGTTTCAACAAGCAAAGAGCGTGGAACTAGGGCAAGCTGAGGAGACTGAAAGGGCAAAACTATAAAGCAAGAAAACTGTAAGTTCTGATTAGTTTTATGACTTTGCCTTCATGCCTCCGGAACTCAATTGATCATGGATTCTATGACAAGCTAAGGGGTGGAGGGAAGGAGGGTGGGGGAGGGGGGAATTAGGAGGTTTTTGTGTGAAGAAATTCTTAAAACTCTCTCCTCCAGCTTGCTGCTTTTCAAATGCAAATATCTCTGAAGAAATGGATTGGCTGTAACCCCCCCTCCTTTAAACCCTCGTCCTGATTTTTATGCAAAGAAATCCATCTGTATAGATTCAGTCAAAAGGCTGGAGGAGGAGGGTGTCTGCATGTGTACATCTGTGTGTGTGTGTGTGTGTGTGTGTGTGTGTGTGTGTGTATGTGTACGCGCGCGAGCGTGCATTGACAGGGTGGTTTCCTTTTTTGAATTCCTTTTCCACCGCCACCATTGGGTCTTCGGGAGGTACAAAAAGTCTCAGTGCCTCCTCTGGCCGGCTTCAGATAGAACTGACAGCGGGCGCCAGGCGCGGTGAACCTCCTCTCTGGGCTGCTCTTCCTTCCCCCACCCCTCCTCTTGCGCTCTCCCTTTCCCTTTCCCTCTCCCTAGTGGAAAGAACCCTCTCTCCGTACCTCTAGCCTACGAGAAACGGTTGGGCAAGACCGCGAGAGCTCCCTCCGTGCATCGCCGGCTTCTGTCCTTGCAGCGCCGGGGAGAGGAGCGAGTTCCCTCCTCTAGCCGCCCACTGCGCTTCGCGCCCGGACTAGCTCCAGCTTCTTGTGAATAGCTGGAGGGAGGCAGAGAGGGAGGGAAAGAAGAGGAGAGGAAGAGAGGAGAGCGGGAGGGAGGCAGAGAGTGAACGAGCGAGCGCGCAGGCTGGGGTGGGAGGGAGGGAGTTCTCCGCAGTCTGCTCGCCCAGCGAGCGAGCTCCGGGGGAGCCCTCCGCCTCCACTGGATGCGCCCGCCGCGCAGTGTGATGTGATTGGAGGGAGGGAGCCCCCTGTGCTGAGCGGTCCAGAGCTTAGACTCGTTGCTGGGCGATGCAAGTTCATCCCGGAGCTAAGAGAGGCTTAGGCACATGTTTGAGAGCTGCCAGCGAGTTCTTTGCTGATGAGAGTCTGTATCCATTTGGATTAAAATACTCACGCGGCTTGAGACTAAACACCGGAGGGGGTACAACAGAATACCAGGTAAGAGGTCCGGCATTCATTCTTTGGGTTCTGGGGTTGGAGCCTCTGTGCTATTTTTAACTTCCTTTCAATCTTATCCAAGTATTGCCAGCTTCTGTACCAGAGGAGTAAAGGAGGCTGGAATTTATTTGCAATTAGCTTTAGAAATAAAAAGTTACTGCTATTTGATATGAAATGCTTCAATTGAAAACACGATATGCATATGGAGAGAACAGGATACTATCTTGGAAACCTTTAGGAAAATACACCAGATGTGACGTTAGAAGTAGTTCCGAATAAAAGGAAATGCCCAAAGAATCTTCTGTCAGTCAGTCGACAAGAATTTAGATGAAGCCTTAGACACAAGGAAGTCTGGACAGTTCTTCCCACTTGGGGGTGTGGGGGAGAGATTTTGAGAGCGCCCGAGTTCCTCTGCCTCCTCACTGGTGCCTGTAAAGCTCAGTCTTTCTATTCAACACCAATCCTGTGTGGAGTTGTTGGGTTGAGGGTTAAAGGTTTTACTGTTGCAAGATAGATCTTTTTCTTTTTCTTTCCCCCACCCCTTTTTTAACTATAGATGTTAAAAATGTTTTACAATTTGAAAATGTGAAACATGTCACAAAAGGCTTTCTGTAATTAGTATTCAACTGATAAGGTTGTCTCTGCAGTGCTTTAGCCTTTGATTAGTGACCTCCTCCCCCTCCACTATGTGGTAGGTTGGGTGTATACCCAGGCATCATGCTTCTTTGATTTCAGTTTGTCTGACACTTAGTTTGACTTCCATACTGGCGGAAGTCCTAAGTACTCGGTGATACTATTTGAATGACAGAGAAAGAACCAATGACTCTCTGAAGACCTTTCATACCCTTTTGTTGTCTTATGTACAGTTCAGTTGAGTAGGGGGTAGAAGTAAGTTCACCTTAGTGGGAAAATGGATTAACTACCTTGGAAGGAGGGCCAGGGACCAGGATTAGCAAAGCTTTTTGGATTCTGCAAATTAAACCCAGTGTATATACTTTAATCCTTTGCCATTGCAAGAAAAAATCTCCTTATTGATAGACAACTTATCAAGTGAAAGCAAAGACTTAAAAGAAAAAAAACAAAACATGCACTCCATAATCCCTCTAACAAGACAGATTTCACTGTCCTCTTTCATATGAAAATAAATAATAAGACTTTGAAAGCAAACAAATGAAAATATAAAAATATACTGTGACCCAAAAGCAAATTTTATCTTGTCCTTCAACCTACTCATTAGATACAGGGACATATACTTTTTTGATGACTTAACTATGACTCATTTCTTTTTCCTTCCAGACAATACTTTTTTGTTGTTTTTCTCTGAAAGGAATTTTATAAGCACTGTATTAAGTGATAGCCCCTGTGTTGCAGGTGTAAATCAAAAGAACACCATTAAAACAATACAAACTGAACCTTGTTTTTAGAGTTGAATGGATCAAGAATTTTCAGGGTTAATTTTTTTAAAAGCCAAAAAAGCCCTAAAACACTAGTTATTTTTGTCAGGTTACTGCCTGGAATACCTGGACAGTGTGAAGGTTCTTCAGAAGATATGTTGAGAAAAACAATTAAGTGGTGCCTAATTAAAAGTATGTGTTTCAGTGCTATTTGTAACTTTACCTGGATACCAACTATGACTTCCTGTTTAATAGTCCTTGTTTTGACCGTGTTTATCTCAGCACTTTGCCTTATTTACTCTTTGTGTAGGAGAACTCCGATGGCTATTTTTTTTCTTCTTTATTTTTAGGGGTATTGGGGATAAGATGAGTTAAAATGAAAACTCAGGAAGAAATGAAGCAGAATGACAAACTAGTAACTTTTGTATCAGTGAGAATAATGGGGGGAAACCCCAAGAGAAGTGAAAGCCTTATTTCTATGTTAGTATTTAGCCAGGAAGTAGACAGCTGAAGCAATTAGGTTAATATCCAAAGTTAATAGTCTTATCTTGTATGGCATGTTGAAAATGTTCTGGTGGGGGGAAAACACACAAAAAACAATAATCAGTGTGCAGGCCATCTTCCCTGCTAAAAGCTATTAAGGTTTGCAGCTTTAATAAAAGGGCATTGTGCCCTTACAGTGTAACATATAATTGTAATTAAGGGCTGCTCTAGGTCATTAGAATTGTGTTAACAATCAGCTGACAACCACACAACTCTTTCAAGTCTACTTTTATTGATTTAATAGCACAGAGCTTTTACCTTTTCTTATAAAAGGGTAATTGTAAAGCATCTGTATTACTGCAATTTACCCTTGAATTGACTAGAGTCTTTAGTGGCCAATGAAGAAGGGTATGCTGCACACTGAGTTAGCTTCTGTTCATCCTTCCTACATATAAATATCTACAATCTGTCTTTTTCAGGGGTGTGTGTGTGTGTGTGTGTGTGTGTGTGTGTGTGTGTGTTTATTTTCACTTCCCTGCTCATCTGTACATTATATAGCATTTTAGTTTCCTTGATAGCAAAGTCAAAAAAGGCTTCACATAATCCATGATGAAGAAAAGTGAGTACTGCTTGTGCTGAGTCAAATAATGCCTTAAGCAAATCTTTTAAACATCTTTTACAAGGTGCTAAACATATAAATTGTTCCTCTTTATAGTGGATAGTTATTGCTGAGTGGCCTCAACTCTCCCGGGCTCTTCAAGGTTTTAAATTGACTGTTGTAGCTGCTTGCTTATATGTAAGATCACTATGAGCTAGGCAAATAGCTGTTTTTTTCACTTGATTGGCAGACTTCAGAGCTTTCTATTACATTATCTTTGTCAGTGGCTTCTGAGTCAAGTCACTTGCTTTACTTGATTATCCAAGGTTTGTGCATGAATGCCTTCGTGTAGACACTGAGAATTGCTTTTGTCATTAAAAATCAGTTGGTTTTAGATGGGGGTAATATCAAATAGGGCTGAACTGAGCACAGGAAAGGAAGGCATGTGAACCTAGGACTCTTACGTGACAGTCTTTGACAAGCCTAGCACATTCAGTAATGAGTAGCAATACACGAGTGCCTCCTCTGGGATTTTAGAGGTTCTGCAGGAAGATACCCCTAATAATTTCTCCCTCTTAGTATACCACGAGACTACACTGCCAAAATAGCCAGTGCAAATGAGTGTGTAGGGACACAGGCAAACTGTCTTGTTCAAGTATTGTTGCCAGTGCTTGCTTTGGGGAGCACTGCTTTACTGTTATTCTTTAAGTAGATCAGGTTAAAATGATACATTTAAAGTCATATAAATCACATCTGATATAATAGGAAGGCCAGGGTGAATTTTGAAAAGTATATTACTGTGTATTCATGCACTCACAACATCTAAGAAAAAAATCTTACACTAAAATACACTTCAGCATTGTAATATTACATAATTAACTCTGAAGCCCTCTGGACTATTCCAGAACTGTTACTTTATTTTCTTTATGGCATATGGCATCCGTTTAGTTAATTGCTACCTATTCTTCCATTTCCTTGTTAAACCCATTAATTTAAGATAGAGGACATTTGTACTTAACTTAGAGGGGCACTATAATCAATTTGGAGAAGTTTTCATTCCTTGTTTGATAACCAGATGCACACTACAGGCAAAGTACTTCATTTACAGGGCCCCTGCCTGAATATTTAGGCCAGTTAACTGTGGGAGATTGTGGTCTGTAGTTGTAAATGTTATCTTGCCCAGGGAGCTAATGGATTTGATCACAGTTTCTTGACTTGGGAAATCACAATTAAAGGGTCCCTAGCCTCACTATTTAAAATAATAATAACTTTGTCTTTGAAAAAGAAAGGTGGGGTCACATATCCTTATTATAATTCTTGAAAATACTTAGAACATTTAATGGTCCCTTCAAAGAAATATTCTTAAGGAGAATAAATCAGGAAGTATTGTAGCCATACACAGATATATCAGAAAAAGTTGGAAGTTATAGCAATAAAATTTCCAATTAGAGTTATTTTATTTTATTTTTTGCCATTTTTATTATCCTCAATACAAGCATTTTATTCTTTTAAGTGATACTGCCCTAGGCTTGACCTTCTGATTCTAAGGTACTCAGGGTGGCATAGATCAAGTTTTAGTGGTATTAGTTAATTACAGAATACCACCTTATAGAAGGAACCTATTTTATTAATGTGCTAAAGGCATAGAAAGAAAATAATGCATCATTTTGTACTATTGATGCAGGGAAGGCAGTACCTGCCTCTTGGCATTGTGAAAATGGCACTTCAAGGAATGCTTTCAGTTGTTTCCGAGGTTATGGTTAACCACTAGCTATTGCTGTTGTACAAAGAAGCTAGGGCTTGGGAGAGAGAAGTTGAAATGGAAAGGGAAGAATTCTCGCAGGGAGGTACAGACAAGGTAGTATGGTACTTTTACGAACGTGCTCAAATTCTGCTTATAAGAGAAGGTATTGAGGTATGAAAAATTTGAATATTTACTTCCTTGACCTCCATAGAACTACAGAGAAAAAAAAGTAGATTGCTTTTGGTCACAAAGATTGACCCATTTAAAACTAACCTTATTTAAATTCATGTTGCATTCAGTTAATGTTTCAAACCCATCCCTATCTTGAAGAGAGGTCTTCTGAGTACCTTTGCCCATTCCCTTTATTACAAACCCTCAGGAATCATTATGCCACTGTGCTATCCAGTGGGGGAAAGAAAAATGTCTTGTAACTTTTCCTTTCTGTCCCATAAATCTTGACCTCATCCACAGTGTGAATCTGATCATAGGGAATCAACTACAATTCTCCCTTGCTATCAACTCCTATGTACCTAAGCCCTTGGTCCCCAGACTCCTTTGTTCCCCTGAAAATACTGTATTTTATACATATGTCTTCCTTCTGCCCCCATTTATTTCTGTATTCAAGATAATATTAATTGGGTCTGGGGACACTGTATGATATTAACAAGATCTTTGGATGAAAAAAGAGAAGACCTGTGTTCTAGGCCTGGTTCTGCCACTACTTCATTGTATGACCTTAGGAAAGTAATTTTTCCCTTGGGCCTTTATTTTCTCATGTGTCAAATGTAGGTGTGGAACTATTAAATGATCTCATAGGACTCTTCTAGCTCTGAAGGACAATTAATAATTGATTTGGGTTTTATAATGTTACTTAGGGGAGACAGGTGAGCTCTCTGAATTCTTGTCTTGACATAAATCATCCTTATTAAAACACCTGTTTAAATCCATTCTGCATTTAAATCAATTTATAACAAGTGGAAATTATCATGAGGAAAACCTAGTGAAAATTACTGGTTTTGAAGGAAAACCTATGAAGTGTTTCAGAAGGCATCATTCTTTATTCCTGGACTGCCAGAAAAAGTTCACTTTCAACTAGAAGGTTAAGAGAAGTTGACTTTTAGGAAGGACATTGTTAAACATCCAAAGGAGGCCAGATAGGATTGTGAAAGCCCTCAAGGTCATGCCATATAAAAATTGGTTGAAAGAACTGGCCTGGAGGAAAAGAAGTCTTCATATGACATAATAATAGCCTCTGAGTATTTGAAGTTCAGTCATGTGGAAAAGAGAGGGTGTACCGGAAAGAGTGCTGGATATGCAGTGAAAAGACTTAGGTTCAAATCCTGGCCCTAGCACTTTATATCTGTGGTCTGGCACTTTCTGTTTTGGCAAAGCCTTGCTGCCTCTGTTAGACTCAGTTTTCTCACCTGTAAATTCAGGAATTTGTACTAGAGTAACTCTGAGTTTCCTTCAAAAGGCTAAATATTTGATCCTTGGCCTCCAACAGCAGAATTGGGAGCAATCTGAAAAGGCTCCTATCTACCCAAAAGTGTAATGAGATGACTTTGAAGATTAGTAGGTTTTTGTTTTTTTTTTTTTGCTATGCAAAAGTGATGCTGGTCATGAAAAAGTGAGCTGGTCATTTGGTAGGTTTGTTTTTTCAGCCCTAGTTTGCTGCTGATGCCTTTTGAGGATTTTTTCAGCTCTTAGATTCTATGACTACATTAAAAAAAGAATGAGTTTTCCACCAGACTAGCAGAAAAAAGTTTGATAATACAATATACATGTAAAAAGGAATAATACATTTTGTAAAATTTTGTTAACATTTAATCAAAATGTCCACTATTCCAGTAAAACTTAAAGAATGCATTTTAATGTATTTTAATATGAGATCATGTGTTTGTTGTACTTGTATCCATATGCACACAAAAATATATGTGTATATATATATATATATATCTTTTACTGCAAGTAATTATTACATAATTTTTTTCTAGAGTAATAAAAAGTGTTCAACATTGAAGCAATTTTTGAAATGATGGCACCTTACCAATAGCAAGTCTCTGCCCCCACCCCAACCCCTTTCTACAGTTGTGGTTTCTCAAGCTATAATGTTTTATAGATTAGCCAGTGAAGTGTCTAAGAGAATATAAGCAAGATTCAAGAGATATTCAGTAGTCAATCGTTATGGATTTTTTTTTTCTGATTCTTGTAGATCATTCTATAAAGAACACTTTTCTGAATCGGCATTTTATTCCTCTACTTTGTTTCCTGGAAAATGGAAATGTTAAAGCCAGTGATTATAGAATTCATATATGGGAGGATGTGATTACTGTTCTACCTGGCATTGTTCCTTTTCACTAAAATAAGAAATGAAAAAAAATCTTGTCTCTGAAAAGAATGAATCCGTGCTTTAAAGTCAGTTTGAAAAAAGAATAATCAACTGACTGGTCAGTTGTATTAGCTGATTATCTTTAGAACAGTTACAGATGATGATGGCTCAAGGCATTTAAGGTTGCGCAATCAGCTATGTTTTGTTCATTATTTATAGTGACAGAGGCAGTTGGGCTTTATACCTGAGATATCCAGTTGCGTACTTACATTTGGGTAGGTAAAGTATATTTTAACTCACCTTTAAGTTCTTTCAAAGTTCAAGAGTAAGAGATTGCCTTGCCACTGTAAGTCAATTATGTTATCTCTAGAAAGTATATAGAACAGTGCTTTCTCTCCCCCTAAAAAGAATATATATTCATCAATTTGTGATTATCAGGTTTGTAATCATCCTTTGAGATTCTTACCTTGGATTACTTGCAAATTTTTAATGTCAATTATTTTGGTTTTTTGAGAATGTTGTTTTGAATTTGGAAGGATTTTAGCTTTACACCAGCAGCTCAGCAGCTGCTATGTATGCTGAAAAATAAAAACAATTTTAGTTATTGGGAAGTATTTGTTCATTATTTTTAAGTGTGAACAAAACATTTATTTACCAGTGTGATGGGTACTTAATCTGATTTTTAAAATGGTTTCATAGAGATGCTAAATAGGGCAGAAAAACTGGGAAAAAATTAAAATAATGAATTAGTTCAGATAAAATAATATTATCTATTAAGGGTAAATGAATAATAAACCATTTACTTGGAAATAACGCGTTGCCACTTAGCTGAACAAAAATAATTGGAACAATGAGACAGCATGATAAAGTGATTTCAGACTAGATAAATAACAGTGATTCTGTGTATACTGCCTGACTGCTTTCCCTAATTTTTTCCTTCCTTTTGGATTATTCTGTTTAACATTTGGGTTGTATTATGCCTGATGTTTCATATATAAGATTTAAGTTTTGTGCTGTGTTTAATAAGACAGTATGGGATGACCGCCACCCTCTGTATGGTAATATCGCATACATTTTCAGGTATGAAAAGATAAATTAAAAGAATATTGTAATAAACATTAAAGAAACTTTAGCTTTTAAATGTCAGTGCCTAGTAACTCATTTTTTCAGTGCTGATCAAAGAAGATTGTATTTCAAAGTAATTATTAGACCAATAGCTAGTCTCACAATGTCTTTCAAAAAGCTGTCATTGGCTATATACTTTTCCTTGCCACAAAGCAGCTAATTTCCATTTTAAAAAATGTTTCTTGTCTGCATCTTCTATCCCCTAAACTCCAGCTACTCCTATTTATTTTTGGAAGTCATAACACTACATATTTGTAACTGTCTTGTGCTGACATATATGTATTGATGTCACCTTAAGATGTACACCAATACACCTTTGAAGCATCAGCTATTTTCTGAACTAGAAATAGGGAACATGACAGACAGCCAAAAGCTAACTATTCTGTGTTCTCAGTGAAAGGAGGATTGTCATACTAGACAGGATGAGCAGTACTCACCCTGTTTATTCTGAAGACCTATCTATCTAGTTAATAACACACATTTACATAGTACTTTAAGGTTTACAAAGTGCTTGCCTCACCACAACTCTTTAAGGTGAGTAGTACAAACATTATCTGTATTTTACAGATAATGGAACCAAGGCTCAGAAAAAATGTATAATAATTTATTGATGGTCAGGTCCCTACTAAGTGGGGTTGAGGGGTGGAATTGAAGCAAACATCTCTTAACTCCAGATTCAGTATTCTTCCATTTTCCTATTCTGCCTTTCCATCATTAACCTCATAATTGCAGGGTTGGGGGGTGAGGAGATTGGACAAATGAGACCTATGAAGGCTAAGTTCTAATTTAGAAAAGTTGAGAATAAGGAAAAAAACATGGTTATTGTTGAGAGGCAGGAAATTGGCAGTCTCTGCAAAAACTCCATATTCCAACTCCATGCATTTTCACTGGCTGTCCCAGTGCCTAGAAATCTCTTTTATACTTGCCTCCATAGGCCTTCTTCCTCCACAATCTTCCTAGTCTCAGCTAAAATCCTATCTTCTGCAAGAAGATTTACCTTCTTAATGCTACTACCTTCCCTCTGAAAATTATCTGAAATTTATTCTGTATATATGCTGTTAGTGGGCAGCAAGGTGACATGATATATAAAGTGCCAGTCCTGGTACCAAGGAGACACATCTTCCTGAATTTAAATTTGGCCTCACATACTAGCTGTGTAACTTTGGGCAAGTCACTTAAAACTGTTTGTCTCAGTTTCTCTTCAGTAAAATGAGCTGGAGAAGGAAATGGCAAACCGTTTCAGTATCTTTGCTGGATCTTTTGCTGTAAAACCCCAAAAGCATTCAAGAAGAGTCAGAGAAGACTGAAAACAATTGACCAACAGCAACATCCTGTTTGTAATTAGTTCCTTTCACAGTCTCCTCCTCCCTTCTCCCCCTCTCACAATTAGATTGTTGGCCACTTGAACTCAGGGACTGTTTTTGGCTTCTTTGTATCTCTAGTATTCAGCATAGTACAGAGTACCCAGTAGGCTCTTAATAAATGCTTATTGACTTGACATCAAATGCATAGTCCAACAGGACCTGACCAGCTTCCACTGGACTTTTGCTAATGTGCTTCTGTGTGTAAATATTTTTTTTAGTCTCTCCACCTCCCCTCCTCACTCTCACCTCTCCCCTTTCCCCTTCCCCGCCCCCTTTCCTTCTGCCTCTCTGTCTCTTATTTATTTATATTTAATGCTTGACTGCTGCTAAAAAACAAAGTATATAAAGGATCCTCAGACTAGTTAATATTTTAAATACAAAGAATGGATGGGAGAATATGCATATACATATGTGTGTGTATACATACACACACGGATTTTTTTTTCTCTTGAATATCCTTAGTGTCCTTGTTGATAAAATAGAGGATATTGAATTGGTTTCCATACTTTTGCTGATTTCCTTTAAGATTCAAAAGTAAGTAAAGAGAGATGAGGGGTTGATTTGGTTTATAAAGTCAAAGAATACCTTTTAGCTAAAGATGTTTTATAAACCCCTGGGACGTGGGGTTTATAATGGTATGGTCATATAAATTGCTGTCTAAATAAGGGTAACTAAACCAATATGAGCAAGTCAGCTAGCATTTTGACAATCCCCAGTTTGCTATTTGGTTATACTCCCTTTTGTAGTAAATCCTACAAAGGTTCATGCGGAGGTAATTATCATGCTTATTCAGGGATGGGAGCTATATTTATCCACTTATCTATAAATGAAAATCCTCTATGATCTTGAAGGACATAGGAGGATCCTTAAAATCTCCTAATTTCCTTGTAGATCCTTGTGATAGCTCACATAAGGGAGTCTAGAATTGACAAACATTTACTATATATTTTATTCAGTTATTTTAAATTTAATGAAACTGTTTGCAAAGTGTGTTTAGATTCATTGTTTTGTTGAAATTACCAAGAAAGATTATATCAGATGCTTTATGTATGAAAAGGGAAGAGATAGAGACTCTTGTGGCACTAACAGGTGGACAGAATTGGAATTTTGACCATTTAAAGGTTCATGTCTTTTACTGTATTTTGGTGCTTCTCTTTCCATCATCAGTAGGAATAGATTGTAAAATAACTGCTGAAACACTGCAGAGTTTAGGAGGGACATTAGGGAACATCGGTCTGGCACCCCAGCACACCCAGCATGGCCTGCTAGCACAGGTTCTTTGATCTGCTTTTCTTAAGGAAATGCACCTTTTAAAGGGGTCAACAATCTACTTTAATTACATTCACTAGTTCACGGGAAGGGTCAGCACCCTGAACATGGAGAAAATACAAGCAGAGAAATTAGCACAAGGACAGGCCTCCAGCTCTCTGAACATAGAAATATTGCTATACACTTTATATACATCACTGGATTGAGGGAGCACAGAAATCTGAGCAGTCAGGGGGTCTGAACATATGGCTACTCAGAGTCTTCACCAGGAAATCAAAAGATCAATCTCATGAGCAAACTGTGAAAGCAAAATACAAACTGAGAGAGAGAGAAAGAGAGAGAGAGAGAGAGAGAGAGAGAGAGAGAGAGAGAGAGAGAGAGAGAGAGAGAGAAATAGAGAGTGTGTGTGTGTGTGTGTGTGTGTGTGTGTGTGTGTGTTTCTTAGAGCCAGAAGGCATCATAGACCTATTAATGGGTGGGGAAGATCTTCCTATTTCATTAACATTACAGCCCCTAACTATTAATTCCCTACTTCTTATAAGCTGATAGGGAGACGTTTTAGGTTGTGTTTAAGGTCCATTTCAGCCCTATTGTCATGACTCTATAACCTCTCCTCCTGTATCTGTCCAATTTCTTCATTGGCCTCCATGGTACCTTTTGTTTTCCCTAAAAAAGGTATATTATCCAAGTCCGGCCTCAGACACTTAACACACACACACACACACACACACACACACACACACACACAAAACCCAACAAAACTTGCCATGTGACCTTGGGCAAGTCACTTAACCCCAACTGCCCTCCAAAAAAAAAAAAAGAAAGAAAGAAAAATGGTATATTATCTATATCTTTTTAGTAAATACTATATAGATATAATAGGCCAACAGAACCAGGGAGTCACAGAATATTTTAGAGCTACAAGAAACTTTGGATATTGAGTAAACATTGTTCATTTTATAAATTATGAGACAAAGGCTTCAAGTGGGTTAAGTGACTCAGTTACAATCACTCATCTAGTTACTGGTAGACCTTAATTAAACCTGAATCTTAAGTCCAAGTCAATTAAACAATTCAGATATTCATTAATATTGTGTGCTACAATGGAAAGAAAGCTAGAAGTGTAGTCAAAGGGCCTATGTTCCTATCCTAGCTCTGACTGTTCAATCTTGGGTAAGTTGCTTAATACTTCTAGGCTTCAATTTTTTCAGTTATAAAATGATGGAGTTAGACTAAGTGATCTCTAGATGAGTTCATTTATTAAGTACTATATATATAGTAGGTGGTATGCCAGGTGTTGTGAGGTCCTATTTAGCTAGGAATCTTTTCTACCAGATATATATATATATATATATATATATATATATATATATATATATATATATATATATATATCTATACATACACACAGAAGAGTTTACAAGACAATGGAGAATATATAAAGTTTTTGTAAAGAAACATGTACCCCTCCCATATGGAAATTATAATTAAATATAAGGAATTTGACACATAAAAAGTAATTTTAATACAAAATATGATAAATATATGAGAAGTACTACTGCAGTATGTGGTCCAAGGGAGGAAAAAAGCAAGGAGGAAGGTAATTGTTCTGTTATACTCAGCCCAGGTCAGAACAAATCTAGAATAGTTTGCCATTTTAGATGTCACATTTTAGAAAGACTTCGCTAAATTGGTGTTCAGAATAGGTAATGAAGATTATGAGAGGCCTGGAAAGCGTACTATATTTGGAAAAGTTTAGCCTGAAGAAGAGAAAACCAAGTTGGGGGACTGGGAGGGATTTGATACGGTCTATACATTGTACCTAGAGGGTTAGAGAAAGACTGATAAAAAGGGGTGGTCCATCTGCATTTTAGACATTGGGTACATGGGTGAAAATCACGAGTTAATGGTTGTTGGATAGAGAGAAGGACGCATTCCAGGTAAGATAAACTGCAGATGTAGGAAGGCAAAGAAAATGTATGGAGAAGGTCAGCATGTCTAGAATGAATGCTGTGTTGGAGTTAATTCATACCATATGAGCTGATTGTTAAATTTTCATTGTGGGCACTTATAACTTGGAAGTCTGCAAACACTAAATACCAGGGCTGGATTTATACTGTGTTGATTTCTAGACTTTAAAAAGTGATAAAATGTTAATTAAAGAAAATTCAGATGAAACTTAAAAGTGTGGCCTGTGTATGGTTTGTGTGTGTGTGTGTGTGTGTGTGTGTGTGTGTGTGTGTGTGTGTGTGTTTGGAGAATCAGTTGTTAAACCTTTGCCAGCATACTCCTGCCTACAACATATACTATGAGGTTCTTGAGAATGACATATGTTTCATCCTTGTATTTCCAGAACCTAGCACACCATAGCACTACTAGATGTTTACATGTTTGCTTTTGAATGAATCCATATGGGACAACTTGGTGGCATAATAGAGCCTTGGACCTGCCAACAGGAAGACCTGAGTTCAAATCTGGCTTTAGAAACAAGCTGAGTAACCCTGTGCAAGTCACTGGACTTCTAAGTTTCTTCATCTGTGAAATGTGAATAAAAACAGAATCTACCTGGTTTGTTATGCAGTTTGTTATGGGGTTAAAATGAATTGTTTGTAGAGTCCATGGTAAACTTTAAAGTGCTTTTATATAGTATATAGATATATAAAATCTATTGAGGTAGTCTGGATGGATGATAATGAGGACCTGTACTAGGGCAGCAGCAATAGAATGAATGAATGAAAAAGCATGTATTAAATGTTTATGTGTTAAGTGCCAGGGATTCATATAGGTAAGTGAGATAGCTCCTGCTCTCTAGGAGCTTACATTTTAATTCAGGGAGAAAATTCATAAAGTTAATAGAGAACAGTAGTTCTAAAGGTGTTGCTGCAGGGCAGATAACAAGTCCTAGTTGTCACAAAGGAGCAGCTTCAAAATAGATGGCAAGGCCTAGCATGCTTACAATTTATTGGCATGTCAGATCATCAGATACTTGAAGGTCTGGAACGCATAGTGGCATAGCAGATTGTAAGCCCAGTCACCATCTAGCCATGATGGGGAGAAGGGAGAGAAACACTGGAAACAAATTTAGGGATAGAGGAGAGAGCTTCCCACAGAATCTATTCTGCTAGCCCTGAATGGGATCTGTTGTGGTGGGTGATGGATATAAAAGATAGGAAGCAATAGATATGAAACATAATGCAGAATGGAATTGACATGAATTGCCTACTAACTAAATGTAGAAATGAGGGAGAGAAAATAGAAAGAGGTAACATCAAGGTTTTGAATATGGGTGACTGGATGAATAGTTGTGCCACTATCAGAAAGAGGACAATTAAAAGAAAAATCAGGTTTAGTATTGGAACATACCTTGCATTTATTCCTAATCAATGAACAAGTGGATTTGTTTGGATTCATCTAACATATATATGGTCTTTAAGGTTTTTTGTTTTATTTATTTGTTTTTTTTTTTCCGAGGGGAGAAGGCAAGGTAATTGAGATTAAGTGATTTTCTCAAGGTAACACAGCTAGTAAGTGTGTCAGTTGTCTGAGACTGGATTTGAACTCCACTCCTCCTGACTCCAGGGCCATACTCTATTTACTGCACCATCTAGCTGCCCTAGGCTTTAAGGTTATATTTATCATTGAATAGATGACCTAGGGGAAATATTTTAAATGTTATTAAGAGTCCATTTATTTTTTTTCTGTTGGGAATCTGTAGGGAAGAATCAGGTAAGCCTCCGACCTCAGCCAGAGCTTTAGGAAATAGTATGTCTGCTTTGGAAATGCCCATGCATAGGTAAAGAATTTGGGTAAAACATTTTATTCTGTATTGTAGGATGTTATGGAAGTAAATATGATAAAAGTTGACTGCTAGGCTGTGTGGTTATAAAATTCCCCTTCTGGTTCCAGACAAAGCATACCAGTGTGAAGAGTTAATATTCCATAAGTAAAGCCCCATATTAGAAGTATGATCTCCTGGCAAAGCCTTCAGTAAGTCACAGTCTGGAAAGCAATTGTCATTCTACCCCAGGGATCAAAATTTACCACCATGACTTCTTTTACTAATAGGCATAGGGTTCCCTCAGAGGGCAAAACCCATCTGGGAAAGTCACAGATTGGATGTTATTAGTTATTTCTTCAAAGGATTCTTCAGGAGTGTCTAACTCACCAAGAGTCAAATGTTTCCTTGCTTGGCCCTCAATTAACTGTGGTAGCCCTAAAGCCAATGATTATTCTTGCCTCTATAGAATGTACGTCTTCACCAGAAGAACCTTAGTCATTATAGAATTAGTCATATATAGAATTGAAAGGGACCTTAGTCATATATAGAATTGAAAGGGACCTTAGGATCATTTGTCCAAATGTTATATTTTAAAGAGGAGGAAACTGAGTTCCAGAGAATTGACTCCTCCCAAGTTAAATAGTAAATGGCAGAACTAGAGTTTTGACCTTTGGACCCATGATTTCCAGTTCAATCTTCTTTCTACTGTGCCACAAAACCTCTTTCTGTGTGTATGTAACATAACATTCTTACTGAGGCCACTGGAACTCTTAGATCAGCACTATAATAAAGACATGTTTTGAGCCTTCATCATTGTTCTGCTGAAATTTACACACACACACACACACACACACACACACACACACATACACACACACACTTTGCATTTTCTAAGAGTTTGCCATTGAGCAAACATTTAAGTCTAAAAAAATTCCATGGTGAAAGAAGAGCCTAAAATGGAAGGAATACCATTTCATTATTTTGGGGGGGAACATTTAAAACCTCCATTGACACTCTTTAATACACAAATGCTCTCTCTGCATTTTCTCTCTTCTTTTTTCCACCTTGTTCCAACCTTCAGATTTGTTATTTAGGCAACAAACATGTGTTAAGCACTTACTATGCCAGGCATAGGTTAGTGCTTCAGAGTGTTGGGAATGGTGGTATTTACAACAATTTGGGATTGGACATTTTAGTTTTATAGTGTTTTCCTCCCACCCTCAAGCATTGTAGATCTTTAGATTCTTCACTGGTTCTGTATGAAGTTATTAATGAGGGATAGTTTCTCCGAAGTTACAGATACTAAGCTATCCATGGCAGCATGTCCTTTGGAATTCTTTGTCTATTTCTTTACATGAATTTTGCGGGAAAAAAAGGTTCTACATAACATGCAAAGGAACCTCCTCTATTTCTTGGTTTTGTTTGGTTATGAGTGAAGCACATGCATGGTCCATCTGTTCCTCACTGTTACTCATCCATCTCTCCAATGACACTTTATACAGTTTCTTCTGTCCAATTCTTCATTTCTAATATATTGAAGCCTGTTCATATTTACTATGTATTTCTCAGTTGGGTGCTGTTTGGGTGACACAACATTAATTCTCTCAACACCTTTGTAATCCATGATTGCATATGGTACACTATAATTAAAATGTCAGATTTTTCAGATGGGAAACTTGAACTACAAGTATGAAGAAAACCTTAAATAAGTTTTAACATTACTCTTTCCTGGTTCTACATTGATTTCACACCCATCCCCATCTAGCTAGAGTCCATTCTCTCTCCAAATTACTTTGTGTTCATTTTTTATATGTTATGAATGTGTTTATAAATGTACATGTTTTCTTTCTCAGTTTAATCAAGCTCCTTGAGTGAAGAGACTGTTGCTTTTGTTCTGTATCCTTGTTCTTAGCATAGCACCTTATATGCTTAACACATCCCTCTTAATTTCAATGAAAAACATTTCTTGCTGGCTTCCCTTGTCCACTTGTCATCAACCTTTATGTTTTGATAGTGGGGCTAGAGGCAGTGTGGTATATCATAACCAACCCTGGACTAGCTGTCTGAAGACCTAAGTTTTAGTCTCTAGCCATCTGATTTTTGGGAAGCCACTTAATCTCCCTGATTCTCATCTTCCTCATTTGCAAAATCAAAATATTCATCTGTCCTGCAAAAGGACTATCCAAAGAACATAGCATGAAAGTAATGAAAGTTTTATATACAGGAACAAATCTTGTGATTAGGATTGGTGACCAAAATAAAATTCTAATCCACTCTTAAAATCTAAAGCCAGGGATTATTAGTGCAAACATCATAAATTTCCTAAAATTTACCTTTAGATAAAAAATTAATAACATATGTGTTACTTCTGACTTGTGGCTAGTCTTTGATTAAAGGATCGTTGATTTAGAATCAGAAGAGAATTTAGAGATTATCTGATCCAACCACTTCAGTTTTTCAGATTTGGTAACTGAGGTCCAGAAAGGTGATCTATGAAGAACTTACTTTATTGAGGGAAAAAACATATACAGAATTTGTGGGATGCAAGACAAAGGGTAAATGGAAGGCAGCCTTAGAGGTTAAGTGCAGGGTCATGGAAAGGGCCTTTTTCAGGAGGCCAAGGGTTCTAAGAAGTTGTGATGAGGAGCAAGAGTACTCCAGTCATGGTGGATAGCCAGTGAAAAGGCACTGAGATGGGAGATAAAATATTGTGTAAAAAGGCTAGCATCTAGGGTAGTATGACTGGATAATAGAGTGCTTAGATGAGAAGTAATTTGTTCATGTGTTAAAAGATTGAAAAAAGAGGAAGAAGGCAGCCAGATTACTTAGAAATTTAAAATAGCAAACAGAAAAGTTTATATTTGTTCCTAGTGGGAAAGGGGAGTCACTGGAATTTATTGAGTAGGGGGTGACATGGTCAAACCTATAATCTAAGAAAATCACTTTGGCAACCATATGGAAGGTAAATTGGAATGGAGAGACAGTTGAGGCAGGGAGTACAATTAAAAGGCTACCAAGAGTCAAAGAGTGAAGATATGAAACTCTGAACTCAGGTGAATTTGACTGAATTATATTTTGTAAACTATTTAAAACTATTTAAAAACAAAAGCCTTAATTATACACATGATATGGGCAGGACATCTTGAAAGTATTCTTCTAAATAGGAACTTGGTAGTAGCATGAGTGGAGAAAGGGGAATGTATTTAAAAGGGATTTTGTGATTGATGTGTAGTGTGAATTAGAGGGGTTGAGGATAATATAGAGGTTGAAAACCCAAGTGAGACTGGAAAAGAAGAGGGGTGGGTTTGGGAGAATGATTATGAGTTTTGTTTTAGGCATGCCACGTTTAAGTTATTCATGGGACATCAATTTTAAAATGTCCAATAAGCAGTTGATAAAAGACTAGACCTCAGAAGAGAGAGTAAGGCTGGGAAGGAGATTTGAGAAACATCTGTATTGAGATGGTAATTGAACACTAGGCAGCCTATCAGATCAACAGGTAAGAGAATACAGAAAGAAAAGAGGTATTAGGACCAAGCCTAGAGGGAGTGAGTGTGATATTGATAAAGGTACAGCAAAGGAGAATTAGATGGCATTATGGGATAAGACTTGATACCCAGATGCTAAATCAAGTTCTTCCTACCTTCAGACAATCTGGAACTTCACAATTGACTATATTGCAAATATTCAATTGAAAGATACTCATTTAGAACTCAGAGTACATTTCTTACACAGTGTTGTAAAATACAGTGTTGTAAATCTTACTGGGAGATTTCCAGAATAGCCTATAATATTTTTTAATTAAAAAAAAAACACAAAAAAACATAGTAAAATAGTGTGATAGATGGAATGATGGACTTAGAGTCAAAGGGACTCAAGTTCATACTCTGCCTTAACACTTAATAACTGCAAGACCATAATAAAGTCTATTGAATTCAGTGCTTTTGTTTCATAAAATGGGGATGATATCTATACCATTTACCATATAGAGTTGTTAGATGGAGTAAATGACATATTGTACACAAAATGCTTTTCAAACGTTAATTCGTTAAGTAAAGATCAAATATCATTTTGATTCCATTGTGGCTACAATAAAAATTTTATGAACTTCCTTTCTCTTCTCCTTCATGAGTGATCATCAGGATCCCCTTCCTTCCTTTAAAAAGTTTTTGTTTCTGTTGTTAAAACCGTCATTGAACTTAAGTCACATTGCTTTTTGGCTTTCTTGCCAATATTCTTAATGGATTGTATAACTTTTGTGTTCATCCT
Source organism: Gymnobelideus leadbeateri (assembly GCA_011680675.1). Classification (NCBI taxonomy): domain Eukaryota; kingdom Metazoa; phylum Chordata; class Mammalia; order Diprotodontia; family Petauridae; genus Gymnobelideus; species Gymnobelideus leadbeateri. The sequence continues at coordinate 435,523 of WOXC01004599.1, forward strand.
CAGTTATCTAGCCTTGCTTAAATCTATATTTCATGTTTAATTCCAAAAGAGTAGCCAAGAATTTATTAAACAATTACTGTGTACTGATGCTGGGGATGCTAAGAAAAGCATAAATGCAATATTTGCCCTCAAGGCACTCATATTCTAATGGGAGAGGAAAAAAACTGTACATACTAAACATATATAGACACATATGTGTGTATGTACATAGAAGGCACTAGTAGTGGAGGTGGTGGGGAGAGAGGGATTTGGACTGGGAAATGTTTCTTGTAGAAGGTGGATTTTGAGCTGAATCTTAAGGAAACTACCTGTATTAAAGCACTACCTGTACTTTAATAAATATACTTTGTAAAATGAGTAGAGGATAGATTGCAGTGGGAAAAATACTTTAGGAAGGGAGACCATCCAGAAGATTGTTCAGATAGTCCAGGAATGAAATGATGAGGGCTTGCATTAGGGTGAAAGCCACATGACTGGAATGAAGGGGATTTATAAGAGGGACCTTCTGCAAGTAGATATGATAAGATTTGGCAACAAATTCGATATGTGGGCTGAGTGAGGGTATAAAGTCATAATGACACCTAGTTTTTGCATCTGGGTAACTGGAAGGATGGTTGTGCCCTTGATAGTGCTAGGGAAGTTGGACAGCAGGGAAGATTTAAGGGAAAGTTGATGAGATCTATTTTGAACATAGTGAGTTTGAGATATCTATGGAACATCCAGTTAGAGACGTCCAGTAGGCATAGTTGATGTTCCTATTCAGCCAGATTAGTCTTTTTAAACATCACATCCTTTTTCTCCTCCTCTTTAAAGACTTATAGAACCAGAATTTAATTCTGGAACACCTCCCATTGCTTTTGAACCAATGCTTATAATTTATACACTCTTCTGCTTTTCATAGACACTTCCATCAGTAGCTGCTGACATATCCAATCACAACTATAGAATGTCTTACTGGGAGATTTATGATTTATATGGGGAACTTGTCATCTAGTTCTTCCCAGCTGCACTGGTGTTTTGTAGTATATGTCTGCCACTTCTTTCCTCATTATCCTTTTGTAAATTTAGTACATCAGAACTCTTTCTTCAGGTTTGTATACATCCACACAGATAAAAATATTTTCATGATGTACACTACTGCCCTCATTCCCCTTCTCCATAATCTGTTCATTTTGTCCCTTTTCATTGCTGTATTAGAATCATGAGTCACATCCTATAAAGTCTGAAGTTACAGCACTATTGACCATATTCAAGATTCTCTTCACTTTTTCATTTCATATAGTCATTTTATTGGTATAGATTTTTGATCCTGAGTCTAATTTCTTCTCATATTATTGTCTTCAGAGGACTATGAAAGCATTTCTACTTTTAATCATCTGTCTTTTTCATACCTATTGCCTCAAAAAGCTATCTGTTTTAGCAGCTATATCTGGATATTTTTCTCCTGTCACTTTCAATTCTAGGAAAAAATCCTTGTAATAAGAGAGACTAGTTGCTACGCAGATATGTTGTATTTTGTGGATAAAGGTAGAAACATTATCATAGTATAAAATTGTTTTGTTATGTAATACATTGTCCAACAAGGACACTAAGATGGTTCCCCATACCATATTACACCTCTGTAACAGCCATGGAATAGGCTTCCCCAACCTCTGAAGTTAAAGGTAGCATGAATCACACTATTCCTTTCTTACTCCACTAATTCTTCTTTTCATTCCCCATTCTTCATCTCTTATAGTGAGAATGACCACTAGTAAGAAAAGAGAATGTTGGTCTCATGGGGCCTCAGCTAGAAATGCCTTTGTATTTCACAAGTGAATGAGTGATTATATATGTAGTCATACTTTCAGGGACCATAATTTAACTGAATCTATATGAGAGTAAGCTTTTTTATAATGTGTGATTCTGTATATTCTATTTTATTGTTTGGGCTGATAATTTGTCATTATAGTGATACCAACCAGAATTACAAATGACTTTTCAGGAATATATTCTATGTCTTAAGAGACACCCTGAGCCAGTATAAATTAGGATTAATTTCCAATGAGTAGAGATTGTATTGCCCCAATACATTTGTACTTTAGATTCTCAGTACTATCTCAAAGAATAACCTTAGGGAACACTTCTGAACATCAGAGTTTCTTCAGGCTTATCATTGTTCAAGCTGATGCCTTTAGGATTAAGGGTCTGGAATCTGGGAGTAGAAATACTCGACATCTAATATATATTAGATAGTCATAAAATCATAGGTTTAGAGATGAAGAAATGTTAGAGGAAATTACTGGACAAGTCACTTAACATTTCTGTACATCAGTTTTTCTCTATGTAAAATAAGGGAATTAGACTTGTCCTCTCAGGTCCCCATCCATCTCTAAATCTATATACTATGATCCTAATCTATACCATTTCCCTTATTTTATAGATAAGAATACTGCGTTCCAGAGAATTTCTATTATTTGCTCAAGGTCACACAGTAAGTGTCAGAGCTAAGATTTGCTAAATTCAAAGCCAGTGTTCTTTCAGCTGTATCACATGACCTGTTTTATTGGTTTGTGGGATTTGCAGTACTTAGCTCTAAATTGAGACATTCTGGACTTCCCCAATGAATTAAAAATTGTATAAAAATCATTTCTGTTCCTAACCTGTACACAATAATAAAACAAAGACTCAAATCTAATTTCAACCAGTTCCAGAACAGTTTTACTACATTTGAATTGATTTTGTATTTATTTTATTTTTTATTTTACTGTTTTTTCCTAATGCATCTGGAATTCCTGATCGAATTGGCTTTGATGAGTTAGCATGAAATTATTTTGTATGAAGGACAGGTGCTTAAAAAGGGGAGAAAAAGAATAATTTCTAACAAGCCTGTAGACTAAGTTTCACTATTACAGGCAAGTTTTTCTTCTTCTGGTTTTATCTTCACAAAATGATTTTGCCTTTTTTTGGAGGGGGGCTGTGAAAGACTATGGAAATAACAAGCCATTCCCCCTTAATTATGACATTGCAGATTTATTTATAGGCAGTAAAATGAAGTCAGGAGGAACAGGGATATAGAATATTGATTGAATTGAACTTGCTCATAAATTCTCAGTCCTCTGTGTTTTGGGCATATTTAGTCTGGTCTGTGGTTGATTTTATACATCTCATATAATCGTAATTCTGTAAATGAAATAAATAAAAATTAGCATTAAAATCCCTCCCCTGATACTATTACTGAAGGTCCACCTGAGCTCCTGCCACCACAGAACTGAACTAAAAATTTAGTCTCATTTTCCGATTCCTCTAAAGATGCATAGAAACGAACATTCCACATGGCATACATGGCAGTGTTTGAAATGTGAAAAGTAGGAAACTACTGAGCTTTTTAACAGAGCACAATCAAATCAGAACACATCAAAACAGCTGGTGTTCTGTGACTCAGAATAAATCAACGCATTTTGAGTCACCTCATACTACTTTATTTCTCTTTACAGCTTCATAGAAGAGATTTAAACTAACATATGTCCTTTCCATTTGGATAAATCCCTGCTTTTAGCTGCTTTGCTTTCTCATCCTAAGATGAGTAAAATTGGCTACAACATGAGAGAAAAAAATAAAGGCTAGCATTTAAAATAATTTCTTTAGGGGAAAAAAAAGATGTTCCTACATTTGTGTTACATAAATCACATGCTCAGATGATGTGCCCTGGGAGAGAACATGATTTGATAGGTTGTATTTTGGAATGTGAAAAATGCTGCCTCATCAGTTTTTATATAATAGGAAAAAAACAACTCACAAAATTATTATAATACAGCATCTGAGTTAATAAAATATTCTTATTGCTTAAGGTAGTAATGGCACTTCAAAGAAATAGAATATTATGGTGCTAAGTAAAATATGAAGGACATTATTTGTTTTATATCCTGACATCAGTTTTTCACTTTTGTTCTGATAGGTACCTATTACACCATTTCTCTGGTGAAGGCTATTCAGCAGTGGTGACCTCTTCCAATCGAACACTCCACAAATTATTATCTCTGGACTCCCAGCTGACACCCTGCCGGAGGCTAGAGCTACTAAGCCAACTGGAACTGTGCCCGTTCTCCTGTCAAGGTTTTTTTCTTACAGAGGAAAAAGAAAGAAAAAAAAAGATGAAGTTGGGCAAAGTGGAGTTCTGTCATTTTTTGCAGATAATAGCTCTTTTCCTGTGTCTTTCTGGGATGAGTCAAGCAGAACTCTCAAGGTCCAGATCAAAGCCCTATTTCCAGGCAGGGAGGCCACGGACCAAGCGCAGCTGGGTGTGGAATCAGTTCTTTGTGCTGGAGGAATATATGGGTTCAGATCCTCTTTATGTAGGAAAGGTAGGGCATTTGATCATCCCTTTAATATGGGGCATATGCTTATTGTCAATATTTAAGACGTGTATTTGTGGGTAGAATAAAGGTAAATCAAAACAAAATCCAGAGGTATTTGTCCTGAGTGTAGCTTTAAGTAGCTTGTCTCTCTTTCTGTTGTATATTTCAAGCTAGATTCTCCTTGTGTGTAAACTACTGCCTGATTGTAATTAAACTCCTTATGGGAGGGAGCCAGTCCTTTAGATGAGAGCTTGCTGACTTCTGTAGCGCTGGGTTCTTCCTAATCCTGGCTCTGTCACTAACTAGGTATGTTACCTTGGACATGTCACTTAAAGCCCCTAGCACCTCTGTTCCTTCAACATAAAAACTAGGAAGTTTGGTACATGATCTCTAAAATATTTTTTAATCTCAAATGTGTTATATTGGTGCACTGAAATATAAGCTTAATGAATCCTACCTTAGTTCCCTAAAACATTAAATGAAGTTTATACAAAATATAGAGCATATAATGTAGTTTTAACTCAAGTCCTCTGAAACTATTTTGTTATCTTAAAGATTACTATGATGCTCCCAAATCACTAAGGATTAATGGGATATTTGGTATTACATTCAAAAATTTACTTCTTGAAATACGGTTTAAGGGGGCGGCTAGGTGGTGCAGTGAGTAGAGTGCAGGCCCTGGAGTCACAAGGACCCGAGTTTGGATCCGGCCCCAGACACTTAACACACACAAAAACAAAAACCTAGCCATGTGACCTTGGGCAAGTTACTTAACCCCAATTGCCCTCCAAAATGAAAAAAAAAAAAAAGAAATACAGTTTAAATTGTTTTCTTTAGTTACTTTCTTTGGGGGAAAAGGGAGAGATTTCCTTCATTAGCATAGATGTTTAATAACTTGCAAAGCCACAAGGTGAGATTTAGAACCATTTGACTGAATCATCACATTGCTGATTATCCTCATTTCACCTCTCTGTTTCCTTTTGCTTTGACCATATGCTGTATAATTTTGAGCTGAGTGATAGACCAAAGGGCAGGTGGTAACAATGTTGGTGGGATACAACATGAGGCTTTTGGGCTCTGTCTTTATCCTAAGAATTTGGGTAAAAGCATTCAGCCTAGACTGCATTATTGGTATAATGGTATGGAAGATGAATTGGGCCTTCCTTATGTAACTTAAATATAAGGCCACATCCTTAGGCTTCTGCTGAGTTTTAGGTTCAACCATCATTGTATTGTTTTGGAATTACTGTGCTGAGCACAGCTAAAGGCTTTCCAAATAGAATGCTTTGGCAGCAATACTAACTCTGCATTTTTTCTGGTTACTTTGTTGCTTTAATGTTGTTGTTCCTGATAAGCTGAGGTCAAACAACCTGATAAACTTATCTATGTATTGATTTTTCAGCTTTGAAGATCTAGGAGGAACCTCTCCTATTGATTCCAAGGATTGCATTTTCATTTGAATACCTTAACTTGTATGATTCCCCAAATTATACTTCTATCCCCAGTATGTTCCAGACCTCAAGTCTGTCTTGTCCATGGTTTGAAGCAGCCCCCCTTAAACAATATCAGTATTGTTGTGACAAATTAGTTTGATTTCAGGTGATGTATCTATAACTATGGAAGGAAATGTGTTGGTTTGAACTACTGTATTCATATACTCTTTGCTTCTTATTTGGCGACATATATAGATACACATATATATGTATCTATATATGTTTATGATATCCATTTAAATTAAGATGGTAGGGGCTGTTGTAATATTGCCTTTGTGCTGCCCCAAGTACTTAACATAGTGGCTTATACATTTTGGAATATGGGGTGTGATACTTTCTAGAACTATACGTCTTAGGGTGGAAACTCCCCCCATGTTATGCTGACGACTTTTTCTTTTGTAATTTAGTCTTTGAGAATTGCCTCTGCACTCTTGAGAGGTTAAGTGACTTGTCCAAAGTAGCACAGCTAGAATGTGTAAGAGGCCTGGCTTGAAATAATGCTTTTTTGACTACTGTCATATCCTTTAGCCATGTTGCTTCTTTCCTTGCTCATAATAGGCACTTAATAAATGTTGATTGAATTTAATTATCCTGATAATAGTTATCCTTAAGTCTGTATTTGTAGCGGCAAGCACCCCAACATCCCCAGGGTGACTGCCAACACAGGTTCTTAGATCTGCTTTTCAAAAGGAAAGCAACTCAAAATGGGTTAACAAGCTTACTTTAATCAAACACATTACCTAGTTCAGGGGGAAAAGGTCAGCACCCCGAACTTCAGAGTTACATAACTTACAGATCAGACAGGCTTCCAAACTGTCCCAACATTACATGCATCAATACCAAATCACAGTTACCAGAGAGGGAAGCATCAACATCTGGGTTTTCAAAGCCGGGGGCTCTCAACAACAGCTTCCCAGAGTCTCATCTGGTCAAATCACACAACACTTCTCAAAGTGAGCCCCAAAGCAAAGCCTCTCCTCAGGGTTTATATAGCCTTCTCCTGGCTCAGAGAATGTAACAACCTTCTGGACCCACTGCCCAATCACAAAGTATCAAGGTGTGGGCTTTCCTGAAAAACAAGCCTCCCACCACAGGCTCCAGGTGCACTTAAGCTAGGGGCAGGGAAGATCTTTAAATCTGCATTTCCATTACATTCGGCCCCAAGATCTTTCTTGCCCATAGCATACACAATTTACATTTGAATTAGCACTAAACATCTCTTAGGTCACATTTTCCAGGTACATAAGAAAATCACAATATAATCTCAAAATACAATAGTCCAAGTCTTCCACTCATGGGGCAAATGTTAACTCAGTCCACTTATCAGTAAAATCAAAAAATAGTCACTCTTAAGTTAACTCAATCAGTTACATCAGTTTTCAAAGTACAAGTCTTCCACTCGTGGGGCAAAGTCTTGATTAACTCAATTAGTCTCTTATCTGTAACAATATCTCAAAGTACAACCAGTACCTTATTCAGTAAAGTCTTACTAAGTATGCCCATAGCATAGACAATTTACATTTCAGTTATCACTAACCATCCCTTAAGTCATATTTTCAAGGTACATCTAAAGTTACCAAAGTGGCCACTGGGTCTTAAACAAAGTACATTGCATTTTCACATCAATTCACAAAATACAAAGCATTATCACATAAAGTACTCTTGGGAGGAGGGGGGTGTCCTTCCCACAACACTGCTCCAGCCCCTGCTTCCAAGTCCAGAGAGGGAGCTGGGCAACAAAACCAAAGTGGGGTCCTTGGGGTCCATGGCACTTCACCCCACCCACCAGTCACAAGTCCATCCCCCCTGGGTCCCAAACTGTGGGATGCAGCAAGGAAACACATTCAGTGCCCCTGCTTTGCCACACAGTCCTTATCTTGTCCTGTGGCTGAACTCCAAACTCCTGGGTTCCTTCTCCTCCAGCAGAAGGCAGCAGCTCCAGGCTTCTCCACAGGTCTCCATGCAGGCAGCTCACCATTCCTGCTCTCAGCTCAGTGAAGTCAGCATGCAGGTCGTTCCTCTCTCCTGCTCCATGGCTCCACAGAATCACAGCTACCACAACTGGGAAATAAACAATTATCCCAGCCCCCATACTTTCCTTTTACTCAGCAGATCCCATCCTCGTCGCCATTTTGTGGCGGTAAGCACCCCAACATCCCCAGGGTGACTGCCAACACAGGTTCTTAGATCTGCTTTTCAAAAGGAAAGCAACTCAAAATGGGTTAACAAGCTTACTTTAATCAAACACATTACCTAGTTCAGGGGGAAAAGGTCAGCACCCCGAACTTCAGAGTTACATAACTTACAGATCAGACAGGCTTCCAAACTGTCCCAACATTACATGCATCAATACCAAATCACAGTTACCAGATAGGGAAGCATCAAC